>OZ026495.1:14841826-15279326 GCA_964019985.1 Aurelia sp. 4 Dawson et al 2005
ACGGTAACTGAATCCCATTGTTTTCTGTGTTATCATACTGTTATGCAAAATTACAACTTGATGAATTCAAAGGGAAACCGAGCTCATCCGCATGACCGCCCTCTACACAAAAATTACACGACTGAATAAATGTCTACAATCAGTCTTATAAAGCGGCATAGAAGCTTTAAGGTACGAGCAGAAGCATCACTTCTGTAACTTCTGTAACCTTTTTCAGAAATCCCTCGATCTTTCGATCTTTATGCGCTTCGTTGTGCAGCTTTGCCTCTCTAAAACTAAAATTGCCCATTTGCACCATCTAAGTGGTGTATCAATCACTCTCTAAAAATTTCGTACATCTTTGGCAAAGTTCCAGCTGCTTCTAAAAAAGTTCATGAAATATCCCTGAAAATCTTATTATCTTGAAACATCTCGTACACCTTTTCGGAAGGGTGAAATACATCCCTCGGAACCACCTTCCCTTCGCTTGCTTTCTTAGAAGTGGGCTACATGTTGGCATCTCTGAAGAGTGCAGAAAATTATCACTGAAATTTTTTGTTAAAACTGTATCTATAATTTTGTGTTTCTACTAAAAACCTGCAAGAAATAGAAACTAAAACTTACTGTTCATAAAGTTTACGTCCTAAAGATTACATCACAAAGTTTGTCAAGCATATGATTTATCATGGTCTGTCAAAGATGCATTGTCACTTAGGCATACCTTGCGCATTTGGTCCCAAAACGCTAAGTATGTGGTATATTCTACTGCGCCAGGGCAATCAGTCAAAACTAACACAGTGCAGAGCTTGCATGTAACATCAGCATTAGGAAGTTGGTGACAACATCACAAAGCGAGCTTTTCACGCAATAATGTATATAATGCTTCCCTGCAGATGAAGCGTAAGACAGTTGTACAAGAGCATTTTACCTCTCCATTCAGTTCAAGAACCAGACGTAGCACTCCATGGGCAGCAGGATGTTGAGGCCCAAAATTCAGTGTGATATTTGTGACACCTTTTTCGATAACAACCTCTGAAAATAAAGAATGCAGACAATTTAAACACTTTGTGAAGGATGAAAGAATACTGAATAATTTCTAAATTTCATTATTGGGATCCCACAAACAGGAATTTTATTTCTTTATATTTTCCAGCATGCAAGGGATCATTCAGGGGCAACACGATGACTACCGATCTGAATGTTGGTGGTTCACGTCTCCCATACGTAAAACCCACTTTACCTTGCAATGATAGTGGCCAGCTAGTCTGTAATTCCAGGCATCGGATCACAATAAACTTCAATGTCCAAAAACCTGCCCTCAGATGCTACTGCAGGTAACTTTAGAGGAAAAAAATGCAAAGGACTCTGTTACAGAAAGAAACACGAAACAGCCTTTGCCGCAACACATCAATTTATGGTAGCTGTTACAAACACTTGAGTAATGACAAAAATATGTTCCAAAAAGCTCATCCAAAGAAAGAAAATCTTTGAAATCAATAAAATATAATATTTCCATACTTTTGCTCATCTAATGGCTCCCCCTTGCCACAAAATCAGTTTTGAATCCAATCAGTTTTCACAAAGCATAGGTTTCAAATCTTTAAAAAGCTGGAAGTAAAATTTTGTGACCTATTTCTTTGAACTGAACGGCCTCAAAGGAACCTGAATTATTTTACAGTAAATCTGCCATGGGACTCCTCAGCAATCTTCAATATTTTCAGAATTACAGTGCTTTCCTTCTTTTTTAAGAATTCAGGAAAACTGTCGAAAAAAAACTTAAACTACCGTAATTTCTAAAGCTGTCGATGAAAGATCACATAATTTTCAAGAAAACCATAGTTTATGGATGCCTATGATATGGTATCAAGCAAAACTCTTTCACTCCTCTGGTTTGTGATTTAGAAATTTGATGACGTCACATCATAAAATGAGCTGAAATAGAAAATAAGCTGTAATTTCGACAAATATTCAAGATTTAAAGTTTCTCTCAAGTCATTCAGTTTAAAGAAATAGGTCATTGAATTTTACACCCACCGTTTTATACCGATTTAAAGATTTGGAACCTATATGCTCTTTGATAATTACTCATCTAAGTGCTGTTACCGTACTTGTGAGTGCAAAAACGTTGATCCAAACTGATTATCCGAATGGTAGAAGCTTGAGCATGAATTAAGACTCGCACCTTCTGTTGCTGTTTTTAAGAAAGAGCTGTTATCAATAATCAATCTTTCTGCGAAATTATGTCTTTCGAATTCATGATCCAAAAGGATTATCCTATATTAATCAACTCTGGGTTTGTCTCAGCAAATTGAGTTTCCACAAATTCAGGCAAAATTTTAGGGATACCATAAACTTTGCTTCAATTTGTGGAAACTCAGATTGCTGAGATGAGCCCTGAGTTGAGTAAGATAGGAAAATGTGCCCTACAAGAGATGGCTTGCTTTATGGATACAGAGCATGTTTTGTTCTTCTGCCCTTCTTGTCATGCTCAACGTTAAGATCTTCTCGTTGCAATTGTTGAATTGATTCATGGTTTTGTTGAAATTCCCGATCTTTTAAATGATGCCTTGGTCCGGCTTTTACTATACGGTGATCACGACCTTTCTAATGACTTTAAAAGAAATGTACTCGAATTACTCAACATTTTATCCATGAAACTGCTCACTTTGATTGAGATCTGTTGCAACGTTAGAACCAAGTGACCACCAAGTCCCTTAATATCAATGTTCTTGTTACTTGTAATTCTGTTTCACATTAGATGTCAGGCAATAATCCATCTTAAACATCACGAACAAGTTGCACCTGTGACAACAATTCATTCCCTTGAAACCCTGACCAGATATCTAATGTCAGATAGAATCTATTATAGTATCCATTAATCTTTAAATTATGAGTAATGTTTGTCTGTTTAATGTTGTATTTAATGTTGTATTATGTAGTTGATTGTTATGTGTGTACAGGCATTGCCTGAGTGTTTGCGTGCATGAGCACCACTTGCAGGCACTCTTTCAACCCATTAAACATTTGCAAGCACATTTTAAAAATTACTTTTATAAAGTTTTTGACGATCTGTCTCTAAGAATTGGGTACCAAATTTTGCATTAAGACGATTTGAAAGGTTAAGAATAATAGAAGCATAATAGACCTTTTAGCTATTCTAGAAAGAGCCTGGATCGAGCTTTATTTTTATACATTTTTATAAAAAGAGGTTCGACTGAGTGGCATTAGAGCTTCTATCACTATTGTGCACATTCGAAAATTCTACAAAATGTGATGAAATATCGTTCGATCCAGATTATTTTTAGAATAGCTAAAAGGTCTATTGATGTGAAAGACGAGCTAATCTTTCAAATGTCACAACCAATTCAATTTGCCAATGTTGAATGAGCAATCAGATCTGTCAGTAGTAACGATAAGTAATTTCTGTGAGTTTTAGAGACGTCTAGAGAAGCAAGTTGGAGTTGAAGTTGATGGCCCAAATATTGAAAAGCTGATAGTGTCATTGATAACAGTGTGGTGCGATGTTGTAAGGAATCTGGAAAAGGGAACAAAACTGACTGGCGTTTCATACTTCGCTCAACCTTATTGCATCCAAAGTTGTAGATCATATAAAACAGTCAGAGCCAGAATTGCCTTTTATGGCGTAAAGATATCTGATTCAGATTCAGCTCTAGACTTCTAGACAGAACAAATTGTAACCTGAGGGAACTTTCAGGTTTAGATATGTTAAGGTTAGGGTAAAAGTTTGTAACATGATATTTGGTTTTCTCTCCCTAAAAGCCAAACTATTAATGGAATCTAGCTAATCTATACATCACTCGATGCATGACAATGTGGGATTCTAACGATACTAAAATAATTGGCAAATATTGTAGAATGATATTTTCCAGACAAATTTATTGTTTAAAAGAGTGTACCACTTTCAAAAGCTATTTTGTACCCCTGTGTTCGAGATAGCAGGATCTGACTTACATCAGCAAGAAGTGCAGATCCCAAGCTTTTAAAGTGTGTCTGGGACCTTCATTTTCCTTCTCTCTTTGAAACTACATGCTGTCAAAGGTTGGCAAATGATTTTTCTGCTCTCCCACAGGTATGTTTGGCTATAAAAGATGGACCAGAGCACATACAAAAGACTTTAGGACAGAATTTCTAAGCTCCAAATCTGCCCTGGCCATGTGCAAATTTTGAGGCATTCGATGGGTTCAAAGGGTACAAAATAGCTTTTGGTACCTGTACCTAATGGATTTTTTAATCCCTGGAAAAGGGACTTTTACTGATAGTGATTTAAGTACACATCCAAACAAAAGAAGCCACATAGGATAATTAGGGTAAAGTAATTAGGGCTTAAAAGCACTTTACACATTTAAACAAAGGAATTGATATAATAGTGTGGTTTCATATTTGCTTTCAAGCACCCAAGCAGCTTCATAGGTCAAAAACTAGGATTAGCATTGAATCACAAAGGAAAACTTAGTGAAAATTGAAGTTCCTTTCTTTTAATCAATATTTCTCCCTGTTCTACATTTCCGTTACTTCCAAAGATGGTACCAATGTGTTTCTCAAAAGTTGATATGAAAAAGAGATATGCAAAAATTACAAAATTGAAACTTTTGGCCAATAGAAAGTTTACCGTAACATTAACATAAACTAATTGTTCCATCATGGACCAGGTAAGTATCACTCTCTCATATACAGTAAGTGAAGTACCATATTCAAAACAAAGCTAAAGTTTCATATATATATTGACTATATGATAAAAGTTTATTGCATGAGGTACTGTCTAAGACCAAAATGTCCCTCACTTTACTAAAGATTGCTTCATGTGATGCACAGAGAGAACTTAAATTCCAGATGAGATACTTTGACAACATTTTACAGGCCTGTTTGTGGCAATTTTGCACTCGCAGGAATAAAAAACTTTTGGTGTGGTTTGTGCAGTAGGTAATGTTAAAATTCGCCAAAAAATTAAATATTCAAAATGGTTAAAAAGTTATATATAAATATATATTTATATATTTGAAGTAAATACAATATATACAATTTACATAACAACTTTAATAGATATATATATACATATGTAGTTAAAAATACCATTAATTTTAGTAGCAGGGATAGCATTAACAGATCAAGTTGAACTTACCTTCATCATCCCATTTGGAAGTAATTTCATCAGGATAAAGGACAGCATGAGTCATCTCTCCAAGTTCACCTGGATATTTAGGCTTCTCTAACTGCTTCAATATTTTTTCTTTAGGCACATGTTGCAGTGATCTTTAGTAATTAATAGAAGAACATTAAATTTGTGTCAAAGAAAGCAATCAGATATCATATGTGAAACCAGAGGCAAGCTCAAACGTTTTCACTGGTCTTCAAAAGATACAGCAAAATTTTTTCTGCAGTAAGCTTTGCATGCATGAGTAACATTCTGGAATACCTCACATCCTGGTCTTTAGGGTAGGCCTTGTACACATGCCTTTCTTGCTTAACAATACTTGGGAATCCTTACAAATAGTTTAGCTTAAGAATTATGGTCTAAATATTAAAAATTCTTCAGAACTCTCAAGAATTCATCCTTGTCATGTTAATATCCTCATTCTATATCTTGAAAATCATGCTTCAACCTCTAGCCAAACTGTAGAATATAGATCAGGTCCTCACACCATAGTTTTTCACTTTATTGAGCATCTATATATGTAATACAGTACCATGTAAACCATAAAAAGGTCTTCTCTTTGACCATCAAGATCAACATGAAAGGAGAGAAATAAAGTGAGAACATCCCAGATTGGAAAATTAACAAATGCCCACAGAAGATTTCTACTTCATTTAAACTCAAAATCACACTGAAACTGAAAATATGTGCGATGAAGAAATCTGCGGAGCAAGAAAAACTTTAAAATCAGAAAACACTGAAGATCACATCTCATTGGGACTACTAGCCTGAATGGGGCAGGAAGAAGTGATACATGTCATCAACACCAAAGAAATATATACAGTACTTGCATTTTTCTTTATAAGGAATTGATCTATAAGTAAAACATGGCCAAAATTTTAAGAAACTCTGGTTCTATTTTTTGAATGTACTATAAAAGAACTCTGTATTACTCACATCTGATGTTTTTAAATGTCAACAAACATCATCTGAAGATGTGTTTGAGACCACATAATAACTCACGTGTATTTAAGAATAAAAACAAATTAATAAGAGAAACTTTTTCGTACCAATGCGTGGAAACTTTCAGTTTAATGTAGAAACTTTCATTACTATAGCCTGATCCAATTTTCTTATAAAAAGATGTGCATGCCAACAATAAAATGTTGTATACAGATGCAGTTTGGGAATGCAACTGATCGAATCCATTCTACATGGAAGCTACCAGCATAAAAGGTACTTTCTGCACCTGTTAAATTTCATTTCACCGCATCAGCAATTCATTTCAATAGCTGCTTGACTAGCCCTTTCTGCTCAGTCTGTATACCTTCCACCGGGTGATGTGCTTAAAATTCTGGAACAATGTGTAAAATAATGTCTGCTAAGTAAACAAAGCAAAACCTGAGCTTTCATCACTCATTGATTTCTTCTTTCCAAGGAAAAAGATGTTATTAGCTGTTACAGGAATATGGTCTCTTTGTTAGTTATAGTGCAAAATAAATGCTGATATGTACTGTACATGACACAAAAATGGGGGGCATTGTGCAGAGATCATACATCCTCTTGGGTACAGTCTGTGCTAATTGTTGAGTCCTAAGGACTAATGGAGCCACATCCCAAGTCATTCAAATCGAAGTTTTAAGACCTTGCAGAGGAGTACCAGTAAAGATACAATCCCGTTACCCAAACTAGAGGGCATGATCTTGCATGTGCAAGTTGAGATGGTCTAAGTACGACTGCACAGAAAATAAGTGGCTGAGAACAATAGATTAGCACAATCAATAGATCCTTTGTTTATTGCCAACTGTGCAGCTGAGCTGAAAGCCAGGTAGGTTTCATTGTGTGTAAATATCTTGCACATGCACTGTACAAACTTTCCAGTCTGTTACCAAATCATAAAGTATGCAGATGTGCAGGTGAAAGCTGCTTATCAAGGAGATGATTTAATATGAAAGGAATGGCAGCCCCTATAACATAAGACTGCACAGTGGATTAGCCCTCCACAAATGTCTTGTTGTGTGTCAGTACTCTCCAATCTGGCAAGTTGTAGGAGCTCCAGACTGTAAAGTTTGGTCTGAGTAGGGTGCAAAAATTCCCAGTTGTTTTCCATCTTAGCAAAGTTCTTTGTGAGGCCAATTTCTGCACAGATGTGGTGACAGGTTTGCTGTGTTTTCAAAAAGAGTTTTGCAGATTTTGCTCATGCTCAGAACCCAGTGGTTTCAATACAATCCTCATACCTTTGCTCTTTTGCCTTGATGACTCTATAATAAAACAACAAGGCTAACATGCATATTAGCCTTGTTGTTACAAGCCCCACACAAATGCAATAGAATATCTACTGCACAATCTTTCAGAGTTAAAGACCAGTAAAGACCCATTATCAACCAACAATCTTCTCTCTTGTTTGTCAATGTTGCTCCTGTGTAGTTACATGTTTTTCTGTGTCAGAAAATAAAAATTGTGCAGCTACATAGATTCTTGCAACAAAACAATGAGAGTTTCATCTACATCTACATCTACCAGGTACTGTCTGCCTTCTACAGAGAAGATTCTGACAGGGTGACAGCCAGAGTGGATAGTAAGCAAATACTTGGAAAAATTTTTGGGAAGTATGATTGGCACTATGATTCGGGTAAATCAGCCCGTTATGTTGAAGGAAGTGCCCATGAGCATCAACAGTGCATAATCAGTTAAATGTATCACATACTTTCCACCCTGGATGTCACAGCTAAAAAATAAATATATAAAAATTGTTTATCGAATTTATAAGGAGTTTTCTAAAAAGAATTTTCATAAAAAGATGTCCTTATGAATTTAAATTTCTGGCATACGTGGCACACAACTATATTCAATGAGGCTCACTCTATCTCTAAAACAGTCAATACTTTGACTTGCGATTACATTTACCGGTAAGAGGTTCCATTCCCGTATTGTTCGTGGGAAGAATGCATATTTACGGTAGTTTCCAGATCCGTGTAAAGTGTGGAACGCTAGCTGGTGTGAGAATCGTGTGTGTCTTTGCTGAAGTCGTAGGCAGTCTGCAGGAATGGCTATTAAATTGTAATGAATCTTGTATAGCATGCAGAGTCTAGCATCTCTTCCTCTATAGTTTGGCACACCAATTCCAAGAAAACACAACCAGTTTCATGGTTCATCAAGCCTTTGGAACAATCAGGTTTGATGATTGCTTTTTCTCAGTTCACCAGGTAGAACATACCTCCCAATTGTCCTATTTGCAGGGGATCACAAACTTTGATAAAGAAAGGCCATCTGTTTGGCCTAGTTTTGCTTACTCACCAGGAACGCTAAGCTAGGCTACCTTGACACAGTGATCCAGGCAAGGGAATAAATAGAAAAAATGAAACTTGTAAAATATAAAGTTTTTCTATCTGATATCGACAAGCATACTTCGACATACATGATAAAACAAATTTCAGCAAAATCGGACGTCCAGATGCAGAGATATGACATTTTGAAGTTGGAAGAAATTGATTAGGTCAAAGGTCACTACAATTTCCGGTCGAAATTCACATTCTTGGCAGAATTTTGATAACTTTGAGGCAGAATTTTATCCACTTTCCGAGCTCCGATTGCGGCGATTTTTGTCTTGTTTTGTACATTGTTGTCTTTATTTAACAACTAGCTATTCATTTATACAATTTCACCAAGGACATTTTGTGTTTTGCATGTTCATTCAACTATGCTGTTTTTGCCACTAAATCTCCGAAAAACTGAAGAATTCTGACTTTGAGGCTAAAAACAAAAAAGGGCGGAAAAGGGCGGAAATGGCACCTATTCCTTGTGGAAGTGTTATTTTAAATGGACATTTGTGCGAAAGGATTCGTACAAATTCGTACAGATAAGAGAGCAATGCTATTTTGAAAGATATCACTCTGGCTACATGGTTTCAGTGAAAAATTGGTTATTTTTCATAATTTTGCATTTCTTTCGTAATAATTCCGTCCTAAATGTTTTTAAACCATCCTTGCTACTTCAAACTAATCTAATTCATCTTCCTCCATTATTCTTATGAGCTTTATTTACAACAAAACCAGTTTTCGAGTCCAATTTCCTTGCTAAATTGTCAAGCATTATCGTACATAGATTGTATGATTGCTTTTTCCTCTGTCAACGGACGCTCCTCAATTCTCTTTTGGCATTTTCGCTTTACAAGGATGCTTCTAGCTTTGGAGATGACTGATGATGATGTTACAAGCATGCGCACAAAAATGTCGTGGATGTTGTTTTGCCGAAAGACATTTTGCACATGCAAGAAAGAATCAATGAACTATGTGACAGCTTGTTTACAGAGAAGAAAGTGATTTCAATTCTAAAAAATTGCTATAATATAAGTCCCTTTTGTTGTAAGAGACAGCAAGTTACCACTTGTAGGAATAACCACTGACACATATTTGAGTTGAATGTAGGAAAAAAACATGTAAATTTAAACAAAACTTTTAACAATGAGAACAGTTCTTTGGATTTGACAACTGTGTGCAAATTTGCATGTTTAGATATGTTTTGTGTAAATCAAGAAGTTCTTATCAAATTCCAGTGTTACATTAGCTTTGAAATTCCCTAGGGTACACATGAGTTACTTGGTACATCAAATACTTGCACGTGGTTGGGAGCTTTTTTATATTCTAGAGGGAAAGCCAATAGCCGTTTGGTCCAAGAGCGGACTTTAGGCATGGAATACACATGCCCAAAGTTTCAGAAGTGTTGCAGGGTGTTGGGTAAGGCAAAATTCTATCAAAAACAACATCAGTGACATTTTTGCGACCATACTTGTAACATCTTCACCCGTAATCTCTAAAGTCAGAAGCATCCTTGTGAGGCAAAATCACCAAAAGAGAATTGAGGAGCGTCCATTGAAAAAGGCAGGTGTACAATCTATGTACGATCATGCTTCACGATTTAGAGAGGAAATTGGAATTAAAAAATAGTTTTGTTGTAGATTAAGCTCATAAGAATAATGGAGAAAAATGAAATAGATTAGTTTGAAGTAGCAAGGATGGTTTAAAAACATTTAGGATGGAATTATTACAAAAGAAATGCAAAATTATGAGAAATGACCGATTTTTCACTGAAACCCTGTAGCCAGAGTGATATCTTTCAAAATAGCATTGCTCTCTTATCTGTATGAATTTGTACGAATCCTTTTGCACAAATGTCCATTTGAAATAACACTTCCACAAGGGATAGGTGCCATTTCCGCCCTTTTCCGCCCTTTTTTTGTTTTTAGCTTCAAAGTCAGAATTCTTCAGTTTTTCGGAGATTTAGTGGTGAAAACAGCATACTGTAGTTTAATTAACATGCAAAACACGAATTATCCTTGATGAAATTGTATAAATGATTAGCTAGTTGTTAAATAAAGACAACAACCTAAAAAACTAGACAAAGATCATTGCAATCGGAGTTCAGAAAGTGGATAAAATTCTGCCTCAAAGTCATTAAAGTTCTGCCAACAATGTGAATTTCGACCGGAAATTGTACTGACCTCTGACTTAATCAATTTCTTCCAACTTCAAAATGTAATATCTCTGCATCCAGAAATCCGATTTTGCCGAAAATTGTTTTATCATGTATGTCAAAGTATGCTTGTCGATATCAGGTAGCAGAATTTTGAAGTTTACAAGTTTCATTTTTAACGATTTATTCCCTTATTTCGTTAATTTGGATCACTGTGCTAGAGCTGATATATATCTTGTAACAAAAAAGAACACCAAATGATGATGGTGCATGAAACGTAAGCATTGAGTTTTCGCAAGGCTATTGAATGATTGTAAGGCTTATTCTTCTGTCACTGATCGCTTCCAGGGCTGCGCAGAGACGGGGGAGCAGGAGGGGCAGCTTGCCCCAGGGCCTTGGGTCTTAGGGGCCTCGTAATTGACAAATTTTGACATCCTGACTGCAGGAAATGCTCCTAAATGCATGTTAAGCCAATTTCAAAGGGGGTGGTCGACAAAAATTTCTGTTCGTTTCGCTTGCAGGAAGCCTCAATTCGCAGTCTTGCCCCTGGGCCTTGAAAAAGCTCTCGATGGTCCGGCTCATTTCAAAACAAAATGGTGAATGAATGCTTCTCACACAAGAGGTTACTGTTTGTAAACACTAATTTGACAATGGTTTTGTTGGTTGACAATGGGTCTTTAAAACCAACATTCTCTGGGACATGAAAATACTTAATGAGACTTCACGGTTCTGAGCTTTCTTTTCCTTCTTTTTCTTTGTCTTGCATTAATGTTGACTGTGCCTGGCCACCTGGGTCTTTAATTACCTGTATGGGCTCCACTATTGATTGGAAATGAAGTCATAATGAAATGGGCCCAATAAGAATAAGGGAGTTGTGTTTGTTGTGCAACATATTTCATGAATGTAAATTGACACCACGTGACATTTCGACTGCCTAAAACATATGGATTTGGGAGGTCTCTGTAATAAAACAGCAACTTACCTTGTCGATACTAAAGGCAATACATTTCGCAAACATGCCTTGCTAACTGCACAGCGGTTAACAGTTCTTCTCAAAGAAGTTATCACCGACGCCATTTTCTTTGATTTTGCAAATCAGGATTTTTTTGTCTCGTTTTCATGTGGCGTTTTCAACAGCAACAACAACAATTTAGCAGGCAACAGTTCAGTGTTTCAGTGTGCAAGCCTACAGGCCCACAGCCAGAGAAGAAATACAGTATGAGGTCCAGTCTTACAAAGAATTTCTGAGAGGTAAGAATTAGTACTTTATTTGAAACCCATGTTAACTTATGTCTTGAAAGAAATGCATAAGACAACAGACTGCTTGGGAGTGCTGATGCATGCACAGAATCACACTCGCACACCTGACATTATTGATGTCCAGCCTGTGATGTCCAGAATTGAAATTCAGATCATTAATCATTGCACACCTGAAGATGGGTGTGGCATGGATGTGGCCTAGAGTAGACTTATGCCGATGAGTCCCGTGTATCTCTGCGGTAAACTCTGCTCAACAGGGACTCATAATGAGACAATGAAAACCACTGAAAAACCTGCCCATGCTTTCCACAATCGTCAATGGAACTATGATGGAATTACAGCTTCAAATCTCGAACCTGTGGAAGTGTTTTCAATTCTTCAATTGAATCTAAAATTCTATCTCATTGACAAAGTAACATAATAATTTACAAGTCGTTCAATATGATTGGTGCCATAGGAATTGCAAAGTTTGGGCCTAAATACAGTAGGGCCTGGTTTTTCAGAGTAATATTATGAGTCCCAGTTGATCAAAGCGCCATCATCAAGTCAAAGAGCACAGGGAAACAAGGGACTCCTTGCCATTGTCATTGAAACGAGAGACTAGAGTCAGCCCTCCAGTCTGCAGAGGCATCCATTATGCTGACAAACAGTAAAACTATTGTTTTTCAATACAACGGCAGGTAGATGCCATAAGCTATGTAAAGAGGTCAGTCTTACGTATCAATTTCATCCCCACTTTGATTTTAGTGTCACTTCATTGCTACCTTAATGTTGGTTCATTCACAACCGACAAAAGGCCTATCACAAGCTCAGATGGGCCTGTAAGGTGGAGGTAGCTTTATCATATGGTAATCAAGACCCAGTCTGCATTCCATATAAATTTTCCACCACATATTTCCACCAGTAATTAGGTAGCATACAGTAAATATTTACGCCAAAAATTCTACTGTAATTCAATAACTAACTCAATTTCCCAGCAGCTGAAACACTATAAATTTCACACCAAAAACCACTGGCGGATAATTTTTCTTTATCCTGCTCCACCACGTAAATGTGCCAGGAGGGAATTGGAACGTTCACTGGATTAAGACCTTTCTTATGCCTTGAACAAAAATGCCTCAAATTGCCTTACATTTCATTCACAAAACTGGTTGCTGTGACTAAGATCTTTCAAACTACCATTATACAATCATATATCAAGCTTCCATCATCAATGCATTTACTGTTCGCGTCTTGTCAAGGATTGTTTACTCCGAAAGGAAAGGATGATTTAAATCTTTCACAGATGCACAGTCAAACCATTTTGTGAATTAAGGATTCTGAGGAAAAGAGCAAGTCTGAAATCCTCAAAAAGTCTTCAAAACAGGGGATCGATTTACAGCCATTTTAGATCTTCAAGACAACTTTTTGGGGATCTCCAGCATGCCATTTGCCTCGAAATTCTTTATTTTGGGAATTACTATGCCTAAAACAATAACAAAAGATACTCATAATGTATATAAGGTAGTCTTTTAGTGACAGGACAACATTTAAAGCATTTCAATCTGCCTCTTAATTATTTCTCTATAACAGATTGTGTTTGGTCACTTCTTTTTGGGTCACCTGGTAGTTGTATTTCATTTAACATTGAATGGTCTTTCATACTGGCAATGGAGTAGTCATTGTCTTTTGCTCCCCATGGTATTGTCCCTGTATTGCTTTATAGTAATTAGAAATGTATAATATGAATGTGAGATTTGTTATAACATCTATCTATGGAGGCCTGATGACATGGGCAGAGGAAGTGGTGGGCCTAACTCCTTTGGCAATCTAATGGTGCATCCATGTACAATCTCTGACCAAGCAGATCACGTGGAGATGTTTTCAGTAATGAAAGTGAATCGTATAAACCATCAAAATCTGCACAGTATTACAGAAATGATATCTATATGAAAATCAATGTAATTAGTTTTTATTCTTTCACCATTATTGGTCTCCCCTACACCCATTAACATTGGAATGACACTAAGCGATGATGAATGGATATATACGTGACCCCTAAGTTTACCGTCAGTTCAGTGGGGTTAACTTAAGTTAGATAGTCCAATCCATCAACAAAAACTATAAGCTTTGGCCAAAATGAAAGAGAAAGATTGATTTACAGAATTAGCTTAGCGTTGGCAATATAAAGTGCAAATTGTTTTGGGACAACCTGGTCTTACCATGAACATAATACATACAGCACAGGGTGTCTCAAAGAATAGTTCGACGTTTTGATTAAATACTAAGAAATAACGATACGCTGAATGGGCACGTGGCCAAGTGACCTTTTCCTACAAGAATCTTGCAAATCTGCTAATAATTAAGGGAGTAACAAGCCTTTTGAATTCAAGTTCATGCGAAAACTGAAACCAGAGGCCTCGAAATGGCATTTTTGGTAACCATCGTTTCTGCTATTTCTCAATTGTTTCAGGGCGAACCAAATGAGATTCGAACAGGTTTTCGATAACCTAACTTTCAAGCATATGGATGCTTTTTGGAAACAGATTCAGTCTATCGCTGATTATGCTTTGAACCACTGTTTTTATTTGGACATATGAAATGTTAGGCAAATTTTTACAAGGATTAAATTGATCGCAAGGATTAAATTACTTTGCAAGTCCTGTTTGGTTTGCTCTGATATCAACGAGAGGTATGACATTAGACAAGCTTCTTTTACCTCCGTCTTCGAGGTTTTTTGCATTACAAGTAATCTGGGGGCCTCTGGTTTCAGCTATCGCATATTTTTGATCTTTGAAAGCTCGCAAGTCAGTGAATTTTTTCAACCCATTTGTAAGATTCTGGTATCTAGAATCTTTTCATAACCTCAGGGATAGGGTTATCTTCCCATGAGTCTGTTTATGTTATCGTTATTTTTTAATATAGAATCAAACGTCGAACAATTCTTTTGAGACACCCTGTATATCTATTATCTTTAGATTCATGGCAAATTTAACTCTGAAAGAGATTAACAACAGCAAAGCCCAAAAGCATGGCTACTACATCGCGGCTGGCTTTGAATCAGACCATAGAGCTTGCAAAGAATCGTCATCCTTTAAAGTTTCACGAAGCAGTGGTATGTACTTCAACTTTGATAAAATTAGGGATTCTTAACAACTCATGGATAGATGTTTCAATACCTGAAAGTAAGAACGAAACTCAGGAACCTAATATCAGCCAGCAGTCCGCTGTTTCGTTCCCTTTAAAATGTGTGTGCTATGAGACTACTCTGCAGAATGATTTCAAGTCATCAGTTACAGGAAACTGTGTGGCTTACCTATCAGAAGTCACTGCTTTTAATATCCTCTCAACAGACTTGAACTTATACCGCTGTTTTCAAGCAGGAAGAACTGTGGAGGTCTCTGTTGCGAAAATAAGAAGCAGCCTGTTTGAACCAACAATAGCAGAAAAAGTCACGATAACAGTAGTAAGGTCCCCTGTCTTGTCTGAATTGGAAAATGATTATGATGATTTCCTAAAAGAGTATTTTGAAGAAAGGCAGCATTTGGTTGCGAATCAATTATTTTGCATCAATATCAGCAAATGTTATTGGGCACAAATAGGGCAAGAAGAAGAAAGATATCTTTGGTTTAAAGTGCTGGACATCTATGTAAAAGACAACACAGTTAACTCAGCGTGGATAGAGCATGGGGTATCCACATTACTAGTACAAGACAGTGTTAATAACCCTGTTCCATATGACTACAAAACAGAGGATAATTCGTTGTCACCTAATATATTTGGAGGATTGGATGATTATTTTAGCAAAATCGCATCCTTGATCAGACCTATCGTAGAAATTCACATAGACCCTGTTGGTATTCCAGTACTTCTATATGGACCATCGGCCGTTGGAAAGAGATCACTTGCTGAGAAATTGTCCAATCATTTCTTCATGCATTTTTATGAAGTGAATTGCTTCGGTTTGATTGGAGAATCAATTGCGGCCATGGAACAACGCGTTGAGACAATTTTTAAGAAAGCGGAATATTTTTCACCGTGTTTGTTGTTGCTTAGGAATGTCTATGCACTGTATAGAGATCGAGATGGGGACGAGGATGAGCCTAGGTTGATCAACTGTGTTTCAAAATGCCTAAAAGAGCTGGATTTTTCAAGTGTAGTGGTTACAATAGCAACAACAACCAGCTATGACCAGTTAAGTCCAGGTATAACACGCCTCTTGACTCACACTATCGAAATTGAGGCTCCAGACGAAGCGCAGCGTTTAGAGACGTTGAATGGCTTAACGAAAGACATTGACGTTAGCCTTTGCTCGATTGATGTAATCGCTAAGAAGACTGCAGGGATGGTACTAGGTGACTTTTGCACACTCACATCAGAAGCAGTCAGCAATGCAGCAAGACGAAAGCAATGGGAATCATTAGATAGTAGTGAAACAACACGAGTTCTTGAGGAACCATCAGAAAGCCCGATAAAGTTACTCCAAAGTGATTTTGATGCTGCTTTAGACAAGGTTCACGCTGAATATAAAGACACTTTAGGTATGCCAAAGGTCCCTGACGTGTCTTGGAATGATGTTGGTGGTTTAGCAGATGTAAAAGCTGAAATCATAGACACGATTAAGTTACCATTGCAGTATCCAGAATTGATGTCGAAGGGACTGCGGAGATCGGGTATCCTTTTATACGGACCACCGGGCTGCGGGAAGACTCTACTTGCTAAAGCCGTAGCTACTGAGTTTTCTCTTAACTTCTTCAGTGTGAAAGGACCTGAACTGATCAATATGTATGTAGGACAAAGTGAGCAGAACGTTAGAGATATGTTTCAAAAGGCACGTGAGTCATCCCCGTGTATAATATTCTTTGATGAATTAGATTCAATCGCACCAAACAGAGGCAAAAGTGGAGACTCAGGAGGAGTGATGGATCGCGTTGTCTCACAGCTTCTCTCAGAACTTGACGGGCTGCATTCAAGCAATGAACTATTCGTTATTGGAGCAACAAATCGACCGGACCTTCTGGATGGTTCATTACTACGACCCGGGAGGTTTGATAAGATGGTATACGTTGGCTTTCCAGAGGCCAGAGAGGACAGAATGAACATCATGAGGTCCTACACAGATAAAATGAAACTGGATATTGATGTTGATCTTTACGATCTTGAAGAAGCTCTTCCATTGTTTTTGACTGGAGCGGATTTTTATGCTGTCTGCTCGGATGCGTATTTAACTGGCATCAAGAGATGTATCCAGTTAGCTGAGGAAGGGAAGGAAGAGGCAAACAAAGATGTTATAATTTCCAGAAATGACTTTCATCTTGCTATTAATGATCTCGTTCCATCTGTTTCTACAACTGATGTCTTGAAATACAAAGAAATGAAACGAAAATTAGACAGTGATCGACTTAAGAAAAATTGAAACAACGCTAGGTAGAAGTAAGCCTAACCTATCTTTAGATTTGCATTAAAGATACAAAGTATATCTTTTTCATAGACCTCTCTGCATCGTAGACCACAGTCATCTTCAAGTCCCTGTAGGGTGAGATTTGAAATCAGTTGGACTGGTGTCATATTACTTCCAATTTTCTTCATTCCTTCATAAAAGATATGTTGGCTACTCTGAATTTTAGCGGACCAGCTTTCAAAATCGGCACAATATGTGTCATGGTGTAAGGGTCAGGGTGAGAGTTAGGTTTTGGAAAAGGGGTTTTAGGGTCAGTTAGGGCTAGTTAGGATACATTGAGGGTAAGGTAGGGTTAGTTGAGATAATCTATGGTAAGATAGGGTTGAGTTAGGGTTAGTAGAGCCAGGTTAGGATTAGTTCCTGAGAGATATGACTTAAATCTGGTCCGCTAAAATGCAGTCATCCCAATAGGTCAAAAACAGAGATTAGGGTTTGATTTTCCGAATCTCCATAGTAAAATTTGAAACCTTTTCAGTTTCATCAAAGTTTGAGAATCGAAATTTATTCTTTGAGTTTCACATTACGCCTTCCCTTGTGACAGTTAAACCGGTAGCCTCTTGAGCGTGCACCTTTCATACAGTTTCATCCAATTTTCGAACTTCGCTGCCACATAAGTTTTCGATAACGAGACCGTCGTGGAATGCTTGCAGTAGAGTATCGGGTAAAATCAAGAAAATCTCTCAAATTAGAGCGCAAAAACATTGCTTATGGTTTGAAAAGATTGACTGTAGCTGTAAGCAAGAGACCGAAGGATGCCATTTGATCAGTTATCATGCTCCAAGGAATTATGGAACAAGAATTTGAAGGATGAGAATGACTTAGGTTTGCACGGCGTCAGATGTTGAAAACATCAAAGGTATGTTCTCTCTAGACTTATTACATGAGTCCTTGTTTTCGTTCCTTTTACCTAAACGATCTCCCCCACAATACCCATTCCGCTATAACAGTAAAAAAAAATTCAATTTAATGGTGCAAAACTGAGACGAAGGTCATCAGTCTATGTTTACACAAGAATTGTAATTAAATAGGGCCCTTAAAAGTCTCGAGTAAGAACCGTCACATTTTGCTTTTAGCCTAGTCATGTCATGCCTAGCAATTATCTTAGCTCTTAGCTTCGGTTTAATATTTAGTTTTATGTGGTTCAGAATGTCCGTGCTGCGCAAAACTCTTAGCATACTGTGATTATCTACAATCCTGGACTTGGGATTATTCAAAGATCTACCTTCTTTTCCTTGTTTGGCAGTTAGCGTGTCTAACAGTATCAATGCTACTTTTACACATTTCAGAAACTTCTCTTTCAATTATGTAGCAAAAATGTTCTCGATTTTAGTGGTTGTTATACCCAGCCCCTGCTGTATGTTATTTCAAAGACATTTCGAATGAAGAGCAATGCAAAATGGTCATCCTGCATACCAAACAACGTCTTTAAACTTTTGTGTCCTGAAATGCCGACAATTTTTTTCGTCATTGAGGTAAGTAAATAGTTTGCAGGAATTTAGATTTCTAAAATTCCTGCCCTTTGTTTGTTCTTCTGCTCTAGATTATCTCTCAGTTCAAGTTTCCGATCGCTTTCCTCTCTTTTAAATATGCTTGCCCTAAAAAAAGAAAATCAGCCTATTGTTCGCTTAATAGATTAAACCAGTTCAACTGGCCACTGTCATAACAGGATAGATCCTTCTACGAATCAGAGTCAAGAACCAAAGAGGTTTCACTACTGTTATAAGGTAAATTTCACATTTTGATCTCCTCTAATATGCGTTCTCTCTTTGCATTTATTGCAGGGGAAGAATGCACTTTTTGAAGCTTCGCACGTTGTTTTTTTCTGGAAATGTGCAGCAAATTTTTCTATGTCAGGGATAAGAATATGTTTAGTTAACTATTTGATGAGCTGTTGCGCCTATGCATCAAGAAACTTCATCATAATCATTGTCATAATCATATACTTATTTGCAGTTGGTTTATTCGTAGTCAACACAGCTAATTAAAGGCAGTCTGTCACGCGTTTGATTGGATCTCATGATCTGACCTTCTACGGGCATAAAAAGTCGACCTTGAAAATTTTGTAAACTTGGGAGCCAATCAGAGTTCAAAATTTTGATTATATGATCGTATGTTTCGCGCTCTCCTCTCATTTCGCTGTCAAAGAAATGGCGTGCGGCCTACTATCTAAAATCTACGATATACGCTCTATATAAAAGAAAATATGAAAACCCCAACTTAGTGCAAATGTTGCATGTACAGTTATTGCCATCCCAGGAACGTATTTCTTTCTTGAATTTCAGGAGAGAAATTATCAATTTTAGGTCACCACTAAGAGTATTGCAAAGTAGACTCCCTCTAAAGGACAGGGAATTCATCCTTTATGTCTGAGAACTCATTGAGGGGAGCTGGCACAGCTCTTTAGTACGTAGATTGTAGGGACATGATTTTATATCCGAAGCCATATCAAGATTAGCATTCAAACTTATTTTGCTAAATGAATGGACAATCTTTGGTAACTTCTGTCATGTGGTACAAATGGGGTGCTCAAAAAAGGGAGGGGTCTTGGGGGCCGTTTTGGGCTAGAAGGAATGGGCTAGAGAGAAAGACTAAATAGATCTTTCACGGTAGTCATCATAAATCCATCATTTGAAATGTGGATTCACTTGCACTGTCAAGGAAAACGCTGAAGTTTGTATGCAGCTTTAGAAACTTCTGCTCTCTGGCTATGACATATTTTGTGAGTTCTGTGAAAAAGTCCTGCGTGCAAGAGATTTATCTTAAGGTCAAGCTGTATTCACTTGAAATTCTTGCGCAGTTTACACAACAGCTTGTCTTTACTTTGAATTGTTGTATGAGACAATCAAGACAATCAATTTTTATTGTTCAGAACAATACAAAAACCATAGTTACTTTCCATTAAAGCCACACATTGTAAAGCATCTACCATCTACCAAAACATACAGATCTCATGCATAACTGAGCGCAAAGAGTTTCCCACATCAACCAACCAAACAATCGTCATGAAATTCCGAGAATTTTCGCTTTAAATCCTATTTGTTTATTAAAAGTTAGTACGAAGGTGGGCACAGCATGATCTGCTAAAATAATTCTTTGAGCAAGAGAAATTCCCATAGTGTATAACCGTGCATTGTTTATAGTTCAAGGAAAGCAAAGCAAGATACATCGTATTTCTTTCAATGTTTTTAAATATTGGTTTCTGGTTCTTGTAGATCCACCACCGTCATTCATTCATATCACGTTAATATGGAACAATTCTGAATGCTGTTTTCAAGTGATTACAGTGAAAACGAGTCAGCGTAGAGATATGAAAGGTTAGTTTATCATTCTTTATTTCTCCATTTTACTTTCTTGGGGAACTGTGACTGTCTCTTGCAAACAGAACAGCTCATTACATTAGAATTGAGATTGTAAGATTGCAGTAGTCAAAGGCTTTCCGTAAAGGTTTGTAGATAAACTTTACTGTATATTGAAATCATCAGCTCTGTGTCTTACAATTACTAGATTATCCTTTTTGTTTACAAAATTCCACATCAACGTATCATGAGGAATGTCAAAATGATGGAACTCCTTTACCTAGATATGACAAATCTATTATCTTTTAAATGCTTTTTTCACAAGATGGTCCGCTATTTCTACATTGATATTGGTAGAATAGGGAACCTCTTGTAGTAGATCAATTAGATTCCCGCAAATCGCACCAATCATGTGAAATGCCCTCATCTTGTATAAGAAACTTTGCTCTGAACCTCGCTGCAGGTTTTTTATACACCAGGCCCAATGCTTGTAGCAAAAATTTCGCACAATATCAGATTCATTCAGGACGGCATTTCTAACCAAGATTTGCAAGATGGGACCCAATTCATTGACAAGTATTATTTTCTATGCTGATGATACATTTTCTGTTATAAACGCCTAACAACTTACAACCTAACTTAATAAGTTTCTTAACTTTGAATTGACCTCTGATGGCTGGTGTTTCTTAATTCACTAGGAGAGGCTCCGCGGTACCTTTTAAGTGGTTTCTTATATCACAAAATAAGTATAACGGTAACATTAAAAGGAAAATAACGATGTAATGACTTGCAGTAACAGGAACAATGCAGATGCCAATGAGATTCGGAACCACCTCCCCAGAAGTAATAGTACACAATTAGGGCACTTATGCAGGACGTAGGATATAAGATTTATTGACACATAGGATTTTTCGATTCTTTATGCACAATCTAACAAATTCGTGGCCATAGACGTATGAACCGGGGGCACTGGGGGCACGTGTCCTCCACAAGATTTTGCAATAAACAAAGAAGTGCCCTTTTACTTCTGGAAAATACCCCTTTTTCTAAAGGAAAGAGTGCCCTCGAAGCGTCGTGCCCCCAAGTTTGAGATGCTTCCTACATCCCTGTTCATGGCAATAGTAGGAGGATCCGTATCAAATTTCCAGTAGATTTTCCAGATAATGATTGGTTGAAGGTTGCTAGAATCGCTGAATAGCTCGTCCAAAATGCCAGTCATATGATGTCTTAAGGAAACTTGCAACCAAATAGTAGATTTTACATTGCCTTTCTTGGTTCTAAACCTTTCAAAATCTTCACTCGTAATTATTTGGTTGCAAGATGACTTAACTTGTAGCTTTGTTTGTTATTTTATTCATTTTTGATCGTATGACCTCTAGGTAGACAACCTTGTTTGCTTCTTTGGCCATCGTCTCTGTGGTAGGGTATTGTTACATGGAGATATAGTAACTTGTAATCATGTACTGTAAATCTTAATAGAAGATTTAAAAAGATTTTCGACAACGACCTAGTATACATTTCATACATCACAAATTCTCGACGCAGTAATAAATGGATTCATGCTTTCGAACATTCCAAATGATTTCTGAATGATGATTCATCTTGTCTTATTCCTCTCTATTCTATGACATTTTGTCCCGGCTTTTGGTACTGTTGATTTTCTTATAGTTGGCTTGTCTGCATGTTAGACCTTGATTGCAGTTGATGTATAGTAAACCGTCCATTTCATATTTTCTTATATGTTCTATGCGATGGCCACAGGGCTCCTAGGTGCTTACATGCTCTTTGTGGTAATGTCTCGATAATTGAGCCTTCAGTCATTTATGTGTTTAAATTCAATGGTGAATTGTGTGGTCGATATGTTGTAATTTGAATGAATAAAGTGCCACTGATAGTTTAGGCGTTTGTAGTCCAGAAATTGTTAGTGCTGTGAGGAGTCTTTTGCAGCAAAGTTACTGGAAAGTTCTTAAAGGTGTAGATATTTCTGGAGACATGTGATTTGCAAGAAAGGTTATTGCAAGGCCTTGGGCAGATTTAATGTCTAGTCTCGTCCATTTTTTTCCGATTCTTTGTTTTGTTTCGCTGGCTGACATGTTCTTTCTAACTCTTCTTTCACAAAATATTTGCCATGTGTAGACATACTGAAAGAAGCCTTGTCTCAAGATGTAAGCGCTAGTAAGCCTGCCTGAAAGAAAGTTTCGATTCATGCTAATAATTTCCCAATTTGAAATTACTATAGTTTATTAGTTTTTCTTACATGACGGAATGTGTGTAGGCCATCATAGAAGCGGCTTTGATCTATCGATTCCAAGGCACCAAAAATTAAGGTAACTGTCAACTGCTATTTGTTTCACTAGCGGTCAGTCTTCTGAAAATGGCTACTTTGTTGTAACCGTCTTTCTTTTAAACCATGCAGGAGAAAGAAACGAGATTAATATGCAGTGAAGGGCGTGGAGACACTCAGTGATCGTATGTACATCTTTAGTCTGCTATTTTATTAGCTTACTTCCATGGATTTCCTTTAGTAAAGCTTCCAATCAGCCAGAATGGACACCGATCGACATTGAATGTAGCCACATTGAACTAGTTTTTGTTTCAATAATAATGTAAATGTAAACTATAAGAAAATGAATTAAAACAAAAAATTTTTGCAAAGATACCACCGTTATAAAAGTTTAATTTAGTGCCTTTTTAGAATTATTTCAATGATAATCTAAACAGTTAGTGGTATTTGTTCACATCTTTGGGAGTTATCGTTTCTAAAGATTGTTTCCCGTATTTCATAATTCTTGGACAGCTTTTTTCACAAGCTCATGTGGGTGTCTTTTATCTTGTAAAGAAGTGAGTTCTTCACTTTATAAACAAATGTAGCAGGGCCTTTTCTTTCAAAGTTTGATCCCAAAGCTAAGTGCCCTCGGGCTCATCGACCGTTTTGTATCCTCTTTTTTAGAACCATTGAATAAGAATGTCCATGCCGCTCATCCTTTATGCCTCAAGTTGGCCATAAAGCCAACTATAGCATAGAGAATGTTTCTCACTCATCCAACCTTTGAACAGATCAGAACAATAATAATGATTACCTAGCCTAAATCATGGCCCAAAAATTTTTACTAAACCTTGAGGTGCATGTGGAATTTTTTACCAATTTATACTTTTGCAATCTAACACGTAAATTTCTTGCTACAACGTTGATCACACTGATGTTATTTGTTCCCAATGAAATCTTTGCCTGGTCGTTATTCTAAAACTGTCCTTATGCCTCCTGCTCTTCAAAACTAAGTTCAGCAAAAATTTTTTCCTTGTGGTCACTTTCACTGTCACGCACTTTTAAATTATTTTCTTCCAAGTCACTCTCTCGTCAGTCTGACTTATTGGTACAATTTCTTCTAAACTGTTTACTATAAATTTTTACCATGCCCCTCATACCACGCATATAGTTATTTTCATTCGTCCCTTTAACAATCCAAAAAGTACACCACCCAACCAATTTCTCTTCGGTGGCAACCCCAGGCATAAATACTGATCTGTCCCTAAAATCCTGACAACAGCAGGTATGAAATTAGAATTAGGCGTATTCTTTCGATATTCGCACATATTTCCTATCATTTTCCTGTGGTCTTGTGGTGCTTCTATCCAAGAATCTTTCATGAAATCAAAATACGTTAAGAAAATTATCAAACGTTCAATTTAATTAGTATGTAAACATTTTAATACTTCTAGTAATGCTGAATTAATAATACTACCAATAATGAAAATTTCTTCATGTTTATTTGTGTCAATGCACAAGTCGATTTTCTAGAAATTTTGTTGAATTCGTTGTAATTTGTTCTTTGGAAATGACTTGGTTGTAAAGCATACTCAGAAATCACATGAAATTGTCATCAAATTGAATTTAGCCTGCACCACCTGTCAAAGTGGCTGGCTATGTCCTTGGCAAACCTCTGGTATCATGTAGGACTCGACGCTTGTTTGAAATCACACGATATGAAAATCGGGCAATTGCAAATACTATCGTTCAAATAATAATTTTTCGTTTTGTTATTGCGCCATTGCTCAAATAGCTATAACATGTGAAATTCATTTGGTCTTTGAACAAATTTGTGACAAATTCACGAAATTGGAATTTAAAAAGATGGTCACCTTTGAAAAGTGTTTATTTGGGCCATTCTGAAGATAAGAAAAGAGCAAAGCAACTTATGTGGATGACTCAGTGGTGGTGCGCTTTGCTGCTAATGTGAAGATTGGTGGTTTGAGTCCATCCTGGTCAAATCTGCTGCGTAGAACCAAGTAAAACCTATTGCGCAGAGTGAAGAGAGCTACGAACAGAGTTACCCCAAGTTAACGGAATCACGAGATATGTTCACATCGAGAGGAAGCACCCATACACTGCTTCGATAAGCTGAGTTTCATAGTTTCCGACAGCATCTACATTGACATGAACGGTTTTAGAGTCATGTATACAATTAAGGGCCAAAAATTTTTTAACCATTCGTTATTGTTTGCTTTCTTCAGGGCTACGTAATTAAGAGAAAATGGAAGAACCATTTTGGGCCCAGGCAAACATTTAGCCCTATGAAGCTTAGGATTTTTGAATTTCTGGCGATGAATACTAGTAGTGCTATACGGTTCTTTTTCTTTCGATGAAAAGTCAATTCAGCTTAGGAAACTTCTGTGTTTAGTTTTGTGTTGGTTTTCAATTACAAAAAATGGAAACAGAGCTCCCTTATGAGTAGAAACGTGGGAAAAGCTCCCTGTCGGTGCACTGTTTTGTATATGGTTTCAGGAATTCCTATTGGATATTAGAGTTCCACTGTTAATTTCATACAATGTTACCATAGGAATTGAAGATTGGTATCAGTATCAAATATATAGCAACGAAAGGTGAAATATTTTGAAAATTGTTGATCAGTTCATTTATTTACAAACATCTCTTGGTATCTAACCCATTTTATGACAGCTAAGATAAGTTTTGCGTGTGGCCATTATTAGTTGTTTCTGTTTCGTGGGAAGTACCGTTGACCTTTAATTTACCGGGTGTCCCAGATAATGTATACAGATTTGGCAGATTTGGTAAGAACTAACGATTTGAAATTACCGTAAAAGCTCTATTAGACCCCCGGGGGCCTATTTAATTTCGGACCTTCCAGAGGGGGGCTTAATAGAGGGGGCTTATTCAAAATCAAGTGACAAGGATATCTTTGGTAGCTTTTCAGTTCTTTCATCGCATATCTTACGGAATCAACATACAATCTAACGGCTCAAATACATAAATTCGACACAGTTTTTATCCCAATCCATACTAAAATTAAGATCCAAGGTTGTGCAGCTAAATAAAAACAAGATATTTGGTAAATTGTACCGGGCGAGTCAATAAAAACGCTTGGCGTTTGAAAAAATCCTGATCCCTCAATATCAAAGCAATGATGTTGAAAACTGTCTTGTTTTATCCCCGATATGTTAAATTAGGTTCAGTAATTTACCCGGCTTTAATCGGCCATTCCTTCCCGTCGAAATAAGAGATTTTCTGCAGAAAGCCGCAGTCGAAAACCTGCAAAAATGAGCGAAAACAGCAAGCAAAATTTCCCGTTGTTCTCTTTCCTAGCAATAATGACTCTTGGATGTGCTCATGTATTTTGTTCTCATGGGAGAATGGAATTCCCCTGAATAAGTTACTCACACTAGGGGGGGTGACTCTTAAACCCGGCCAAAACGAAAGCATGTGCTAAAGCATGCTGAAAGTCATTGCTGTGAGGTAAACACATTTGGGACCTGGGACTTTTACTTGTAATTTTAGCACATTTTTTAAGGTTTCTCAAAGGGACTCATTTTAGAACATTGCCTACAGAATCTGGACGGAGTGACTGATTTTAGCCAGGAACATTTCTTAAAATAATTGAACATGTGAAAAATTTAATCAAATATTGCAAAATATCATTGGTTATACATTCAGGGAGCAGCAGCCTTTCAAACGCCGGGCGTTTTTTTACTCACCAGGTAGAATTTGTATAAGTGGGGGGCTTGATAGAGAGGGGGGCTTACTTCAAATTTTGACTCATAGGGGAAGGGCTTACTAGAAAGGGGGCTTAATAGAGAGGGGCTTAGTAGAGCTTTTACGATAGCTTTGATCAAAGAATCGGTGGCTCATCACTTGCAAAAATAGAAATCTCGTTTGTTGGTATTCGTGCCTCGAAGGTTAAGATATTAACCTAGAGTGTGTTTAGGCCTTTTGAAATAAGCCTTGAGCTACATCAAATAAATCAACAAGGTCGTTGACAAAATATAAACGATACCAGAGATCATGTTACATTATGTTTGCTAGAAGCCACCCCCTGTACGGTTTTTTCATTTTTCTTCAATTTCAGTTTTAAGTTCGAAGTTTGAGTTTTCCAGATTGATACTTCTGCTTTCAAAGTACGAATACCGATAAGCGAGGTATCTACGTCAGAGTTACCTAAGTGAATAGCCGCTGATGAAAGCTGAATATTCATCGGTGGACCCAACCAAATCTGTTTCATCTTTTCTCTGGGGCATTTGGCAATCTTTTTGTGAATATGAAAATGTCAGTAATTTTAATGACCAGTTAGGAATTCAGTTTCTAACCATTTAGTTTGAATACCAACTCTCCTCATATCAGTATCTCTCAAATGTGGTACCGAGTCAACACTGATTATCTTCGCTATGGTTGTACCGGAATAGTCAGGAAAAGCGCATGCCGTTTGAATGGTTACTGCACTCTAAACATCTAAGCAACACTATTTTGCATTAATTGAATAGCCAACATGTCAAATTACTTTTAGAATTTTTCCAGGCTGAAATCGTGTACTTTGCTCAGGTTTTACATGGGCTGAATCAATTACAAAATCTCTTCGAGAAACCTGCAACAGTTGTTTAGTCCTCAAGTGGCGGCATAGGACTCAGCCCCCCGACCCTCTCAACTAAGCTGATTTTATCAAGTCTCGCGTTCAGTTCATTTCATGTCCACCTCAACCACTCAACTTTCCTTCAAAAACTGTCGATTGTGCATTACGCTGAAGCTAAGAAATGAATAAACTAAGTTAAGATCTTAACATATTCTTACTAATACCCTATTGTCATTGTCTTCATAGTAGGTGTTCCTACATCTCTTGTTCTTGCGGTGTTCTAGCAAACAGTAAGGTATGTTTAATAATAGCATCGTTGTTGAATTTGAATATAGGATAAATACCACAATCCATTTTCATGTAAGCTGCTTATTTACATCACTGTGTTTAGAGTTTCATTGCATTTGCATTCTTGAAGCCTGCAGCTTATTTATGAAACCTTTTCCAGTGACCCAGAATGCAAACGTTTATTTTGAAAGTCGATGCTCAAATCACTCCTGGAAAATTCCATGTCCCATCTAGCGACAAACTATTTGTTTCAAGAAAAACCCCCAAGAATCTCTCAAGGTTTTCTTCTTCTTTTCAAAGAAAACCATGGTACAAACTCTTGATAGCTTCATGTACGAAGAAGGAACTGAAAAATTTAAACTATATCTGGGATTCAAAACAGCTTTTCGTTAGGCAAGGAATGTAGTGGTGAACCATCCACCTTACTTTCAACGAATTGCAGGTAATTTTATAGTGAACTAGGCTAGCTAAATTGACAATAAACAGTTACTTTCATTATATAAATTCATTGATAACCTATGGCCCTGTTTGGTTTATCAAAGGTGTTTCTGAAATTTTGGTCACTTTTCTTCAACATCTGAGCTTTGGGATTATGGTGAAAATGGATCCCGGGTGATAATTTGTGTGCCGGACCAAGGCGAACTGTTCTTGTCAAAGTTTCTCATTATCATGAAATCGAATCATGTGCCGGTTGAGTCAAAAAGGCCAACTTAGATGTGAACATTTTGTCTCGTAAAATCTCTCATCTTTTAGACCCAAAATTACAAACCTAGCTTCAAGGAGCTTGCTTGGGAACGTGAATTCCACATTCCATTTTTATCCATGATTTACTTGCTGCTGATATTAAATTCTGTTTCTTTATTTCTAAAACTGACTATTGCATTGGATTTTAATTTCAGTGCCAACTAAATCAAAAACCGGAATGGAATGGAATGGAATGGAATGTAGAATTATCGATTCCCACACATATTCCTCACAAGCACTATACTAATTTTTGGGTGTTGACGGTGAGTGATTTTACGAACAGAATTTGCTCATATTTGTTAGTTTTTGACTGATGGATTAACATTTTAGTTTGGAATATCGGCCACATTTTTATTCTTCAGCCCACCAAGCACATAAAATTTTTGACTCACCCTATGCAGTCCTTCATTTTCTTTGTTTCGCAAAAGGCTCAACTTTGATAGTTCAACTTTGAAAAAGTCCTAAGTCGTTTATCAAACCTTTCTGAGAAGGGTTCATCTTTAGTAAATTTACCACAATGGAAAGTGCAACGTTGTTTCATTACCTGTGACATTTACGTCACTGTATTTGTATTCAGTTATGGTTTTTAAGCACCTTTGTTCATATTTTCTTCTGTTGGCATCCTGAGAGATGGCATGCTTAGATAGGTCACGGTTTAAATTTTGCGGTTTCCTCCCCCATGGGGTCCACACTTAGCAGATTTAGCGCACAGGGGTGTGCCTGCAGATGGGGTATCAATTTCGATCAAAATTCCAGAACAGGATTACACATTTTGCCCCTTGGTTCCACAGTAGATACTTCAATAAAGGCAATCTTTCCAGGATTGGTGGAAAATTTTATGTAGACACTAAGAATTACAAACCATTGTGCTTAATCTTATCCCAGGACTGGTATTGTGCCTTCAAATGTTTTGTTCTAGGACAAGGTCTGAATTGTTTCCTCTTGTGGGTGTATCCCCGTTTCTTTTTCGCCGGGGTAGATCCCTGGGCTCCCTCCCTAACAACAACAGTGCATGTAACTGCGTAAACAGCTAAAAGTCTCGGCACAAATACGTCCCTGAAAAATATTTCGTGCAGAGAACAATTTAGGACTAAGTGAGAAGGAATATGTACATTTCATCAGCACTTAGTCATGAAGCAATGCCCTTGCGAAAAAAAGTTGTGCAGCATTCTAACAGTTGAGAACCAAGTCTAATAGAGTCATCCATGCCTCTATCATACCAAAATCCAATGAAACCAATTTTTGGGTTGTTTTGCTTGAGATTAAATCATGCATTGCGAGCTGTTGACATTTCCCAACATTAAGTTGAAGCCTCGATCAGGCATTTTTGGATTTTAACGGTGTGATTTTTCAAACAGTGGATACATTTTTTTCATTCGCCCAGTACTGGCTGACAATTATTAGCCACAGGGTGTCCCAAATGAGTTGATTGTTAAGAAATAACAATGTAGCGAAAGGACTCCATGATAAAACAACCCTTTCTGTGAGATCTTTAATAAACTTTAGACTCAAGAAGTTTGCAGATCTGCTGAATATTCACCAAGTTGCACATTTTTTAAGTTCAAGTTTATGTGAAAGCTGAATTCCGACGCTTCTCAAAAACACTGAAGTGAAAATGAAGCATGGGGCGATCGGTTTTGTTTCTTGTTTATTTCAAAGCGAGCCCAACATGATTTGGAAGGGACTTTGAAAACTTAACATTCTCTAACATGGCTTCCCCGAGGAATTCTTTTGAGCAATTTTTGAAAATATGATTGCCTCTCATCGATTAAGTTAATGTTTCAATTTCTAGTTAAGTTTTGACAGTTGTTAAGCCTGGTTTTCATTAAATCGTAATTCGTCGCCGATTTATTGTCTTACAGCATCGCCGATGATCGCCGATGCTCTAAGACAATGATCGGCGATGAATTACGATTTAATGAAAACCAGGCTTTACAAGAAATGAAGTACCTTTGAAATCCTTTATTTTGTTTGCTCTAATATGACATTAGATGGTATTTTCTTTTACAAAACAAGTAATTTAGGGGTCTCTTGAGGGTCTCTGGTTTCAGCCTTCGCACAGAATTGATGTATAGAAGCTCTTAATTCATTGATTTTCAGTGAATTTGCACTATTCTAGTGTCTGAATCAATTCAAAGTCGTTGAAAAAGGGATATCTTGCAAATAAGCTGGTTCATTTTATCGATATGTTTCAATATCTAATCAAAGGTTGAACACTTCTTTAGGGGCACCCATGTGCAATATACCAAAGACCGTTCGTTGAGTCCGCACCGCAACTTAGCTAGAACTGATCTATACGTAGGCACATCTGGATGTTTAGTAGTTACAGACCTAAGAAATTGGTCTAAAACCAAGAAGATAGTCAAGACGATAACAAAATAATGACAGTAATCCAGTTTCGAGATTTTTCTCGACTGCCTGCGTCAGTGAATTTTGATGTCGGAAGCTTTAACAGACCACAAGCTGAAGATCTCATTTTTGAAGACATTTAAAACGAAGGAGATATCAGAAATGATTAAGTTAGCTAATCACAGTAGGTCGATGTGACCCATTCTTTTATGGGCCTAGTTTTATTAGCGATTAGGATTTTTCATATGTTTTACAGAATCAAAGTTTAAAGTTTGAAAAGATTTGTCCATACATTTGCTTTCCATGTTATTAAATCTAAGCTATGGCAATAGAAGATATTGCACACGATGATCAGGGAGGATTGGCGAGCCATGTCTGTCCCCGAAAGTGTCCCCAAATTTCATTTAATAACATTTCACACAACAATAACATTTCATTTAATAACAAATTTCATTACCTTGACGTTTCAGATTTAAATACTTAAATTTTACTTTAAACAAAATTGTTACTAGGCTTTTTAGAAATTTAAAGGACACCTTTTTTTTAAGAAAAATTGTATTATATTCTTATTGCGTAGTTAGTAGAGAGGACCCTGGGGAAGATTAGTTGCTAGGCTAACCAGGTTTATCCTCTGTAAATAAAGTTTATCTATCTATCTAAATAATAACATAAAATTGAGATATCTCTTCAAATCCTTGACAGGATTTCACTGTGTTCATAAATCCTCTTCCTTGAGAATTATAAGTTGCAGCTTGGCAAGAATCGAGCTTTGAAATAGCTGTGTTTCTCTGTTTCTTTGTTAGTAATGTTTTGGGCCACTTTGTAGGCCGCTCCGAAATTTGATCACTCTGAAGAAAGAAATGGGCAAGTTTGTGACAGCTCAGGGCAAAGGCTAGAGGGATCTATTCTCTAATGATCGGCTAGGGATGTGCCATTTCACCCGAAAGATTGATGCCCATAATTCTGCAAATTCTAGAGAATTTTATGGTCATAATGCTGCAAATCACTTGAGATTCAGGGCCATCATGCCGTCAAATTCCTATACATTTGAAAATTTTCTCCAGATTCGAATTCATGATTCCACAGAATTTCTGAATAGGATGCTGATTGTTCCGTAATTCCGAAAAAGATACCCATAACTTCATAACCGTACCTCTGAAATGGCAAATACCTGTACCTCAAAAATACCAAAGTACCCCCCCCCCCCCAAAGAGGAGAATGTAGAATATTCTAACTTACACATGGAAAGAATAAGATTTTAGGGTAACACGTGCAGTGTTTTCCAGTTCATTCTATTTTCATAGTCCCATTAGAACTGATCACATAACGGGTAAATTTGCAAGAGACAAGCTGGGTGAGTAAAAAAGCAATGCCCGGTAGAAAAGCCACTCACTACGTGCTGGACGGGAAGTGATTTATTCAAAAATAGGTCTGTTCCAATGAATTTTTAAATTTCACCTGGCTGAAATCGACTACTCCTTTCAGAAATAAAAAGGGACTTTCTCTTGATCCCTGCAAGAAACCTTACAAGCTTAAAATGGCGATCAATGTTTCTACGTGTCATCAATTACTTTCACATGTTTTAGCGTGCTTTAGCATGTGTTGTCCACTTAGAAGGATACAATCGCTAGGAACATAACAACATTGAGCAAGGCGACTTCATCCTCCCAAGAGGATAACGAGTGTTAAAATTTGTTAAGGTCATTGTTGTAGGGAAGAAGTATCAGAAAAATGTAGTCGTGACGCTGAGTTCTTTCGAAGGTTTCAGCAAATGTCCTTCTTAATTTCAGAATGGAGTGGTCGGTCGCATTGAATCAGGTTAGTTATAAAAAGGATTTGAACATATCCATCGCTACATGATATATCTGCCAGAATCATCGTCTTGACATCCAGATATCCGGGACGTAGTGGGCCCTCAAATGGAAATGGTTTTTTACTCACCCAGTACAGTTAACAAAAATTATTGCTTTTAACCTTTAATTGTATAATTTAAATCCGCTCAAAGGTTGATTCTATGACAGCACTCAATGAATCTTTGTAAGTATCTCTCGCTTGCAAGAGTAGAACTGCTTGCTCGTAGTTTTGATTTTGTTTATCTTCTGAATATTTGGTAAATTTCATGAATTGATCTATCCTGTGGCTTTTGTCTCGCAATAAAATATGAAGATCTCTCCAGAAGGTATCTTTACCACAACTTCTCTGATCAAGAAATTGTGAACAATGATGCAAATGAAGACATTCATTGATTGGTTGATACATTTTCCAAGTATTAGGGGAACAGTTCACAGTTTCGCAAAATTATGACGACAAGGGGAATTTTACTTTAACGCATTGCATTTATTGATCAATTTCAATATTGTCAACGGTCGATCAATTCAGAAATGCAAAGCATCGTGTTCAAATGCCCTTGGCAAAAATATGGTGGTATTCGCGGCAACTGAGCGATACGTCATTTAATTGACACGTCGTCTAATTTGCACCAAAAAATGCGAATCGGTTGGTGGCTCTTTGAATAAAGAAGTCAGCAGGTCGGCGGCTTATGGCAAAGGCTTGGGGGGATTCTGTCATCTGATGGGGATGTGCCATTTCGCCATCCCGCTAACCTCATGAGATTCTGGGCCATGATGCCCAGAATTACGAAATATTTCCTTTAATTCCTACACATTTGAAAATTTTCTCTAGATTCCAATCCATGATTCACCCTGTAGTTGTTTTTTATTTCTTTCTATTGTAAAGGCATTGAATTCATATAAATAGCGCTGTTATGGCCAATGTCGACTTCTTTTCAATCATGAGACAAAAGTTGTCTTTTAATCCCTATTGAAATCAAACCAAATCAATTTCTCAGGATAATGCGAAAATTAAGACTTCTTTGGACTTTAGCACTATTGTGTGATAGCTAACAAAGGGCCGTCAGCAGCTTGTCAGCAAAACTTCAGGACAGCGTTAACGCTCAATTATTTATATGGACTCAGTTCCTTTAATTTGCCATGGGGTTGCCACCCGGGGCTGTGATAGCCCGTTGCCCCCTGTGATTATCGTCATTGTAATGTTTCGTTGAGTAATTTGTAGGTAGCGCAACAGGTAATCTTTCTTTTGAATTTTTAATGGAATATGTACTAAAAATAACTGGGTGTCCCACAAATAGTGCACAGATTTGGTTGAGTTCAGCGATGTGAATTTAGCCTTAATCAATGGCCATGCCAATCACCCTCAAACATGCTCCTCGATTATTAACTCAAACGCAGATACCTTATTGGTTGATTTTGACGCTTTGAGCGCAGAAAAATTTACAATGAAAGTTAGAATTCAGGTCTACGAGGTAACCCAAAAAAACTTCACGAGCTAGATCGCACATATTTTCTTGAAATCAAATGTTGTGAAGACAAACACGGTATCAGCATATAGCTGAAAGGCTTCGCTATCTTCTGAGATGTGGCTTGGTCAGTTTGAGTTATGCGTACTGTCAGAAAAAACAGTTTCAAAAGTATGAAAATCCATTCATTTCTCGGAGCATTCCCTCACTTTCCAGTCCATTTTCTGGAAGCGTGAAAAGAACTGAATTCCAAATTTGCTTTGTAGCATGTAATTTGAATGACGTTATTGATTTTGTAAACAAAAAATTTCTCGAGAAGACTTCTAGTCCATCACAATGTCGAGATTCACAAAATGTTGACTGGAAAATGATGGCGATTATTTCACTCAATATGAGGAATCCTGGATTCGAAATTTCCATTGAATCTGGTTTTTCGGATGGTAGTCATTGCTTGAAATGGCCATGCAGTATCTCAAAGATAGCTAAGCCTTTCAACTAAACTGTGGTGGAAAACATTTGGCAATAGCTTTTGATTTCAGGGAGCTAGTTATAATCAAGCTCGTGAAGGTTTTTTTGGGTCACCCGGTATCTCCAAACAACAGCTTGGCCTTTTCGCCGAAGCAAATTCTTGAAGCACAATTGAACTTTAAAATTGAAATCAAAGACAGCAAGGAACGACACAATGGGTAACTTTTAGCAAACAGAACGTAGTAATATGATATGATGTAATATTGTTCAAGTCCAATCGAAGTTTTTGTTGATTTATGGCCTGTGCATTAAGAAATATTTTCTTCGGTCAAACCAAAGCTCTGGTTTGCGGGTTAGTACAAATTTGAGTTTTCAAGGTTAATATTTCTGATCTCAAGCACCACTACCAAAAACGAGGTATCTATGTTCAAGTTAGCTATCGAGGAACATTTTATAAATTCACATTGTTCAATCAGACCAAATCTGTGTATCTCTTCGGGACACTTGGTATTTTGGCAGTTTTTCAACTCTTTCATGATATGACTCTCAACGCATTAAGCAACAGTTTGAGACCTTGTTTCTCGTTGTCCATCGTTGTTTGAAATTAGTTTTAAGCGGTTACAGAGCCAAGGGTGGCGCCACGGATATGTCCACCCCACTCTCCTCAGGTCGGTAATCATTTCTAAGCAAAATTATATAAAAGCGTTAGGTACACCTTCTGGCCATCAATTCTATATCTTTTCCACCCCACTTTTTAAGGGCCAGTGATGATCATCCAACGCGTCAAGAAAAGATTTTCAACGGAAATTGTGAGTGTGCGAAAGAACGATATCACCAATTGAAAATCTTTACTGATAGTAGAGATTTGAGTTAGAGCTTGTATCTTGTGGTTCTTTTTGATTGTTTTGCCCAGCTGCTATCATGAGTTAGTTCTAATAGAAAGGTTAGGAACCTTTGAAATTGCATCACCTTGAAGGGGAACCGTGGTCAAGATTCAAAATCTCCCATTTAGCTTGTCTTGGGCTTGAAATAATATTGTCAAGCAAAATTAAGATTTACGTCCGATTCTATGCCGCTATTACGATTTCAGCTTCAAGTAGAAAGACATCCGCCATTTTGTGGAACATAGAAACTGGAACGAGTTTTGTTGTTTGACGTCATCGCATGCAGAAAGCCATAAGAATCATGATCGAAGCACAACTATTTCGTAAAATGCTGCTGTTCCACAGAATATGATTTTCCAAGCTATGATTTGATCGTATGTTTCCCATGGAATGAATTGACAATTACATCTAAACAATTTGATCCTTGATACAAATGCATGAAGAAAACTTTGATGAAAATTTTTTAATTTTAGGTGGCGTGGTACTCATGTTGAGGGATCATTTACATTTCAAATCAGCAAGATGAAAAGGAACGACAAGAGTAGCCCACAGTCGTTGTTATACAGTTATTATACCCTCACACATGCAATAACGCCAAGACGAAACTCACCGACTCTGCAAAGAAAAAGTTTCAAGAAAAGTGATGTTGAAAGCGGAGATGAGACTGATCGAAGCGTTGATAATGAAATTACTGAATCATTTTTCATGGACGAAATAAACGAAAATAATGAATCATGCTCTCTTAATTCAAGTCGAGAGAATCTTTTGGACGGAGATGGCGTGAAAGATCTAAGACCCAACAGTAGGCCTAATAGTAGGCCTAGCTCGGGAAGACGGGCCTCGCTTAAGAGCTCAGAATTGCCAGTTGATGCAAGAATCAAGGTCCTTGAAGAGGGGCTAAAAGATGCTGATATGGAAAGAGAAGTGGTGCTTTCTTGCCTAGGGAAAGAATATTTGGAGAGAATCACGATGCAGAATTGTTTGCAAGAAATTTGTGCCAAGTCCGGGTATGATTATGAAGAAGTTGTAGCAAACATTGAAGCTCAAAGTGGAGCCAGAAATATGATTGAAAACATGATTCAAAGTAGAGCAAAAGCGTTGCTGATAAATAAAGGTGAAAACAATGAATCCACCATGAAACCACAAGTCACTGCTCGAGATAATGAAATCATGGATCGCAAAGAATCGAAAGAGATTGACATTGAAAGTGTATCAAAAGAAAAACAAAAGGAAATAGAGCTTGATAAAGAAACAGAGAAGCGCTTGAAGGAGGTCGTCGCAAAATTCAGCCAAGCAGATAACGACAAGGTAAACACCAAGCTGAATGAGAATAGCGGCGAAGAAAGTTCCCACACTCGCGAGACAAATGATGGAGAAATCTCCAGTCAGATCACCATAGGAGCAGCCATGAATAGCGCTGCAGGGCCTTCTAAAGTTGATAAAAACAATGCTGAACGATCCACTAATAGATCTTTTGTCCCACCAAACCAATCAGAAAAGAGGACCCTTGAAATTATGAGTTTACTTCACAAAAAGAAACAAGGCGATCCTGAGAAAAATTCAGAGAACGACAAAGACTTCAAGATAGATGAAATGTCAACAGAGGCTAAAGAGCAGAGAGCAAATTGTGAGACTGTAGAATTAGAAGGTAAACAAATCAACAGAGAATTAAACAACATGCCAGAAAAATCTGATAGCACTGTGCCGAATAGTCAACCATCATTCTTGCAAAGTTTGGATTTCAAGGCGCTGGGACCAAGCGAGAAATCGTTAGATTCCATCGATGAGGGAATTTTAATGATCAAAACTTTCTTGTCGGATTTACTTGAAGAAAGCCAAAGATCACCAGTTCATGTCACAGGGTATAAAGTCACAGACGCGAATAAACACATTCTTACAAATGGAGCTCAGGTTAATTCTCAAGTGAATAGCAAGGATTACATTGATACAGTTACACCTAAAAGGAAACATTCGTTGACTGAAACAAGGACAGTAAAACCTGAATCCGATTTCAAGCCTCAGAGAAGGCGCAGTTATGCTGAGGGGATGAATATGCATCAAGGAAAAACAGAGCAGAGTAAGTCGGTTGAAAGCCGGCTTTTCAAACCGACTGTCGCGAGTAAGAATAAAGTAAAGGACAAAGTGGCCCGTAAAGAAGCGGAAAGTGACACGGAGATATCAAAGAAAAGCACTACGAAGCCTGTTAGAGTTAAACGAAGTGCATCTGATGTTCGTTATGGCCCGCAACGCCATTTATACAACTACACATCGACAGAAGATGATAGCTCTGTAGACGGTGATGAAGTAGGATCCACGCGTACCTCTGGGGACCCAAATACATTTCATTATGTTTATCAAATGAGCCCAGAGCTCACAAATCGTGAGTACAGCAAACTGATGAGCATTCTCAACATGCTGCAAGAGCAAAAACGAAAATGGGAAGACGAAGCTCATAATTTGGAGGGTAAAATCGATGTGCTATCAAGAGCGAAATCAGACCTCACCCATGATAACAGTGTTTTGAGAAAAAGCCTTGAAGCAGCCAACCGTGCGATTAAAGAAATCAATTCAAAAGTTCAAGAACTAAAGCTCACCATTGTACCATTGAGGGATGAAAATTCTAAGCTGCGGGAACAGAATCATAGCTTGAAAGCAAAGCTAGACTTGCTGAGAAAGGATAAAGCATCCCTATTACAAGATATTCAGGAATTAAAGCATGCAAAGCAACGTTATGAAGAAAAGCTTCAAATTATTACAGACCTTTATCAAAATGGAAGGATAAATCTAGCATCTGATGAAAACAACAACACAAGCGATGGGGGAGGTGATATTTCAAAAGGAGAACTACAAGCACTGCTAAATGTAAGCAACGAGCTGCCTAACAATCAGCCAGCCAAAAGGAGGCTGACGCGAAACCGAGACAATTCTAAAAGACATAGTTTCCATGGGTTTGAAAGGATCGATGAGCTTGCTGGAAATGCGGAGGAATTGTTGGCTGAGAAGGAGAAAGTTGAGGAAGAAAACGAAGGCCTCAAGAAGGAGGTGAAAGAATTAAAAGAAATGCTATCAGCCAATAAAGAGAGTGCTTCGAAAAATGATGTAGACATGCTTAGTCGAAGAAGAGGCTGGAGAATGCAAAGAGAAGAAAGTAAACATCGTATCATCAGAGAAATTTTAAAAACGGAATCAAATCAGGTTTACGGACGCCCATATTCAAGCTGTAGTGATTTAACAATGGAAGAAGACCCTGATTATTCGTCAAGGATCGACGTGCTAGACAGTAAAGCAAAGGCTAAGGTGGGGAGACCACAGTGGCAACTGAACGCTAAGAATGGGGAGGACCAAACTGATGGGCTTCAGATACCATGCGAGGAACCTGCAGAAAGCTCAGGAGGGATTTCTTTTGAGATAGATTTTAGTGAGAAGAGCAAAACAAGTGGAGGGATTTCATGGAAAGAGGAAAGTGAGAAAATAGCAAAGCGATTATCCAATATCAAGTTTGAGAAGCCTGCAGGAAAAGAAACTGAGCTTGATCATGCAATAGATAGGTCTCAAAAGGAGATTCAAAGAGAAGCTAAACAGGGGAATGATGCAGATAAAATAAAAGAAAAGGCACGGGAAAAGGTAACCACAAACATGAATGGTGGAATTAGAGAAGGCAGCTTCCAGTTCGAGACTATCACAGATAGTAATGAAAGATCAGCCGTCAGTGCTGATAGGACGACCCACAACAGAACAAGGTCAGAGAGAAGCAGTAAGTCAAGTTCAGAGAGATCAACTCCAAGCAGGGAAAGTGTACACAAGGGCAGTGTCAGGAATGACGCCTTATTCATCAAGGATTATTCAGAGGAGAAACTGACATCTGTGAAGAACGCAAGAGAAGAAAGAAACAGGAGCAGGGATATTTCTAGCAGAGAGAATGTACGCATGAGCACTACTGCAGCCTTTAACCATGAAGAATCTTCTGGAGAGAGACAGGCATTCGTTAGGGATACGAAAGAGAGAGTGCACGGGAGCAGAGGAAATGTAAGTAGGAGTACTGCTGTAGCTACCAACCATGAAGGCGCTACAAAAGAGAGACAGGCATCAGTCAGAAGCACAAAGGAGCAAGGAGTACACTCCAAGACGAATGGTGAAGTTCCCAGTGGAGATGAGAACTCCTCTCCAAGTGCCCAGTGGCCAGTAGTGAGAGAGAAAATACAGGCCATTTACGAACAGCCTGTTCAAATGTTGGAGCAGTCTTTGTTTGAGAAGAGTTTGCGTAATACAAGCAATAACCAAGGAGAGACTGAAATCGTTGACTCGCGGGAAGAAACTGCAGAATATTGGCATTGGCGACATGACCGAGAGGAAAGGACGCAAAATCCAAATCGGATATTATCAAGGAGAGACCAAGATGATAACGAGGCCATGAGGAGGTCTAGAGAGAGAAGTAGTGGAACAAAGTTTGGCAGTTACAGAAATGAGGAACAACGTAGGGAAACGAACATGAGAGGTGGTCTTGAAAGAGAGAGCGAGGAAGATTTCGAAATGAACGAATCTAACTGGCAAAGAAAGACTAGTGCTGAAGAGTTATTGAGCTATGAAGATTATCGACGGAAAATTAGACAAAAAGAGCTAGAAAATGCTTACTCGAATTCAATTTTACCGCAAGATAAGGAAGACAGCATAGCTGAGAGAGATGTAATGACTAAACAGATCACCTTAAGTAATCATTCAAGTAAGTACATACAAGAAAATAACAGCCAGAAAATGACAGTGATCAGTAATGCTTCAAGCGAAAGGGCACATGGGATGCATAATGGTGTCAACACAGATAGATTTCGAGATACAAGAGACAATTCCCCCTGGGTTAGAGTGCCAGTTTATCTCAAAGATACTGAAAAGAGAGATTCTAAAGGTGGAGCATATGAGAGAAAGACACCTACCAGATCTTTTGAAAGAGTTGAAAATGGCTATCCGGCTGGAGAAGAGAGAAAAATTTATCAAGCAGGATCTAAGGTTGTCGAGGATACACTCACGATGGTTGAATCGGCATTTGCTGCGTCAAAAGTTTCGAGTGAGACATCATCTTTGACGAAAAAGAGTAAGTCTAAATCGCACAAACAAGATGGTGAGTTTATTAGGCGGTCACCTGGAACAGTGATGTACCTTGATGAATTAGCAGACTCTGACTCAGACAGCTCTTATGAAATGCCCAAAACTGTACCCCGAAGGCGAAGCCGCTCACTTAGAAGGCCTAGGCCTAAATCTGATATGTTCGCAGAGACCAGTATAATGGCTGACAAATCTCAAGGCTTCGTTAAAGAAGGTGGATTGCAAAGAAATCGCTCACTCCGTGTTCAAAGACGGGCCAAAGATGATATGTTTGCTATTGACATTTCATTTGACAGTGAATCGCAAGATGACTCCTTGATTTCAACTGGTTCAAAATCGTATTACTCGTCAAGCCAGCATCAAGGGCGTTGCCAACATCACCAGAATCATTATTCACGAAGCAGTCCAGTCGATGTGCACGCTAGACATAGAATTCAAAGTGATTCAGGGACAGATACTTCAAGATCTTCCTTTAGAAGAGCAAAATCACCTGGTGGATTTTCATGTGAAATGTGTCGTGAAATGAGCAAGAAGAAAAGCGCGCAAGAAAAATACTGCTGGGAGAAATATTTTCCAATTGGGGAAACGACTATTGAAACAAGAATTATCAAAGAAGATTATGTTTAGGTAAGACGATTTTATTTCTGAAAATTGCATCAAGCGATCGGAACATCTTATACCGGGCGAGTCAATAAAAACGCCCGGCGTTTGAAAAATTCCTGCTCCATGAATATCAAACCAATGATATTAACAACTGTCTTATTTTATCCCCAATATGTTAAATTAGATTCAGTAATGCACCCGGCTTTAATCGGCCATTCCTTCCCGTCGAAATAGGAGATTTTCTGCTGAAAGCCCCTTTCGAAAACCTGCAAAACGAGTGAAAACACTAAGCAAAATTTCCCTTTGTTCACCTTCCTAGCAATAATGACTCTTGGATGTGTTCATGTATTTTGTCCCCATGGGAGAATGAAATCCCACCGAATAAGTTATTCTCATTAAGGGGGAAGACTTTTCAACCCGCCAAAAGGAAAGCATGTGCTAAAACGTGCTGAAAGTCATCGCTGCGAGGTTAACACATAAGGGATTTTTAATTGTAATTTTAGCATGTTTTTTTAAGGTCTCTCAAAGGGATTCATTTTTGAAACTCGCTTACTGAATCTTAACGGAATGACCGATTTTAGCCAGGAAAATTTCTAGAAATAATTGAACATGTTAGCTATTCAATCAGGTATTACAAAATGCCACTGCGTATACACTTAGGGAGCAGTAGCCTTTCAAACGCCGGGCGTTTTTTTTTTACTCACCCGCTATACAAATATATAAAAACCTTGACATAAGGCGCTAAGATAAAAGTGACTTTTCCATGTTTTTACCTCCCTATCACAATACAGTTAAGAAGTTCAATTTTCTCCTTTTCCCCCAATCGGAATATTCGCTTTTTTTATCGTCATTAATCGTGTCGTATATCCAATTTTTGGATAACTCCACAAACAGCATTGAATTGGGGGAGCAGGGGGTGTTAGATAGAAAACTTTAAATTTCCAAACATTCTCAACACTCATGGTGAGGATTGTAGATTCTTTCCCTTCTATCGTGTCCGACTTCCTGTTAATGTCAAAACGAAAGTCTTCAATAAATTGCTCCAAGACTTGGTGCGATGTTCCTACATTGCTTGCAAGAACAGAGTGGTATTCCTTGTGGGGCGGCGCCTGTTCTAAACAATCCGAAAGAAGTTGGTGGGTTTTGACGTAATATTCCAATCTGAAGATGTATTCAACTAATTTTATGCCATTCTTCTTTAAAAAGTTTTGCCAACTTTTGGCATTTGAGGGGACAAGTCCCCCCAGTCCTCCCCCCGTGGTGCCGCCACTAGGTATTCTGTGAATTTCCATTCTGTTCATTGGCGATAAGAAAAATTAAGTTTATCAACAATTTCGCAACAAAAAGGACATTTTGAGTTGAAGCGTACCAGATGTGTTTGATTAAGAATCAACTTGCTGTTTTCACCGCAGTTATCCGGTGGTGGAGAAAAGCAGCAAAGACCTTTTTTCCTATCTTTTCAAGCTTATTTCAGGTAGCCAGGTAGTACTGGTTCGTATCAGCGGCATTCTTTGAAAATAATACAGCTCTTTTCTATATAGTCCTCACTGTAAAAATATTTGGCTATTTCAAATTTGAATTATTTTGGTGAATGAATTTCGAATAAAGATTTTCTGATAATTTTCTGATGCTTCCTTTCTGATAACAAGTTTGTAAGAACATATTGTGCTATACTCCGAGCCTGCTTGTTGAAAATTTTCATTGAATGGTTGTTGTTGAGGATGATGAGAATCATTGGTTAATGAGTTTTAGTTCCATGTTGACTTACTGAGTAGATGCTTTTAGTTATATTTCACCACATTACATCACCTCACTTTGCATTTCTTTTCAATCATAACTGTTATGTGAGCAAGACATTACATTTACAAACAAGAAGAATAGCTTTAATGCCGGGAAACAGAAGAGGCTCCATGGATAAATTTCTTTTACATTCTCCTTAATATTTCCAAGCCTTAGTAGGACTAGACTAAGTTTAAGGTTAGAGTGTGGGCTGCTATTGAATTCCCAGGGTTTGCGTCTCTAATAGAAAGAAGACAATCCTTTTTCATTGTACGCTTTCTTGAGGATTTTCAGTGCTGCAAAAAATTCAGACAGTGGTTATCTTAAACTACAGAAAGATCTCAAAGTTTAAGATTTCAGGTATTTAGAACGTCCGAAAATATTAGCGTCCGAATTTTTTGAGTTTGATGTTATACATTGCTTTACTATCGTTTTCCTCCTCCATTTAGCATTCTTTGTGTTGGCCTTCGTGTCAAAGATCTCAGTCAGAATGCTCAATTGCTCTACCGTCATATGGAAGAACTGCATATCAAATTATAGAAATGGCAGAGACGAATGTAGGTGAAGCGTCGCGTCAACCGAAAATATAGAAAAGAACAGCGAAGCAAGCACTATTTGTGTATGATAATGGGTGTTGTGGACACAATTATGGTGTTGATCGTGACCACAATACCTGGGCTAAATGATCCTTACCTTTCTAGTCTTCAGCTGTGCCGCGCTCTGAAAGTTATGACTCGAGAACTAGTTCCCAGATCGACGCGGCCTTTCGGCAACTCATCCTGAAAAATGAGGCGTTGGGAGGCCCTGTCAATCTGGGAAGTAGTTCTCAGGTCATAATTTTCAGAGCGCGGTACAGTTTGAACTTTAGGCCCACTTCAAATTGTCGAGAGCAAGCCATCGGCTCAAAATCAATAAAGAAATGATGGAAAATGAATTGAAGGCTAGAAAGGCAACGAAATACATTTATTCATGTAGGAATATTTAGGCCACGTATTGTGGACACGATCAACACCCAAATCGTGTCCACAGCACCCATGGTATGATAAGTATTTACGACCATAAGCTTGTACTCAATTGCATCATCTCTACGATTCTCTCATAGCTGAGTACACTTGGTTTTTAAAAGGAATCCGGTTGTGAGATGCAGTAGTAGCTTACTTCAGGAAAGTCAAGAAACTTGCTGCAGAGAGCTTGCTCTACTTTTTGTTATGAGTTGCATCCCTCGCTCTTTGACATCAACGAAGATATACCATGTAATAAAGAAAAAGAAGCTAGGACAAAAATGTTATGGATTTCCCGGGAATTCCTTCAGAAAAGTTATCCAGATACCTTCTTTGTAGCTCTAAGGCTTCGTTTTATTGGTAATTTGAGAATGTGGTGTCTTAAGAATATGCATTTCAAAGAGAAAACGAATAGCTCCAACTAAGAACCCCTTGCCGATGAAAAAACTATCCCAGTGTGGCTGGATAGTGGAGTACCTAGTTGTACTTTGCATTTTTGAATTCTTGGAAAATCTGGTAATATTACTGATTACTTTTTTTCTGTAAGTGAAAAATATATCATGTAGAAACTTTGGGCAAGTACTGGATTGTAGAGTAAAAAGTTTAGACCAACATTCAAAGCTGAAGTATTTATCTATCAGTCAAGGGCCAGCAAAGATGTGAAAATTTTGCTTGCTAGAATCACTCATCGTTTAGACCAAGGAATTTGCTTAGGAAAATTCAGGTGAAGGGTTTGTTTTGAACGAGAATTCCATATTCGATTCTGGTCCATGATTTACTAACCATTGAAATTTAATTTCAACACAATCGTTGCTTTTAGCAAAGCCTCATGAATTAAAAATTAGATCTTAATAAATAGCAACTAAATCATGGACCAGGAAAGTATTCCCTTGCTTCGTGACGCCTTATTTGTGCTTCAGTCGTGACAGCCTCGATACTTTGCTTTGTGGTAAACAATGGAGTAACTATATTAGAGACCTGTATCAGGTTCCGGACTATGCCCTTCAACTTTCTTTTGACTTGACTCTTGACTGGTATTACGAGTTTTTCATGTTAATGTCTCCATGTTTAATTGATCCTACAAGAGAATTAAGCAACCATGCAACTATGCATAGGTGTCAGTCTGCGCATTTGTCCTGATTTAGATTTGATATCCATCTCAGTTTTGACTTCAGAAAGCTAGGAGCTTCAACCTTTCACATAGTCACTGTTTCATATAGCGTGCAGAGACGAGCATATTTTAGGTAGAAACGATGTTTATTGTCCCTATTTCATCATTGAAAGTAAGCACATTAGGTTGAATAAGACTGTAATTACCGTAAAAGCTCTATCAAGCCCCCCCCTCTCTACTATACCCCCTCCGAGCCAAAATTTTACTTATAAGCCCCTCCCCTCCGAGCCAAAATTTTAATTAAGCTCCCCTCTCTATTAAGCCCCTCTCCTATATCAAAGTCCAGATATTACCGACGGTTTTCCATATATTTCGCCAGACAAGCTTGTGTTGTATTTATGTATTTGACTCATAAAATTGCATGTTGATTCCGCAAAATATGGGGTAAAACAACTCAAACGCTATCACATTTTTCCTAGTCATTTAGTTTATTTTGCGAATAAGCCCCCCTCTAATAAGCCTCATCTCGAGTGTCCAAACATAAATAAGCCCCCGGGAGAGGGGGAGGGGTTTAATAGAACCTTTACGGTAGCTTCACATTTTAGGGTATCAATTAGTAATGAGCACAGTTTGTATATACGCATATTTTGTGCTGTAAATTATCGAAGCTGGTAAATTATTCTTGGAACTAGTGAAGGTATTTTTGCATGTATGTATTCTCTATTCGTAAACTAAGATCGTAATCGTATGCAATCATTTTGATGGTTTTTCTTGTCACGGCAAAAAGGCTACCTTAACAAGAACAGATCAAAACAGTTAGTGAGTTGAAAAACGGAGAACGTGAAACAGGGGTGGTGACACAATGATTCTGACTGAGGGGTTGGAACATGTGACAGGGGATGACCAGCAAATGCAATTTTGGTACGTCATTTTCCTAAATTTGGCCAATAATAACCCAAGACCCAAACATCAGCTCCTTTGCGTTGCCAGACTGTTTAACCTGCTTTGACAAATAGAAAAAAATGTAGCCCCTTTAGTCCTTCCCTGGCACCATCCCTTGTGTATACAACTGTGTAGTGTGGTACAGTGAGTAACAAATGCAAATTTTTGTTACATTATGAAACTAAGGGAATTCTCCAAGCAACAAGTAAAAAAAACGAAGGTGCATAAAATTCCCTGAACCAATATGGCTGATTATGGCTTGTTTTGAGGTTGAAACCTTCAAGAGACCTCGCGCGTTTCAAAAGAACAAAATGATGGAGGATGACCCTGTAGGATGAGAAAAAAAGGTCCTCGTTTGATATGCTACTGCGCCCCCCCCATTAGCTTTAAGACAAGGATTTTGTGGACATGTTAAAATCCAGTTTAGGGCTTACTTGACTCAAATCGATCATTCTTTTCTCAAATGTTGAAAAATTTTCCCCTGAGAACCCTTTCAAAAACCTTGAAACAGGCGTAAACTCAAATTTATGAAACCTTTGAAATTTCAGACTTTTTATCAACTTATAAGATGCTAAGTATTGTTGTGACTTCACTGTTTCGCGGAGCAGGAGGAGGCCTTGTTTGCTGGAGAAAGAGTTTTTGAGTCCCTTAGCCAATCAGAGGGCCTTAGGTTTCGCAGCTCAATGCCAATTTTGAGTTCGCTCAACACTGCCATAACTAACATGACTTTTACATCGCTTAGCAAGTGTTATCCGTATAGGAAGATGGATCGTGTACTCCTTGGGAGCATAACAACCCCAGGGGGTGTACTTAATACAATGACCACCTGGGGATGTGCCTACCAATAGGGTGTCATTTTCGGCTGAAAATTCCATGACAAGGTTGCACCCCTTGCTTCTTTATTTCAGGACAGCTATGCTCATTAAAGCTTTTTTAAGGACACATCAGATTTATCGTAAAAAATAAGATATCTTACAGTGGAGCTCTTGGTGCTCCCGAAAGTAATAATCAGGGAGCTTTGGACCTTTCTGTGTACCTCCGTGGCCAGGACTGCGAACAGAACTCGAAACAGAAGACAAGAATTTTTTCATAATAATTCTCAATATCTTTTCACGTCACAACAGCAAAACGTTGCAAAAATACTTCAATCTAGGGAATAAGTAAATAAAGATCAGCAGTCTATTCCAGGACAGGGTCATAAAATCTTGTTCTGGCAGGCACATCCCCGTTGTTTTTCTCCAAAGTAGACAAGTAGACCACCCCCCGGGATAACAAAAGTAGGCGATTCTGCCTCCTCAAGAAGAAAGCACATACTGAAACGTATTAAAGTACTTGCTGAATCTGATTGGCTAGGGGACTCAATGCTCTTTCTCCAGTAGACGAGGCCTCCTCGTGCTCCGCGGAACAATGAATTCACAAAAATATTTAGCATTTTATCAGTTGACAAAAAAGTTGCAAAATTTCAAAAGTTTCACAAATTTGAGATTGTTTCTTTAGGGGAAGTTGTGTACTTGCGTTTTCTAGCGTAGAGAACTGTGTTTAGGCCCGTTTACACGATACCGTTTTCATTTCATATCGAATTGGAGTTCTGTTTACACGATTTTCATATCATATCGGATTGTTGTTCTGTTGTTTACATGCGAAAACGGTATGGAGCGTATCGGATTGGTGCTTTCTCGTGTAAACAGGAAGCCAATCTAAAATGAAACATAGCCCCGATAGGGTAAGGTGGGGGTAATTTGGGTCATTTGCTTTTTCGCTTTAAAAGCGATCGTAAGTTGAAAATTTCGATTCATGACTCCATGAGTGTTGAAATCTATACTTTCAGGAGTTATGTAAGTGGCGTCGAAGAATTATTTGATTATTTCGAGTGCTTCAGTTTCCTGATTTTCACCGGCCTAAGGTTTTATCATGATCTGACAGCGTAGAAAACTTTCGACTTATGCCAACTGGCAACTTTTTTCGTCAACAAATCATTATCAATCACATGTTCAATCACTTGGAAAAGGTGCTAAAAGTTTTTCGGAATTTTTTTTTGTGATTCGTTAGATTTTATTTCGATTATTTTGCAAGGTGGGGTAATTTGGGTCTACTGGGATTTCATAGGATTTTGATAAGAGTCGCGTTGTACAAGAATTGGCAATGGCTCCCAAATCAAAACAAAAATTGAGATAATACTTCCAGCAAATGGATGATACATCGAAAACAGTATAAGGTACACATTTTTGTTCATGTTTTAGTGGTTTCAGAACAAGACAAAAGGTTTCAATTTCTAAATATCATTTCGAAAGAAACTTTGCTTTACCATCTTCAAGTATGGGCCCAAGTATGCGTCGATGGTGCTACGATTTATTTTCAATTTTCTCTGTGCAAGTTTTCAAGTCTTTGGCTGCGAAACTCTGAAATTTTAATCACAGTTATCCGTAAAAGCATTCCAAAGTTTTATTTTTGTGAATTTACAATACTCCTGACGAAATAGATACCGTTTTCTCGAATAGACCCAAATTTCCCGCCGACAGGTTGAAGTTACTCGCAAAGTGAGGAAGGTAGAAAATTCCACAAAAATATTCAGACTTCAAATTAAAGAATGGGAACAAGTTTTCAAAAACGAAAAAAGATTCAATGTTTGTAAAACGAAAAAAGATTCAATGTTTGTAAAACGAAAAAAGATCTTCAATATTTCCAATGAACTTGTGAGGATACTCTATTTGTTTCGAAAAATGCCCAATTTAGACCCAAATTACCCCCACCTTACCCTATGAAATGAGAGCGTTAACGTGTGGGGCCCAGATAAATCTTCTCAATCAAACCAAAATTTGAAGGTCTGCTATGATGTGGAGTTCCGGGGGGGGGGGTACTTCACTATAAATTCATACAGGGATGTGCGCCGCAAGGATTTCTGTTACGACCCTATCCCATAAATTTGGTGCGATATAGTCTAATTTTTGCTTTATTTTGATCCTTAAGGTATCCTCTTTAAGACTATATACCACCATTGATTTTTTTATTAAATTTGATTATTCCGATATTCTGTAATTTTTTCCAAAATTGGCGCGTTCTGGATCACTGTGCATAAGAGCAGTCGAAAGAGGAATTCTGGGCCTTCACTTGATCTGTCAAGCCCTCACCTGACTCGTTTCTGTCAATGTACAAAAAGGATCATGTCGTAGCAAAGTCTTGATTTCGAGGTGTAATATCACAAGTCCTTGATTGAGCGGTTACGGAAGTGGAGAAGTGGACACAGTCCCAGAATATATGTCAGATATTGCTACCCAATCCCAGAAATTGAAAGAAGTAACAAAAACAATTCCAATTAAAAGCGATAAGAGGTGGAGGGCTGGGAAGGAGAATTTTGGTCCCAAGTGGCCATCGGAAGGACGTTCTGATTTGAGCACGTTTTTCAACGCAAGAAATACTTGAAATCTGCTCACCTGAAACTGGGCACGTGTTTTTCGAAAGAATTATAGTTGCACTTTCATTCAACACCCAATGGCAGAATTTGAGTATACAGTAACCTCAATCCCAGAAAATTCCAAGTAAAAGTATACCCCAATCGCAGAAATTGCCTAGTAAAAGCATATCCTAGTCCCAGAATTTTCAAGCCAAAGACAACCCAAACTGGTGCATATCCCCTTTCTTACCCCAAGATGAAGTTCCCCCGGGGTGGAGTTGTGGAGTCCTTGAAAAAAGTCCTGTCCTACCTTGTGAGAAAATCATCACCTTCCTATTGAACTTTTACTACGCAAGGGGACATCAATATTTATATTGCAAATAAATCTATACAATGATTATTTGTTCAGAGATTGATTATTTACAAGAAGGGGGGACATCTAAATTGACACAACCGATAAAAATAAGGGTAACATGAAAAAGGCAAATAAACATGTGCACATAGGGACGTATGTAATGAGTCTAGGAGGATGCCTCGTTTGCTGGAGAAAGAGTTTGAGTCCCTGTGAATTTCTAGCCAATCAAAGAGCTCTATTGTTTGCTGCTCAATTTCAATTTTCAGTTCGCTCTCAACTGAACGAGTGCATGAGACATCGATCAATCGAAGTAAACACAACGAAACAATATAACTTGTGATTCTATTGATCTCCGAAAGACCTACGCCAGGCAAGTAACCATTTTCTTATATTTTTGTGTGACATTTAGAGAATAAATTGTTCCAAATAGTATGTATATCGCTGCCATTAACATTAATTAGGCCTTACACCACCCAGCCTAGCTAAGTCCGGGCCTAAAATTTCACAACATATTAACATAAGAATACTGGACAATAAGACACAACGTAAGTAAAGTTGCTGATTTGCTGTCACAGACAACATCAGTACAAAACATATACTAAATAAACGTACTCGAGTACTACCTACTATGCCATGCCATATGCCTTCCCCAAATAATAAACTTAAACGATAGAAAGATATATTATTACTATTCTACTGCTCTCTTTCCGCATGCATAAAACACAGGTTTCCACGTTGACAGGTCACCAGGTTGACAGGTTACCAGGTTACAGGTTTACAAGTTACAGGTTGACAGGTTTACTGGCTGACAATTCTACAAGTTCACCTTTCAGACTTTGGAACATCAAGTTGGAAGCAATATTTTACAAAAGACATGAAATGGTGAAAACAAGACAATAATGGACAAGCAAAAAAAATTGGACAGCAACAAAGCATTGGCCTAACAATAACAGTCATATTTCAATTGTGGAACAGCAACAGTGGCGTGCTGGCTGGGGGGGGGGGCAGGGGGCAACTGCCCCCCTGCGAGTGAAATATGAGGAGCGCCAAAACGGTAATCCCAGACACATGGGCGTCGAAGGCGCCCTTGTTGTGGTACTAGTCAAGTAGTTTCCATGTTTTCTCCAAGGGTTCTTCTTCAAACTTGAAACATTTTTCAGGAACACACAAACTGAAACATGATGCCTGGAAGTATCAAACTTGGGGAACAGAACAAGAATAGAGGCAGATGGCCCATCTGCCTCTATTCTTGTTATGGGTGACTTTTGTCAGATTTGTGAGTGATTTTGTGCTACCCTCAAGAACTTTGAAACTTGAATGAAACAGGAGATAACCTTTTTTCCAGTCTTAGAAAAAGGAAAATGAAAAGGAAACCATTTCCTTGATTGGAGGAAAAGTGATAAATGTCAACCCCATGCTTGAAAACAGAATTGTAGCTCTTTTCAGCTTTGTAAATTGTGCTAAGTTTTCTTATCATTTTTTACCCTGGGTACCAGACTCTCGCTAAAAGAAAATTGGGTTTTTCTTTCAGAGAGAGTCTGGTACCTAGGGTAACCATTTGTAAACAATGCCAAAAACAGCTTCCACGACAAAAAGCTCACAAGTTCTGTCCATGTTTTAGAATTTAACTCAAAAAATTCTTGGTGATGCTAAACTATATTATAGAATTGTTATAAAATATATTTTAGCACTGGAAAACATGGTGGTTTGGAGACGCTTTGAGAAAAATTAGAAGGTGCCTTTCCCTTCCCATTTTGCTGCAGATTTACTGGCATCTTATAACGTGACTTTTAACTTGATGTATCTAAAATGCAGTAAAGAGCATTGAACGGGACTAAATCCAGTTAGCTATGAAGTATGCATCAAAGTGGGAATATTTTGAGCATGTTTTGAGCAATAACTAATGAGGGGGCGCCATTTTCACACTTTGCCCCCCTTGCTGAATGAGCCCCAGCACGCCACTGAACAGCAACACATTGCCATCATCAGCAGCAGCAATCACATGTATTTGATGGAGAATGTCACAGACAGTTCTAAATGAAACAATTTGAAAATTTTGATAATAAATTTTCAGACATTTACTAATACCTTTTTCATTCAAAATATGACTACTTTAAAAAAACTGCAATACCACCAAAATTTTAAGAGGCTTTAACACTAAAAATGTTTTAATTTGTCCGTGAAGCTGAAATGCAATTCCATTTGTTTGTTTATTTTTAGATGCAATACAATGTAATTAGGTAAAGACAAAGGAGTGACCTCCCTTGCAATTGATAAAATATTTGGTGTAAGAAACTTTTGGGACCAAATCTTTGTATTGATCTAAAGAATTTGTGTTATTCTCACTGCAGAAATTTGGCTGTTTCATTGATATTCTATTCAGAGGTTGTAAGCTTGCCTTTAATGCCAAAGAATATGTGCAATAAACAAGGTAATATTAGTTTTTAAAATCTGATACTCCAGTCAAGAAAAGGTGCTAAGTTCTGTAAGGTTCTAAGTTTTTTTTTGCAAAATTGGTCACCTCCTGAGAGGAAACTCATATGTATGTATGTATGTATGTATCATTTCACCAAAATAAAAAGAAGATGTACAAGTTTATTAAAAAGAAATTGTCTAATTTACAGGCGTGTGATACTAAGTTAATACATTTACTCTAAAAACACCCCTAGATAAAATGGCAGGGATAGCATTAAAAGGTCAGTGCGACCTTGTTTCCATAATGGTCCCTCCAAGGGTGTCAATAAAAGAAAAGTGTCCATAGAAGAAACAAAAATTTTTGAAGTGGTTAAATTACCGTTATGGACCGAAAAGACCGAGATCGCGCGAAAGAGAGGGTGTGCGGTGTCAATAGTACACATATATGTCATCTTCCTCTCTTTGTATCTTTTTGAAGAAATTCTCTTTGATCTTGTGTTTAAATATGTTGACATTGTTGGTAGATTTCAAGTCTGATGGGAGACTGTTCCATATTTTGGGTCCTTGGTAAGATAGACACTTTTGGCCTGTGTTATTCTTGCGAAATGGAACGTTTAGTCTAAACTTAGACCTTCGCGTTACCCGACTTTGATCGGCTGGGTGGAATATTTCATCAGCATAAGCTGGAGCAGTTCCATTGAAAAAGTTCATTACAGTGACACAGATATTTTGATCTACTCTGTGCTTAGTGGGGATCCAGTTTATAGCTTTGAATTCTGTGGCCCCAACGTGTGCTGTGTTTTTTAGATTAAGATAAAATCGGATGCATTTGTTTTGAGCCGACTGGATTTTTTGGATAGCCTCTTATTTAACATAGGGTACCATGAGGAGCATGCATAATCGAAATGAGGTTGAATAAGAGCATTTAAAAGCAACCTGCGAAGGGAGGAATTCAGGAAGTTTTGTTTTCTGTACAGGAATTTAATCTTGCCATTTATTTTTCCAAGCATTTTGGTTGCCATCGACTCCCCAGAGAGATTCTCATCCAAAACAGATCCGAGATATGTGACCTTTGAGTGTTGTTTGATTTCTATATCACCTCTCCTAATGTTAATCTTTTTTAAGTTTTTGCATTTTTTTCGTCCAAAAAGAATCGATTTGGTTTTATCCTCGCCAAAGTGAATACTTAGCTTGTTTTCAACAAACCAGTCGCAGAGAGAGTTAAAGTTTCTATTCAAGTTGTTTTCAATACGTTCGATATCTTTGTCTCTAAAGATAAGGCAGGAATCATCCGCGTACAGAAGCAGATCACAGTCAACCGCCCGTGCCATGTCATTCACATAAAGGAGGAATATGAGTGGACCAAGAATTGACCCCTGGGGGACTCCACAGGACAAATTGCCAGGGTTTGAGTACTCATTCCCAATGTTGACTGAGAATGATCGATCCTGAAGGTAAGATTTAAACCATAAAATGGCAGAGTCACTAAAACCAAGACATGCTATTTTATCCAAGAAAATATCGTGGTCAATTGTGTCAAACGCTTTTTGTAAGTCAATCAGAATCATACCTGTAAACATACCAGTTTCAAATCCTTGGAGGATCTTATCACTCAGGTAGGATAGGCAAGCATCCGTTGAGTGATTTGCGCGAAAGCCAGATTGGTATCTATATAGAATCTTATTATCATCAAGGTACTTTTGTACTTGTCCATGAATAATCTTTTCAACGATTTTTGAGAGTTGCGGAAGCAGAGAAATAGGTCGGTAGTTTTTGGGATCACCTTTTGATCCTTTTTTAAAAAGTGGTTTCAGTTTCGCTTGTTTGCAACCTTCAGGGAAAGTAGATAGAAGGATTGAGAGATTGCACAAATCGGTTATTGGCCCTGCTAAAACAGTTGCACCATCTTTGAGAAACTTCCCTGCAATATTATCCAACCCTGTTGCTTTTGAAGGGTTTATTTCTTCTAAGAGTTTAAGAACCTTTTCAAGAGAAGTGGGGGCAAGTGAGAATGGCTCGGTAAGGTTAAGGTGTTGGTAGTACTTGCGGACCTCATCTAGCCTGTGAGGGGACCGCTGGAGTTTTTTAACAAGGTCAGAGGCTAGGTTTGAAAAGAAAGCCTTAAATGTTTCAGCATTTGTTTTGTCATCAAAACAAGGGTTACCGTTATTGTTCAGACAAATTTTAGAAGATGAATCTTTCCCTGACGACAGTCCTAGGGATTTTAAACACTTCCATAGATCTTTGGGTTTTCCTATATTCTCCTTAAGTTTGTCAATGATAAAAGATTTTTTCTTTCTTTTGATTAAGCTCTGCACACGGTTTCGAGCTTTCTTAAAGTTTACGTAATCAGAGTGAATTTGGGATGTTCTATATTTAGTTAGTAGTTTGTTACGAATTCTCATTGTGTTCCTTGACGTTTCACAGTTTTGCAGAAATCTTCTAAAGTTGCATATTGTACTCTAACCTGTCAACCTGCATTTTCTCCAACCTGTAAACCTGGTAACCTGTTAACTTGGTGACCTGTCAGCCTGGAACCTGTAAACCTGTCAGCCTGTCAACCTGTGTTTTACACTTGCCGATTCCCTTTCATCATCATGCTATAGGCATTCATTTTCCTGCAAAAAAGACACAGGTTTTCATTGATGAGCTTTGTATTTTAGTTACCCAGCTAGGCACAATCTTTTTATAAGGATATGTATGTTTATAACAAGATCAGGCTACAGTGACAGAACAGAAACTGCACACGCATGCGCGAAAACTTGTACTTGAGTCCCCCTAGCTCCCTGCAACAGATCACAAAATTCGGCAACACTTTATACTTTGTTCCATGGGTCTTAAACTCTTGACTTTTCATTTCAAGAAGCTTATCTCAACGTTTCCTTATCTCAGATTGCTCGATGACATCATTTTACGCAGTTTCTGCTCTGTTGGCTACAGGAAGAATCATCTCTTGAATCATCCAGTTTTTAAGGATACCAGAATATTGCTCAGCCTCAGCTTGCATATTTGCCTCACTTTTTGCGATGTTCAAAAACAGGCGATTGCATGAAGATGGCTAGAGTACAGTTTAGCATGTGGCATTCAAATGTTATGTTGTTTTATGTCATGCGGTAAGGTTAGGATTGGTTTCAGAAGAGGGTTTTTTGGTAAGTAAGGATAAAGTTAGGGTAAGCTAGGGCTAGGGGTTTGTTTAGTTTTGGCATTAGCGTAAGGGTTAGGGTTCAGTTAATCAATAGTTGCAGAAGGAATATGACATTTAGCACCACCCACTAAACTGCATTTGTCCTTGCTCAGACTGGAAAGTTTGTATCTTGCGAGGGCAAGTTGAGATGACCTAAGTAAGACTGTGTGGAAAATTTACAGTTGAGAAGGTTGAGAACAATAGATTAAACAATACATCCTTTGCTTATTGCCAACTGCATGGCCCAGGGTGAAAACCGCATACTTAATGTCTTGCACGCGCAGCACAAACTTTCCAGTTTAGGTCCCTGCATGAGTTACAGATCTTGTTATGTTTGAAGAATGAAAACATTATGGAAGGGCTTTTTCTCCAACCGTAAATAATAGACTTATATACCTGTACACCAATATACCTATACACCTATATACCTATGCACCTATACACCTATAGAGTGAGCAATCAGGAATGTTGTAACAATAGGCATTATTTATGCAGACAATCCAAACAATCGATGAAGCATTTGAAGTATTTATAGGCATTGTTAAATTGTACACAATCAAAACAATTCAGAGATATTTGGGCCAACAATCAAATTTAGGTGAGCTGCCAAATTATGGCTGTTAATGAATCCATTAACTGAGTTGCCAACTCATTAACAAGCAATTTTCCAAGATCTGACCTCTGTGACCTGGCAAAGTTCCCTTACTGTATGAAATCTTCAACATGGACATCTGTTGTCAAGGGAGGCAACTCATATAGCTATCAAGGAACAAGTGTTGCACTGTTTAGGGAGCAGCTGGTTTCTGGCTAAAGTAAAAATTCATCAGTATTGTCTGACATCCCTTATTCTCTACATCTACAAGCATTTTTGGTAAGAAACTAGGTATTTGGAGTAGCACTGAAACATCTACAGGTGTAAGATACTAAGGATTTGGAGCAGCACTGAAAGTTTCTTAAAATTATCAGATTTTGAGTACACAGAGTTTCTTGCGACTTTCTTAAATCTTCCATAACAATCTTTTGATTACATGTTTGCCCTAGTGATAATTTCAAAACAATTAAGGCTTATTACTAGGTGTTCCTAACAAATCCTCACTGTTAATAAAATCATCAACAAAGTTGCAAAGTCATTTAAATGCAATTTTCAAAGTTTTACTGGGCAGAGTTCCATTACTGCTTATAATCTTCATGCGGATGACTGTTGTCAAGGAAACCAACCAACCCATATAATACCATCAAGAAACAGGTGTGGCACTATTAAAGTGTCAAATCTTGTCTGGCTAACGTAAGAATTTGTCAGTATCATGTGCCATCCTTATTTTTGGTACATCCTATGTAAAAATTCTGATGCTTATCAAGAAATCTGGTCTCCTTTAAGTGGACTAGTTAGGCTGTTGCCATCAGTTTCAGTTTCATAGTTTCAGTTTCATATTTTAAATTCTCTACATACAATTTATGAAATAACTAAACAGACAAATAATTAAACTACAAAATTAATACATCAGTAATACAATATACATTGAACAAAACAAAGAGAAAAGATAAATTGTATGGAGGGAATTACTTAAAGGAGGAGCTCTCTCAGTAGTCAGACTAATCGAGGAGAGAGCAATCCTGATATATACTAAATCCTTACATTAATCAGTTGAAATTGCAGATAAATATTTATTTCGTTATGAAGTAAGCTATGTGCATAATCTCATTCTTCAAGCATGACTAATGAGAGCCTTTAATTTTTTCAGAAAGTGTGGTGTGGTTACTTTTTGAGATCTAACTATGTTTGCTTGAAACCACCATATAAAATTTGAAATGAAAAATATACTTTATAAAAAGTCAGGCTCAGAAAAAACGAAAATTTCTTATGAACAATGTGGTATTCTAATTACAGTATTCTTATAAAAAGAGAGGGTAGGTCAATCAAGCAATGTAGCAAAGCCCTCTGAAACATATTACTCAGATACTACTTTTACTATTTCTTACAGGTTTAGTCATGGTTTCACCATATATATCATTTACATTTGCAGAAGTGGCCACAAGCAATCACATTGAGAATGATCAATAAACGTTGATCAGATTTTTCCTAAAGATTCAACATAAATAGACAAAGAGAAACATTTTCATGGTGATTTGGGATTTTGAAATTGATTTCTTGCAATCTGCTGAACCAGCACTAGGTTCTGTCTTTGGCAAAATGTGAAATTACTTCAGCGATGCAAAGAAGTCTTTCCTTTTTGTAATGTGATTGAATTAATGCTTGGCGCAGGTTGCGTTCTTCTGTCAAGGGGTTTAAGAAGACAGCAAGCAACAAGGAGCCAACAAGCCATAGTGGGTGGATAAAAATAGAAAAATTTAAGGCATGTTTTATATGAGTAAGGAATCACATGGTGTATAATAGTAAGGAAGCGCAGCTTCCTAATAATGAATCAATTTCAAATCAGAGGATGTTAACTCCTTCTGAACACTGCAAGCCGTTTAATGTTAGCAACTTCAATTTTACTAACTCTGTGGTCAGGCATCAATTTTCCCACAATCAGCATTCTGATAGCCTCTTCATGACCTGTACCATTTTACGCCTTGACCAATTTTGTCCACGAAAGTTGCAATCTGGCTCACTGTGCAAGGATGGAGTGTTGTTCAATCAAGAACATTTCAATTTTTTATGCGGATAACAGCTTGGTGTGGCAGTTTATTGTAATTATTCTGCAAAATTTCGCAGCAGGCCAGTTGATCAACTAATGCTCATGCAGGATTTTACACTGTCTGAACCCCCAAATCACCCAGAAAAAATATTCTTTGTGCATTCACTGACATTTTAGAAAATCCAATCAACATTTTTGGGTTTTCAATGTTTGAAAGAAAATTTTGAGAAACTCACTTATTTGAAAATCTGAAAAAAATGTGCAAGAAATCCTAGAATCTAATTCAGGCTGCTTGCTTTAAAGACTAAGCCCTGCTAGCCTAGGTGAGAAAATATTATTAACAAAGCCCTGCTAGCCTGTGTGAAAATATTAAAAATATTGCCATTACATGGAGAGTTTCAGCTGGCTGAAAGTATGCCTAGCACCAAAGGTAGAAAAAAGCGCATGGGCATCATTGATTTTTTTTCAGCCCAGCTGAAAAATATCTGCCATTACTAGGAAATGTGTTAAATCAAACAGTGGATTTACGTGCTGTATTTGGGATTTTCATTTCACCCCAGCCAGCGTAGGTAAGCTAAATTTTCAGGCTGGGGTGAAAAATTTCCATGTCATGGCAAACTCATATTTTCAAAGCATTTGACGGTAAAGGAGGGATGAAGTTTCACCTTTGGGAAATGGGCTGAAAACTCCCTTGAATGCAAGCTACAAGAAATTAATCTTCAAAACTGGTCCAGTGTGTGATTTATTGTGGATTCCCAAAAGTGCATTTCGCCCACCTCGGCGCACACTGTATTTCCGATGGCAATGTCAAAGATTTTCTTGTTGTTAGCTAAAAAGAATGTACAAGTTAAATAAGTTTTGAATAGTTTCATTAAACATATTCAATGTTGCATTTAATCTAATATGAAATTGTTGATTTTGAGTACCACTGCTCAAAAAGTGATTAATTGTACTATCCAAGCCCTGTCATTTTGTTTAATATAAATCAACTCCATTGGCCCCATCTGGAGTCTCCAAAATTTAGTAACACCCTGCACTTAATGTGGTATCTTCTGACATGAAGATTGATATGAATTTACTTTCAGAGTGCATGCCTGGTCAATCTATCATTTGTTTGTTGTTTTCCTTTTTCAAATGCCTCAAAAGGTTTTTATTGTATACTGTGATCATGCTCATTCTCTGATCATTTTCTAGATGGACCCTTGCACATTTGAGGCAGACATAAATGATTGCTTGAAGTCCTGTACAACCTCTGCAATGTCTAGCGGACCAGTTCCAAGGTGGCAGAGAAAAATGCAATCCCAATCAAGGGCCATGCCATTGTCACCCATAAACAATAGTATGACATCAAGATCTAAACACCCTTCCAGTACAACTCCAGGGAAAACAATGACTGGGAACTTGTCAACAAAAAGGACACCTGGTATGATATTTGTTACTTTTGTGTGGCCTTGAAATTTTTCTCCTTTTACAATAAATTAATAAATGAAGAAATTGCAAATGAAGGAACCTTTGAGCTTCTCCACAAGGGTCCAGAATAAGCAATATTTTTCATTTTGCTTTTGGTGCAAGAGTTTTAATTGAGTCTCATTAGTTTCAGTTTCATTTGATTGTCAACCTATCCTACATGCAATTCTATACATTTACAATGCAATTAAAGCAGATACAATACTAAAATTAACTACATCAAAGGATTGCTTGGCTACAAACTAAAACGAAAGACATGACATATCATGATTGTATACCGGATAGACTGATTAAGGAGGAGCTCTCTGCATAGGAATACTATTCGAGAGAGAGCCCCCTCCCATAAAAGCAAAGATACTGAAAACTTCATAAATAAATTGCAAACCAGATAACCCACAACAAATTTTCAAATTAGACATATGAGTCAATAAAATGGGATTTTAATTCAGAGCGACAAATTTGAGATAGAACCAGCAACATGTATAAAAAGTGGAAGAGTATTCCACAATTTAGAACCAAAATACTGAAATGTCTTGAGTCCATAGAGGTTGGTCCATTTTAAAGAGGGCAATAGATCACCTCTGGTGGCCTGACAAATTCCAGGGTAGAAGAGTTTGGAGTGAAATAGTTATGAAAGTAGATTGGTGACAGTTTATTAAAAGCTTTAAAAACAAATGTTAAAATATTTAAGTGAATCATATCTTCAAGTTTTAATATCTTTAATGAATGAAATAAGGGTGTAGATGGGGTGATGAATGGTTTGAATTAAATATGCATCGAGGGATTTTTTTGAACATGAAATAGTGGATCAAGGTAGGTGTCAAAGGTAAGATCCAAGACGGTAATGCCATCATTGAGAAAAGATGAAAGAAGTGAATTGTACAAATAGACAAATAAGCAACGGAATATGATGTCTATGTTTGAAGAAAAGTCCACTCGTTCTGGAAATTCTTTTATGAATTTCATTAACGTGGTGTTTTAAGGAGAGATGCTCATGAACAAGAAAACCCAAGAATTAAACATTTTCAGAGTGTTCTTCATTTGAGAGTGATGGTACTAAAAACTGAGGATGTCAAGCTATTTATAGACCATCTCACAGTGACAGCTTTTACCCAACATATCTTTTGCAATAGTTTCTTTCATATTTGTATGCTTTTGTAAAAAAGCAGTGAATTTTGGCAAGCTATAAACTGGGAATTGTCAAAGAATTAAATGATCAGTCTTTAAATTCTCATTGTTTAGAATTGAAAAACTTCTGTTAGGCTTTTGCATGGTTTTTCGAACAGTTACTCAGTTAAGTACTGTACACAACTTGGCATTCATTTGGCAGTCAGATCCTACACTGTTTATTCAACCGACACAATTTTCATTGCTGTAGGTAAAAATACTTCTTTGAATAGAAGTGGAAGCTCTGCATGTTCCGCTTATGACAGATTCATTCCTAATCGAGCATTGATGGACAATGATAGAAGTCATCATCTTTTGATAAGAGAAGGCACTGAGAATGAATGTCCAGAAGGTGCTGACAATGAAGAAAGTTACAGTGAAAAGATGAGGAAGAATTTAGGTGAATCAAATTCAAAGATCCTTGCTACAAAAAAGAAGGCACCAATAGCAGATGATGGTAATTATGTTGATATGAGTTTTCTTCATGTTTCAATCGACGATTACGCTAAAGATGGCGGCTAGGGATTTTTTACGAAGAAGATATATTGCGTGTTCTAATTACGAATCCTTTAACAATTTTATAGGAATTCAATCAGTGAATGTAATACATCTTGGTAAAAAGTTCGTTGCCCCCATCAATAGCGTAATCGTCTATTAAATTGAGTCCAACACTCAGTTTGAATCCCGGGGGGGGGGGGTACTTGGCCTACGAACATACGGGGACGTGCCGCTGGAAAATCTAAAAAGCTACCCTGTCCCGGAGTCAAATTCCCGAAAATGATACCCTGTCCCGGAGTAAAATTTTCTCAAACAATACCTTGTCCTTTAGTCTCTTCGGACAAATTTGTGCTCTGCAAGGAAATTTGTACGAAATCTATCGAAAAATGTGGAAATATTGCCATTGAAGCGATTTGAATCACATTTGCAGAGTCCAAATGGCCTAAAACGACCGTTTGGAGTAAAAAAATGACAAATCTGGACCCTGTCATGGAGCCGATATATACAAAAACGATACCCTGTCCTGGAGTCGGAATCCTGAAAATGATACCCTGTTCAGAGGCACGTCCCCGTACGGAAAAATGTATGAGTACCCCCCCTGGGGTTTGAATAGGCCAGTTTCCACTTGAGCGAATTCTCCAGGGCCATCTGCGGCCAGGTCGGAAACTCGGGCGACTCATGCGAATATTTAACACTACAAAAATGATGTTTGCTGGTATCATTCGGACTTTCCTTGGTCAAAGAAGTCACAGATATCCCTTGTCTGTAAAATCAAAGCCGTTTCTCGAATTTACCCGAGTCACCCGAGTTTTTCGTTCTGGCTGCTCTATCAGAAAAAAGAAAACTCGGGCAGCTCGGGCGAAAATGGAAACATACGATTAAACAAAGGTTAAAACAAATTAAAATGGTCCCTTATCGCAAGAACCATAAGTAGATATTCCCATCTGCCTATTTCCGTTGAGAATGCTAACTTTAACGGTAGATCTAAGTTTCAGGGCGATTGCAAAAGAATTGGCCTAATTTTTATGCCAATCAAAAGATTTGTTTAATTAAAGACGGATGAGGCATAAGAAACATTGGCAAATTCAAAGACTGGCATAGACATTGCAATTGGCTCGAAGAAGGATGTATACTGCATGTATTTAAGCTAACCGAGTGTCGCCCAAGTTTTTGTACTGGCACTACAAGAAACGAAAACTTTGGCGACTCAAGAAAACTCAAAAACGGGCACTAAATCATTCATCTCTTAGTTAATTGTAACATCTAGGGCTTGTATATGATTCTGCAATTGTTTCTTTTACCTGGGCTACTATTTTTGCGATTGCCATAAAACTTAAGCCCGCCATTAAAGTTATGATTCTCTGTAGAAACAGGCGAATTAGAGTATATACATATGGTTCTTGCGAGCTGCCCGAGCTTTCGTTTTTCTTATAGAGCCAGAACAAAAACTCGAGCGACTCTGGTAAATTATAGAAAATGCGTTATTTTGCAAGAAAGTAATGTTTGTAGCTGCTTTTAGTCCACCATCAAGATCCAGGTCTGTTTAAATATGCTAGTACAAATCTATTTCTTTAGGAAAATCCTAATCACTTAGAGCTGCCCGGGGCTCATACACATTTTGGCAGTACCTCCATTTTTGGAAAGAAAACTTAAAAACAATGCTTTCTAATAATTCAAACCACATCAGAATCGCCAAGGAAGTCTTAGCCAGGCATGAGCAGGAAACGAAAAGAACATATGTTTGCAAAGAGTTACAGAAATAGAACAAGGATCATTTTGCCCCTTTGGTATTTGGAACAAATGGTGGGATGGGAAAGGAAGGTAATACTCTCTTAAGAAACTTAGCTTTGAAGATTGCTGACAAAGAAATCTCAAGCTACAGTATGCATCAAGATTAAAGGGAATCGACATAGTTAAAAGCTGGCCCGGGCCAGGTTAAAAATATGATCTATTGAATGTGATAATTTTAACACATGTGGCTTCATTGTGGAGCCAAGGAAACAATGAATGCGTAGACGTTTTCTATAGCCTATTAATAGTGACTACGAGATATGGCTATGTCTATTCCCTTTAAGTTGGATCAGGAGAAAACAATCATTCAAAAATCATTAAATCTGCCTAAGTCTGAGTGAGAAGATAAAAAGTTGCTTTGAAAGGAACGAAAATATAAAACTCACAGACTTAAATTTCATGGCACAAGAAGCCAAGATTTGATTGTGGGACCTTTTTCATTCTTTAAGATTTTAATGAGCTGTGATTAGGACAATTTTAGATGATAGTGTATTACCCATTTTAGAATAAAATACACTGCAAGTCTTTCAATTATTATTAGAGTATATATTTGTAAAAACTTTACATTTTGTACAAAGAATGGGCTTAAACAGCACATGGGTTTTCAAAGTGAAAACTTCAACCTGGAAGTTATGCCTGATGTATGCTAGGTGAACTTTGAAACTTAAACACAATTCAGAGAGTTGTTGTTTTTTCCATTAGTTGAGTGGTCTGTTTCAAAAGATAAGAACACTTTGTGTCAGAGTTTTCCAATTGTTTTTCCCGGTTTATGAATGCAATATATACATTGTCCAATTGGCTGGCAAATAAAGTTAGTGTTTGTATTTACCAAATACTTTCATAGAAATCTTTTGGTATTTCTATGGTCTCATTAAAACCTTGGTATTTTCATGATCTCATTAATTGTGCTACCTTACACTTTCCTCATATCTTTTCTATCTGTCCATTTAAGGGTGGAAGAACAGGTAGATTCCAATGCTATTAGCTACATCATTAGATTTTTTGTCCATTGCTTGATTCTAAAATTCCATGATTTCTATGCTCATTTCCAGTGAGGCCGGTTATCCTTAGCTCCTTTATGCTTGGAAACTGAGCCTCTCACATTCTTAACTAAGACTACACCTTCCTTGTCAAATTTTGACCCTTTTACTATCTTTGTTATTTCAGGATCAGGTATAACTCCTAGTGGGTTCTTTGTGGAGTGATCAATATACCAGAGTGACACTTGACTTGTTACAAGACGGAAAAACTGTCGATGTTCTCTCCCTTTCAATGGCAATGCTTCATGGGGAGTCCTGTCAGTAAACCAGTACAAACTGTCTTTCTCCATCACCTCTCCCTTTGGCATGAATTCCCTCAAGTGTTCTATGTCCCCAAGTTCACCAATCAATTTATCATTCATAATCTCACAATTGTAGAACCTACACGAGTCACTTACATTTGATGCCATATATATTCCACCCTTCAGTTTTGCTTCTTCAACCACATGCTCACCAAGGCCCCATCCAAAGGTGCCAAAACTCAGTTTGGACTCTCCGTTTTCAGAAACTCTTGCAGCTTTTGCTGATGCTTCTGTTGAGCCCGATTGCTTGGTATTTTGACTTCCTTGCTTTTGTCGAAACTTGACAATACCTGGCCTTTCGGTATGAATACCTGGTCGTCTTTGAGTTTCACCTTTGTTGACATGACTTTCCTGAATAGTCAGATAACCTACTTTGCCAATTTGCTCTGAACCCAAAGGGCATTGTTTTATGATACACTCCCAGTACTTTTTCAGATGTCTTGGCAACTGGCAGTTTGTAAAGTTTTCAATATCCATTATAAATGGCATCATATTGATGTTAATCCCAGTTGGTTTTGGAAATCTGGTTTTATAAATATTATTATAATAATCATCATCATCACTATCATCACCATTATACCTACAGTATTCTTTCCAGCTTATGTTGCGGATTAGCTTGCCATTATCCTCATCCTGTTCATCATCAGTATCATAATAGAGCTGTTCGAAGCCTGAAAGATTCAGAAACGAAGCACTGCCTTTTGGCAGAAGGGTGTCCTCATGTGTTGAGTCACCTTCAAATGGGTTTACATCTGTTAATTTTATGTTTTCTTTCCAAAAGCATATTAAATATCTCCATACACTGCGCAGAATGTGCCACATACCCCTGAGCTTGGACAGTTCACATTTGTCATCATAAATTCCTTGCAGCAAGGCCTTTGCAATTGGATTCAGCCTTCTGATTTCTTCTTCATCTCGTTGTTCATTCTTTATACATGAAACTGTTTTACTGCGTGATTCTCCATATTTTTCAGCCATTCCACTCATAAGAATACGTGAATTTAATCACTTTGTAATATTCAACATTCAAACCTTGACCTTGTCATGTTCAGCCAAATCCAATATGAAGATGGCAGCAAATTTAGAGGCTTGTTGTTGTTGTTGTTACTATGTGCCCTGTGTTGCCAGCCACCAGCAAATAGCGCTTGCTGTATTGGGTTCTGTGCATCGTGTTCGACATGCGACCACGAACGAAAACAACAGGGGATCCCCATAGTGACGACAAACACGTTAATGCATATATAATGCATAGAGATCTTCATATTAAAACCTTGACAAATCCTTGGAGTAGTAGCGATACCTATTGGAATTTCTGAACAAAGCGAAGGCCCCTACCACCTCTTCTAGATCTAGAACATAAGATCCTTATGGATGATTACAAAGTCCATCCTGGGCTATGCAAGGATAAGAGTGTATGGTCAACATCAATACTTTGCGGCCCTCGCCTCTTAGCAATAGATAACACTGCAGTCCGCATCGCTGCAGAGCTTAGTTGGCATAGAAGTAAGCTAATGATCCTTCCACGCACAAAACCCGAGTTCGATACCGGTCAGCGCCACTACATTAAACATGATTTTTTCTTCAAGCCCCCGCTGATTTAATCTAATGATAAGATTCAACATCATGTGAGGAATGGAAACCGTTGTGCGTTGATATCACCGTTTGAAAGAAACTGCATAGGTCAATTAGAGAAATGATAAAGTCCACGATACTCTAACAGTTTACAAGAGTTTACAAATAGTTGCAATTTGCACGTTTGACTCTCCTTGTTATTAAAACATTCTTACTGTATCACTGTGGCCCTTGCCCTTCCACCCGCCCTTCCGCTGCGAGCAGCCATATTAATTTCTGAACATCAGAAATTCAAGAACACAGGGTATCGAGGGAGAGCTTTGCGCGCAAAGCATCAGTGTTGACCAGGGCCCTTTAATTCGTTCATCACCCCCAAATGATCGTTGATGCTGTTTTAGTTTCAAATCAGAGAGATGTGAGAGCTACTGCGAAAGAGAACCGCAGGCGCCACTTACCTTCCTTTTGTTTCATAGATCGAAAACATCAAATACAATAGGTTATATTTAGATTATCCATTCCCCTTAGCTAAGTTTGCTTTTAACCCCGTTGAAATTTGGTAAGTTCGACACGTGTGGCTTCAATGCGAAGCTAATGAAACAATGGATGCGTGGGCGTTTTCCTTAGCCTATTAAAAGCGGCTACGAGATTTAGCTATTCATATTCCCTTTCTCTCGTATATGCAGAGCCATACGCCAAGAGAGAATAACGGCAAGTCCATATGTTATTAATCTGCGTGGAGACTCTTCAGTCAATGCGGAGGAGGTTCTGAGAACCAAAACAACTTCTTGTCACACAGCAATCAATGCTTATACTGAGGAAAGGGACTGAGCGTTCTTTTTTAGTTACCAGATTTGGACGCTCGATCTGATCTCTTTGCTGGCCAGTAGAAGTTCTATTATGAGAGGCTTCTCGAGAAAGCCCCTTCAAGAAACCTTCAAAAACGTCCTAAAATCACGGGCAAATAATAAATATTCCTAATGTTTCTGCTTTACAGAGGTGATTTGAATTCGTTTAGCAGGTGATATGTTATCCCTTTCGGAGAATGAAATCACCCAGGTTGCTACTTTTTGCCACTTAAAATTGCAAGTTCATCCTTCCAATGGAATTCCATGCTGAAACCATTGCTGCACACGACATCAGGAAAGTTTGATGATGATTGAGCCGTTTCAAAAGGTTTGTTGAAGGACATTCCCGAGAAATTCCCTCATAAGTAGCGGAATTCCTAGTTTCCGACCAGCAAGTTTTGTAATTCATTTCAACACGTCCCTTTAGTAGATGCTTTACCACGGTCTATAGGAAACGCTTAAGTTTAAGTATTATAAATCAAGTTTCCCTGCGCTAATTTATCATTTCTTGCGTGATTTATCTACTTGCTTTCTCGCGGGGATTAGAATGGCGCCTTTACAGGAGATGTACAAACGAAGGAAAAGAAGTCGATATATCGTGGACGAAATGAAAAATTAGGATAGGAATATCTTGATTTATAGCTCGTAAATCTCTCTTCTAAACTCAGCATTTCCTACAGCCCGTGTCTTTACTTCCCAATGATATTACTTTGATATCCACGAAGTAGTGCCCTTTCACATAACGATGTTTCTTATTTACTTGCCCAATGTGCAGTCTAATGTTATGTTTTCACTGTTAATGCTATTTCAAGTTTGCTCTACTTATCTTTATTGCTGTATGATTGATTACTTTTGCAGGTCATATGAGTAAGATCTTATACAGTCAAAATAAGAAGTCATCAGCCAAATGGAAGTCCACCAGGCATATACCAGATACGCCAGAGAGGATACTGGATGCACCTGACATAACCAACGACTACTGTAAGTTTTCTGCAACGTTCACTCGTATCCAGATATCTTTGAGAATTCATAAGCAAGAACCGCGTCCACAGAAGGAGTGTTTTCAAAAATATCCCCACCCACACGAAGATGCTGTGATATTCGAAATTCGATATTCGATAACGGTATTCGATATTTGAAATTCTATAAAAAACAGACAAACAAAAACCCATGCTTTATCCCATAGACCCGAGTGCATGCTTTGATAGGAGGTAAATCGACGCTGTAATGTCAGTAGTTTCGAAAAGCGTCATTTTATCCATCCAAGCGAGAAATGGAATAGGGCATCTTTAAATATCCACTTTGGAGCCCACTCTAGACAAGCATAGTTTTTTACTGAAAACGCTGTATGTGGACGTGAAACCAAAGCGAATAAAAATGCGTTCTCAAAAACTACCCGGATGTGTGTGGACGAATATTTAAAGATATTTGAGACGGATGACATTGCGGGTAGGCAAAGAATAGTCCTCCCCCCCCTAAAGTCTCATGCAGCAAAGTCCCTTTCCTCTCGTCCTTTGTACGCCTGTCGCAGAGTCCCTTTCCTCTCGTCCTTTGTACGCCTGTTTCACTTTTGATCAGGCAGGCTCATAAATATCTACCTTGACTGCATATTAATCTTTGTAATCAGTAGTATGGTGGAATGGAGAAGGCATGATCTTTTTTCCTTTGGGAGCTATCGTTCTTGTAGTATTGTATGGTAGCGCTCTCATTATTCGTAATTCGTTATTGTAAGATTTTCCCGACTGTAAAAAGTCATATAAAGATAATCGTCAGACAGAACAAAACGGTCTCAACTTTCACTATTGCAGTTCAGAGTATTGTCAATGAGACAAAAATAAAGATTTTGATTTGTTAATTGCTTCCAGGTCTGGCGGCACACAGTGCAATCAGAAGGACAACTTGACGAAACAAAATGTCCAATTCGAGATTTTTTCTTTCTAACTTTGCATTGCATTGTTGCAATGTCTAGTTGCATCTTTTTTCTAAAACTAATCACTACGTTCCGAGGTACTGCTAATGAATGCAAGGCATTGAAAAAGACTAATCAAACATGACAAAATTGGGAACATTTTCATTATTTCCGCAATCGTTTGACATCATGAAGAACAATAACAGTCCCATTCATTGCTACTAGAAGTTGGGGGAAATTTCCTTCGCACGGAAAGTAGATAGTAAGCGCGTTGTTAGGTTACTATATACTTGTTCTTGATGATTAGTGATGTTAACAGTGGTTTTTACTACTATCTTTTTTCAAACTTTATTTCTCTAAACAGCTGATGATGAACTAATTTTTATTCTAATGATACATTTTATGTTGTATATGTAAATTTCATGAAACATTTTCTTTCTGGGAATTTTCCAGAATTCTTTATCTTGGGGACTACTTTTTTCGCATATCATTCACATTATAACAATTTGTATATTATTCCTGTTCGTATTTCGTTGCTTCACAGACTCACGTGGCCTTCTTTAGTTACCCTTCTTGTCCCTATATAATTGCTTTCCAAATAGTCTTCACCACATTTTGATTATTCTTTTCTTCTTAATACAGATATAGGCAATAATGTCGTAGGACTGTATCTACAGCCTTATTCAGATTACGGATTCTTAACCAAGGCCTACGTATTGAATACATTTTTTATTGAAATATGAATATTTACAATATATCTTGCATTTAACTATACCTTTCTAATAACTATATAACACTACAGGTACGGTACCATGGGAAGCGAAATAAAATGATTACCTATGGCCAATATAAAAAGACACGCAACGTTGAACTAACATACAACTACGCCGCTGCAAACGATTAAAAACTAATTGATAATGCATTGGATTCTCGCCCATGTCAGATGTCAGGTAAGGGTTGCGTTGACGATGTCATAAGCGCAACTCGTTCGTTGATAGTAGATGAAGTGCCTGACATCTGATTTGCAAAAGAGTTTACAAGGAAAAAGTGCTTAAAGGGGCTTGGAAGTTGCTTAGTACTGAAGTCCTAAAAAGGTCTTAATCAAGCCGACCAGTTTCGTGGATATAGTGTAAAGTTAATTCGATAATTTCCTGTTTGAATCCTAGGAAAGGTCTTGATCACCGTATGGTAAAAGCTGCACCAAAGCATCATTTGAAAGACTGATGATTTACACAAACAGTCGTAATAATTCAACAATTCCAGCGAGAAGAACTTTACGTTGAACATCAAAAGAAGGGCAGAGCAACAAAAAGTGCTCTATGTCCTTAATACCATCGCTAGTTGGGCACATGGGGTTATTGGTATCCCTAAAATCATGCTTGAATTTGTTGAAATTTAACTCTTAAAAACATCATAGGTCCTAAGCTAATCTTGTGATTCGTTTATTAATTAGTTAATTTAGCTCTCAATAGAGCTGCCTGGTTTTGAAGCATACTGCGAAAATCACTGATGGTTATCTGTTTTTTTCCTGTTTTTGCATATAAAGCTTTCAATTTGGTCATAAATATCAGGAAAAAAGCAACCTATTGTTGTATTATCTTTATATTTATCATAATTATGACTAAGTTGAAGTTAAACAAAACATCATACTAAAATGGCGCTGAGGCAAGATAAGCGATGTTGCTTCAAGAGTATAGCTCAAATTAAGGTCTTTCAATGCTTGGATTCATACCCTTTAAAGGGGCTAGGCCACGTAACTGTAAACAAATCTGTTATCTGTATAATCTATACTGCTGCCCACACATGGCCATTGTATTCTGCACAGACTTTTGTGGATGGAATGAATCCACAATAAAGTTACTTCCAAAAACATGTCCTTGCAATCGTACAACGTATTAATTTTTCGTTTCTTTCGCTATGAAATTCAAGGGCCTATCTTCAAAATAGACCTTCATTTTGAAAAAAGTAGTGGAAAAATTTCTGTGATGTGGCGTATCAGAAATATTTCAAGGTCTTTGTTGCGAGAGAAATTTGTTTACTTTCCATGAAAGGGAACATTTTATCATCTTTAGATATTATAGGTATCATTGACAAAAGAGATTAAGGGTGTGTTTGATTGGTAATTCCAAACCTACTAAATTCTGAAAACGCTAGACTTCGCAGAGACGGAAACACAGTTCCCAATCAAACACAAAGCCCTTCAAAGCAGCAGGTTTCAGATTTATCCTGCGCGAAGAGGAGGTTTCCAGTTGAAAAATACGAAGACGAGTCTGATGCTTGGCAACAAAGATTAAAGTTACCGATTTTCCGTAGCAATGTGAGCAAAGTCGCCTCGTTTTCAGAGATCTGCAAATGAAATTGAGAATCTCTTCAAAGTCTGCCAAACTTGCAAAACCTGCCGTTTTTGGGATTGGGGGAGGGAGGGGAGTCAATCAAACACAAATTTCGGGTCTTCCAAGTCTACCGTTTTCAGAATTGGAACCATTCAAACACACCCTAAAAGATTGATAACCGAGTTTTTGGTGATTTTTCAAATGGGTTACTTTCTTGGGACACCCAGTAGAACATTAAATTCACTCGTTTCAGTTCAATCTTTGTCTTCTTTATATAGATCTAAATATTCTTGACTGGGGAACTAACAATTGTATCGGAGTAGCATTAGGTGGTGAAGTATTTATATGGCATGCAGATACTGGCTCAGTGGATAAATTGATGCAAACCGATGATGATGAAATTGTGACCAGTGTTAAATGGATTGGAGAAGGACACATCCTTGCTGTTGGATTGAATAATGGAATTGTCGAGGTAAAAGCACAGGCTTTATGCTCTTGCAAAAAATAACTGTCAGTTCATTCCAATACACAGTAAATGCCATATACTGCTTAAGTAGAACTACAACTTAAGAACCTTTAACCTAACATGTTGGAGAAAATTTATGAATTTTGTTAAAATTGCCAGGATTTGAAATCGTCCTGAGAATCTGTTGTTTGCTAAGGGACTGATCTCTGCTTCCAATCTCGCGTTTTCAAAACAGTTTAGAATTCAGCTTCTTGTCTAATCTTCGAAATTCGTTAACTTTTCCGTGCCAGGCAGACGTGGTTTTCTGGCGCGGATACATCAAAGGATCTGTCTATCGCGCGATCATGTAGTCATCAATACAACGGCTTTAACTAGTACTTTGTCTTTATCTTCATTCTTTGCTTCAATTTTACTTTTAAATGGAACAGAAACACACTTACAAGCAAACTAAAAATACGTAATAAGTTTAAAAACAGTACACAAACATGGAGGAGTCAGCACAATGAAGTGCTTAACCAGCAAAAAATACTTGTTTCTACCATTCTTTTTCTTTAATTCTTCTCTCTCTTTTTCTTATTTTTAGCTCTGTATTAATGATGTTTTGTATATATTTTAGAATACAAAATACTTTTTAAGAATATATGATGTCAATGAGTTTCTATAATATAAAAGCCATTCCTTTGAGAAAGAAGTACTTGGCTCGTCAGCCCTCCAGGGTTTCTCAAGGAAATAACTGCGGTTCTTGCCTTGAGTATCCAAGTATCCTGAACAACTGTATCTTTATTGAATTTTTTTATTACAAATAGTATTGTAGTAGTAGTTATTGTTGTTCAATATAAATAATTGATATTGGCAGTTATTGTTGTTCAATATGAAATAGAAATATTGTTATTCAAATGAAATTGAAACTTGAAAATTTAGCCAGGAAGAAGGCTTTGATCGTTCAGCTTTAACTAAGAAATGAAATAATTATCATTTTAGGCCCCATTTAGAGAGTAGCCATTTCCAAAGATAGCTGGGACTTCCTATTTAATGCTGATATTCGAACCTTTCTTTGATGATTTTGGCTACAGCAAGCAAGAGACGATGATCCATTTGGACTTGGCTAAGCTTTGGTTTGCTCACTTAGAATATGCTATGTGTTTTCAGTTATTGGCAGTAATTTCTATGCTGTTTGAAACCAAGCTTGGTACCAAACCTGTATCGTTCGATTGCTAATAGTTGATTTATCTTTGTTGTCATGAAGCTTTGGGATGCTGAAACGTGTAAGAGGAAGAGATCGATGCCTGGACATGCTTCACGTGTTGGATCATTGAGCTGGAATTCATTCATCCTAAGCAGGTATAACTCGTAACAAAGCCTTTGCAGTACTTAAATTATGGTCGAGAGGCTTTATGCAACAGAAATATTCCCTTCAATACTCAAGGAAACATCCGGAGTTGTGTGACGCAATGCCAGAAAACAAACTTACTCTTTTTGAAGAATATTTATAGCTCCGTTTATAGCTCCGTTTATAGCTCCGTTTATGCCTTTCTACGCCTTTTACTGCAGTCTTTGGTCAAGAACTTGTTATAACTGAGGCCTATAATATCCTGATTCAGAGCGCCATTTTAACAATGTTGCATGAAAATACGCCTGAAGCAAATATTTGGAGTCAACAGTGTGACGTCAGGATGCACCAAACAATATATCAGCCTTGTTTCTGTTGAACAGGGAGTCGCAGCGCTACACTTTTTGAGTATTAGCGACTTGTTTGAGTTTGTAATTTTTAATAGAAAAGAAGAAAGATTCTGGATGAAAGCACTGTTGTGTTTTAATCCGAAAGCCTCCTTCAACAACGTTGAATCGCAAAGCCTCTATTAAATACAGATCATTTCACACAACAACGCTGAAAGAACTTCACTCTTCAGTTGTGTTTGATTCCCCTCACAACTCAGAAATGAATGTTTGAAGCTGTTTGGAATCATATTGTGTTAATGTTTCTTAAAGGCAGTGAGTCCATACAAATACCACAATACCACTATCATGACCAATATCAGCTTCTTTTCAATCATAAAACAAAGATTGTCATTTAATCCCCACAGAAATCAAACCAAAGAAATTCCTGATGATAATGCAAGGATTCAGAAGTCTTTGGTCTCCACTGCTAATGGCTTTAGCACTATTGTGCTATAACAAAACGGGCCGTCAGCGTTTTGTCAGCAAAATTTGAAGACATCATTAACTCAAGTATTTATATGGACTCAATTCCTTTAACGCTTGAGCAAGATGAAATTTACCTGCATTGAGTCAGCAGACTGTATGATTTTTGGAGATCAAGCATGTTTTGTAAATGACAGTTAATCTGTAATCTGTAATCGAGCCCTCGGAAAACATTTATTCATGATTTATTGCAATGAACCCAGCGTTTGTTGCACCCGCTATTTGCCGTCTTATTTCAACCGTAATCATGACGATTGTTTGCTCGTATTTGTTTCTTTAACTGCTCCTGTTGCTATACGTTTGATTGCTCTTTTGATAGTGGTTCAAGAAGTGGTGCCATCCATCAACATGATGTGCGAGTGTCAAGACATAACGTTGCCTCACTGCTTTCTCATACCCAGGAAGTTTGTGGATTATCATGGTCACCAAGTGGTACTCATCTAGCCAGTGGTGGTAATGATAATTTTTTGAACATCTGGGACGTCAATTTACAGTCAAGCGGGGAGATTAATACTCCAGTTCATTCTCTTGCAGACCACAAGGCTGCAGTTAAGGTAAATTTTGCAGCTTGTTTTATGACACAAATTTCGTTGACATTGCTCTGGTTCGTTTCTCTTCTCTTAAACTACGAGCACAAGCAGCGATGGGAAAAGAGAATTTGTGGACATACTCCGCATTGGAAAGTACATTTGATGTACGATGTCAGATATATGGAGATATCGAGATCTGCTCTAACATAATCCTTCCAAAGCTACAGACAGGAGGGAGTTTTTGGATTCTATTGTGATTTCAAAACAGTTCATGTGTAAGCTAGTTTAGAGGTCACTGGCAGTATGGTAGATTTTGATGAAATAAATTTCTTCATCTCTGCATTTATATGCCTTTTAGTTAGAAGATCAAATTCAGTGATGGGCTGATTATGATTTTTTTTTAATACGCTTTTGAGCTAATGCTGATACAGCCAGATTCCGCATGATAGAAACTGCGCATTAAACACCTTCTGCTGATTTATTGCCAATCAAGCACCTAATAACATAAGAACTACTATGCCTGGCAAATGAAGTAGGCTCTTGTTTTAATTAAAGATGGGACAAACCCAGGTTCCTTTGTTAGGTTATTAAAACACATGATAGACAGTTATAGAATGTTAAAGCCGGATCATTTTCAACAAATTTCACAAATGCAAGAATGCATTTCTCGTTCAGCCAGTACTATTCTCAAGAACAAATTAAGAACTCGTCGAGGCTATTTTCCAGTAATTCATCTTATATATTTAAGAGCCGTTCTTGCCTTTTACAGAAAGCTACATGTTCTTTTATGTTGGTTTTACTGGACATCATTTGGAAAGTAGGTTAACATTCAACAATATTTTTGAATTGCTATTGGCTTTCTTTGATATAGGCAGTTTCTTGGTGTCCTTGGCAACCTCACATTTTAGCAAGTGGTGGTGGTACTGCTGATCGACACATTCGAACTTGGAATTCTAATACTGGTGTTTGTTTGCAGAGCACTGACACAAAGTCTCAGGTAAATGCTTGAGCAGTATAACTTGTAACTGTTTTTGGTAAATTTCAAATCAAAGGGATATGATGATGATGATGATGATGATGATGATGATGATGATGATGATGATGATGATGATGATGATGATGATGATGATGATGATGATGATGATGATGATGATGATGATGATGATGATGAGGGATGATGATGATGAGGGATGATGATGATGAGGGATGATGATGATGAGGGATGATGATGATGAGGGATGATGATGATGAGGGATGATGATGATGAGGGATGATGAATTATATCGGGTGAGTCAGAAAAAATGTGGGGCGTTTGAAAAAACTTTCGCATTTTATCCTAGCAAAAGTTACAGGTACACTTGGTATTATCAGGGGAGAATGAAATAGTTAGGAGGTAGTATTTTCTCCGTGTGGATGTCTTATCATAACTTGCCTTGCTTGGAGAATACGTTTGAATGACATTAATGATGCGTGCTTCTTTGTCTTGTGAAGAGTTTTCTTTCACGCAGATAAGCCTCTGCCGCAATGGGCCTTTATGCCAACAACACTTTTTCCTAAAGCCTGATTCACAGAGTCGTGCAGAAAGACCCAAAAGACAAGAGATTCAAACTCTGAGTCTTTGTCTTTTGGTTCTTTCTGCACGAGCTTAGGGACCTAAGCGACACAGTGGGAACCAAGCTTAACTTTTTTAGAATCCCCTGACAATACAACGTGTACCTGCAACTCTGGCAAGGCTTAACGGCTGAAGGGTCTTTGTCAAAGATTTCACCAATTTGCAAGACTCCCATACAGGATCTTACGAAGAAAATCTTTTTTAATGAATGCATCAAATGACTGATTTCGATGGGGAATAGTTTATGATCTAAGTTAGACTCTTGGCTGCACGGCAAAATTTAGTTCATGATAATCGAGTGGCTCAATGCGACGCCACAGTCCGTCAAACGCCCCACGTTTTCTCTGACTCACCCGGTATTTGATTATATTTGATCATAGTTGATTATATTTGATTATGTTTGATTACATTTTGATTATATTTGATAATGTTGATGGTGGTTGTAATCTTGAGCAACTTGAAATTCTTTAGAGGAAGGTTCCATTGTGAATTGTGTGTTTGTTGTGAGAGTTCTTCATAAACCTTTCCTGGCAATGGTTGCTATATTTACTTAGAACTTTATCTTCAAATTACCACAAGATATAAACCTTTGATTAAGGAAATCAAATGATTAGATTGAATTAAATCAAACGAACAATGATTCATCTTTTTGTAATCTTACATTTCAAAGTTAGCAATGGAAATTTGAATTTCCTCCCGAGATCGTCAGCTCCCTCTGGAAGGAACGGATGCCTGAAGTAAATTGCAATGACTTTGACTTTTTTTTGCACTGATATTTCATATAGGCAGAATCAGTTTTTCGTATTCGTAGAACCAATAGCGGGTGTGTGTGTGTTTCTTCCCTCCAGTGAGACTGCACCATTGGTTCCGATCGGGGCGTGAGCAGATGAACAAATCCCTAACTTTGGTTTGTATTTCTTTCTCCTGTCTTCCCACAATTTTAGATAAGTGGCATATTATGGTCAGAAGAACACAAGGAAATAATATCCAGTCATGGATTCTCAGAACACCAATTGTCAATTTGGAAATATCCTAGTATGGCTAAAGTCACACAGTTAACAGGTAATGCCTTATTTATTCTCAATCTTCTTTGTAAATCAATGTTCAATTTCTTGCAGCCTTTTTTAAGGCATGTTTAGACGCTCAGATCAATCATAAAGCTTGGACCTAAACACAGCAATTTCAACTTCATATTCATTTTACAAGAACACTGTTGATTGAGCCAGTTATCCTATCACTGAAGAAGATGAATTTCTTCAGTTTTTGCAAAAAGATGAATTTCTTCACTTTTTGCTGGAAGATTAATTTCATACCAAAGAAAACGGACATGGTCCGGGGAGTATCCATGAGTGCTTGCTTATCTGATACACATTTGTCATTCGCTCTGGTATCTGAAAAAGTTATTGAAAGGCTTCATTTCTGCCACAACTCTCTTGAACGGGATTATACACTCTATCGAATGAGCCCTTTCAAATGGACTGGATTGATCTTTGACAGTCAACAAGTAATCTGTCATGCCTATCCATCTATTCAGATACTTTGCGTCCCTTGGTTTCTTTCAAATTTTATATGTTAAGTTTTGTAAGCGTATTTATAAGGTCTCCTGGAACGTTTTTTGTTAATCTATGAGTAGGGTTCCCCTACTCATTTAGGCACATTCACCTAACCTAGGCCAATATCATAAATCAAGTGCCACACCCTACATGCCCAGACCCTTATAGACCCACATACAACAACAACAGGAACAAGGATACATAACAGTAACGGTACTAGAAACAAAACTGATAGTAACATTTTTGGTGGCTGATGGGGAATGCCATGTCTGAATGATTAATCATGAGGTGGATACTGGAATTGAAATGTTGACTGACCAAATCCCTCTTGAGCCAAAGGATAAACAAATAGCCATATAAATGGCATATTCTACATTCAATGAGGGAACATTTCGTTTTCCTTATCCGAAATCGGCTTCTGGCAAATCGCGCTACGCCTTCTTCAGAGCGGTTGCAATTTTTACACACAGAGTGTCCCAGAAAACTGGTACCACTTTTGAATGGATGATGTGGAAGAGTTGCGATCTTATTTGTCTCGCTTTCCTTCACGTTGTGAAGGAAAGGCTCCATCACAGTGTTTGAGACCTTTTTTAAGCAAATGGGGCTGGTAACTGTACAGTTATGGTGCAATAAAGTTGAAGGTTGCTTCAAACCAGCGAAGGGTTTCTTTTCGCCGTCAATGCAAACATTAAGTAAACACTGTGATAGAATTTTTTAGCATGGCGTCTCATGTTTTAAATCATCAACAGTGCACAAGACTAAAATTTAAAACAAGCTTCAACGTGTTATATCTAAGCAGTAATTAACCGACCTGGCCTCTCCAGAAATATAATTGCGCAACAAAAGAGCTACAGGCAATGTTATATTTGCGTATCAAGTGATCTCCTTTTTAGAGTCAGAAAATGTACAGTTCTTTTGATCTTTCTCCTTCACAACCTTCTTAATGGATATACAGGAGGCTCACGGCCACAATTTTGGATTATTTCATTTTCTTTGTTCGTCGTGAAATTTTGACTCCCATTTTGACACTGACACTCCCATTTTGATATTGTGGATAGAATCGAGAGATCTCTGGTTTAACATGAAACACCTGCTTAATCATGCAGATGCCAAACAGCCTTCTTTGACGCTAACGATGTGTGTTTTTTCCAGGGCACACTGCACGTGTTTTAAGTATGGCTCAGTCTCCTGATCAAACGACTGTCGCATCCGCCAGTGCCGATCAAACAATTCGAATTTGGCATTGTTCCGCAGTTGAAAAGAAGAAGGCGGCCCCAAAAGCAAAACGTGGAAGTATGAACGTGGCTGCAGGTATAAGGTAGCAGTTTTTATGCAAGCAGAATATGAAATTCTCATGCCAAAGATGACTGCCGAGTTTTGCTGTAATTTTTATGGACGCTTACAGTATGATAGCTACAAGTGATGCGAGATTTTCATACCGCCAAAGTAAAAAGGGAACAACGGATTGCAAGTCGATTTGTATTTGCAGACAATGTGCAGTTTGTAACAATTGAAGATTTTACCTGATATTAATAGTTGTTAGTCGTTAATAACGGATCTATTAGCAGCTGGGTCTGTCAAAGCAAAATCCCAGAAATCCGCAGACAGCACGATAACAGATGACCCTTGGTACATGAAAACGACAAAAAACGACCATCTGAAACCTTTTTGCAACATTATGGCCAAAATAGGTCTTTTGATATCAGGAGATCTCAAATATCGATATGAATGAAGGTTGAATAAAATCTAGTTCATTCAAAAACTCAACTTGGAAGGAAATGAATAAAAGAGAACTATGCAACGTAAACATCTTCTACAAACTGTCTCAGAATGTGAGAAATCCCAAGTCCATGGAAAGGGTGTTGAACTTCCCTTTCGTTGGTGCTCATGGAGAAGCAAAACACCGGATATTGAAATCTGAATTTTAGGAGCCTCTTCAATGAAATTGCAAAACTACCAGGATTTTTCTGATGCACACAGAAGTGGAGTATTGTAAACTTAAGATGTGCTTAATGATTCCAAGCCGTAGAACTTAAAACTATCTGCCAAGGGCATGACGCAAACTAGGAGCTTTTTCCATCTTAAACTAACCAGTGTGTGAAACGAGATTTCTGATTTCTAAGTTGAAACGTATTCTAACTGCTTGGGAACGAAACCTGTTGATTACACCATAGAACAAGGTGCACCCTTGTTAGTGTATCATATTTGTTGTTTATGTAAAACCATGGTGTGCATTTGTGCTTTACACACAACGTGCTGTCTGTTCCAGCAAAAAGTTTCATTCTCCAAGAGAGTGAATAAGATGTTTCATTGGTAAATGAAACAAAGCAAACAGTAATATATACAGAGACTTCAATGATCTTGGCTTGCGGCATTTGAGCACTTTCTTAATTGACCCTTATTCACAAATTCTTATTCACTCCACAACTTCCTCAGATTGCTGTTGATAAAACCCTTTTGCTAGCTGTGGTCTGTCCTCTTCAACAACAAAATCATACTTCATTTTATACTAAAAGAATTTATTCTAGTTTTGTATTTTATTTCATAATATTCATCATGTTTTGCTTGGAAAGCCCTATCATTTCTTGCTTTACATTTCTTGTGTAATGGTAATCAAAACTGCTTTGGAGCTCTCGTCAGCGTTTGTTTCTCAAATTAAGATCCTGCCAATAACCAAATTAAATGCATGGTTGCTTGGAAGAAAATTTTCTCTTTGATAAAGTTTGCTACTGTCGTAGTTTTTAGTTTGCCAGACAGTTGTTGTATTTAGATTATTATTATTATGATAATGGTAGTTGTTGTTGTATGGACAGGTGATGGACATGAATTCAGTTGGTTACACGTGTTGAAAGGAGGCGTGTTTGCTCGTCCTCATCTGTGCTCCACCTATTTGAGTAACACAACATGGTGACAGGAGCAAGTACGTAATTGCAGATGTGGACTTTTCTCTGGGTGCAGGAAGAGCGGTCTTAAGCATAGATGCGACGACTTAGAGGCGCCTGTATGTAACAGAGAAGCTGTAGAACAGGGAGATTTTTCTCGCCTTAGGCCCATCCGCTGAGAAAGAAGATGGCGTTCCAAGTGAGTACACCTGATAAATTCAACTTCAAACCCGAAGAGTGGGGAAGATGTATAAGGAGATTTGAAAGATTTAGGATTGCTTCAAAGTTAAATGGAGAATCTGAAGAAGCTCAAGTGAACACATTAATTTACAGCATGGGTGATGAGGCTGATGACATATTGGCAGCATTGAAATTGACCACTGACGAAAGGAAAAGCTACAAAACTGTGAAAGAAAAGCTTGATAACCATTTTGTTATAAAACGCAATGTAATCTACGAAAGAGCAAAATTCAACATGAGAATGCAAAGGAATGGAGAGCCTGTTGATAATTTTATCACAGATTTATTCAGCTTGGCAGAACATTGTGGATTTGGAGACCTTCATGATGAACTCATTAGGGACAGAATTGTTGTGGGATTATCAGATAGAAGCTTATCAGAAAGATTGCAGTTGGAAGCAGACTTGACACTGGAAAAGGCTATGACTCAAGCAAGGCAGAAGGAGCTTGTACATCAGCAGCAGGGAATTTTACGTCAAAAATATGATTCCTCTGACTCAAGTGTTGACCAAGTTAAAGCTAAGAAAAGCTCAGGTAACACAGAATCAAAAAAAGGCCTGAAAGGTAACAAATTTAAAACAAGCTCAAAATGTTTTAGATGTGGTGGTCAATCGCACCAAAAATCAGACTGCCCTGCCCGTGATTCTATTTGTCATAATTGTAATAAAAAAGGTCACTGGATACGAGCTTGCAAAAATTCTAAAAAAGTGAATGAAATTAGCTCAGGTCAAAATGATGAAATATTTTTGGGTGAAGTTGTTATTGATGCAGTCAGCACATCTCAGCAGCCATGGCAGGCAGAAATTTCTATAAATGATAACCCTGTCAATTTTAAGATTGATACTGGTGCTGATGTGTCTGTCATTCCAGCAAAGTTGTTTTCTGAATTAAAGAATTGTGTGACACTGAAACACACAAACAAGGTTTTGCTTGGTCCATGTAATTATAAATTGAATTGCATTGGCAAATTTGATGCAAAATTGAAGTCATGTGATTCTTCAATTGATGATGAAATTTTTGTTATAAATGGCCTTGAAAGACCATTATTGGGGAGGAAAGCATGTAAAAGTTTAAATCTTATTCAAAATCTTGCTGAAGTTGATGATGTTAATTATGCATCCAATATTATGCAGCAGTACCCACACTTTTTGATGGTCTTGGTAAATTAGAGGGGGAGTACAAAATAACCCTTAGGGAAGATGCAAAACCATTTGCACTCACAGTACCAAGGAAGGTACCACTCCCACTTTTGTCTGAAACTAAGAAAGAAATTGAAAGAATGCTTGAATTAGGTGTTATTAGGCCAGTTCAAGAGCCTACTGATTGGTGTGCACCCATTGTTATTGTACCCAAAGCTAATGGTAAAGTGAGGTTGTGTGTTGATTTAACTAGGTTAAATCTAAGTGTGAAAAGAGAAATTCACCCTCTTCCATCTGTTGAAAATACTCTGGGAAAATTGGGAAATTCTAAAGTATTTTCTAAATTAGATGCGAACAGTGCTTTTTGGCAAAGAACTTTGTCAGAAAGTAGTCAATTGCTAACCACTTTTATTACCCCTTGGGGCAGGTATTGCTTTTTGAGATTACCTTATGGTATTACAACTGGCTCAGAGCAGTTTCAAAGATGCATGGCAGAAAAGCTTACTGGTCTTGAAGGAGTTGAATGCAACATTGATGACATACTAATTCATGGAAGAAACCAAGAAGAGCATGACCAAAGATTGCATGCTGTGCTAAACAAATTAAAGGAGGCACACATAACCTTAAATCCAGAGAAATGTGAGTTTGGCAAGACTTCAGTAAAGATTCTTGGCCACATTGTAAGCTCAGATGGAATCAAACCAGATCCAGACAAGATAAAATCAATTCTGAATTTGCCTGTACCAAAGAATATTCCAGAGGTAAGATCATTCCTGGGCATGGTGAATCAACAAAGTAAATTTGCTCCTAATTTAGCAAGCAAAACAAAGCCATTAAGAGATCTTCTCAACAAAAAATGTACTTGGGCATGGGGGCAACCACAACAGAAAGCATTTGAAGATATCAAGAGATGTCTCACTGAAGCTCCCATATTAGCATTATATGATTGTAACAGGGAAACCAAAATATCAGCAGATGCTTCATCTTATGGGATAGGAGGAGTTGTGTATCAGCTACAAGATGATAACAACTGGAAGCCTATTGCTTACTTTTCAAGAGCCTTGACAGCAACTGAAACAAGGTATTCACAAATTGAGAAGGAGTGCTTAGCATTCACCTGGCTTGCAGAACGTGCTAGTGATTATATCCTTGGAAAAGAGATCACAGGAGAAACAGATCACAAACCACTTGTACCTCTACTCACAACTCATTGCATTGATCAGTTACCTCCAAGAATTCAAAGAATGAGAATGAGATTGATGAGATTCCATATCAAATCGTTGGTGCATATACCAGGAAAGGAGATGTATGCAAGTGATATGCTATCTAGGATGATACCTAAAGATGAAACTGTCAAGAAAGACACAGAATTAGAATCAGAAATCAATGACTATATTTTCTCAGTCATCGATGCTATTCCTGTGTCAGATGTAAAATTGAAACAGCTGATAGATGCACAAGATGAAGATGAAGTTACAAAGAAAATTTAGGAGTATTGTCTTGAAGGATGGCCTGAAAAACATCAGTTACAAAGTGCAATTCGTCCATACTGGGCAGACAGAGGAGAGCTGACCATAGTCAAGGGTATCTTGCTTAAATCTACTAGGTTGGTTATACCATCAGCAATGCGACTAGAGATCCTTGACAGAATTCACGAGGGTCATCAAGGCATTACCAAGTGCAGAGAGAGGGCTAAACAAAGCGTTTGGTGGCCTGGAATGAGTAAGCAGATTCAAGACATGATAGAGTGCTGCAGAGTTTGCAATGAACACAAGAAAAACAGCAGAGAGCCGTTGATTCCAACTCCATTTCCTGATCGTCCATGGCAAACCATTGGACTAGATTTCTTCAAGCTAAAATCAGTTGACTATCTGATTGTAGTTGATTATTATTCAAGATTCATTGAACTTGGTGCAATGAACAAAAACAAAACAATCTCTGAAGTTTCGCGCGTGTTAAAGAGCTTGTTTGCAAGACATGGGATTCCAGAAACACTGCGCTCAGACAACGGCCCACCCTTCGATAGTGCAGAATACTTAGCATTAGCAAGAGATTGGGGATGTAACATAATCACCAGCAGTCCAACGTTTCCAAGATCAAATGGAGAAGTTGAACGTGCAGTCCAAACGGCTAAAAATATCTTGAGAAAATCAGATGAGCCAGAGAAGGCACTACTCGCTTATAGATCTACTCCATTGCAGTGTGGATATTCCCCTTCACAGTTGCTAATGGGTCGTGTTATAAGATCCACACTCCCTACATTTGATTTAAAGCTCAATCCAAAACTACCCGAGCTTGAAGCCTTAAGAAGAAGAGAAGATGAGAGTCGAAGACAGCAGAAACTTAGCTATGACAAGAGACATCATGTGATACCCCTAGCACCCCTAAAACCAGATACAGAGGTGAATATCACTACACATCACGAACAAGGAACAGTCCTAAAATCAGCCAATAGTCCAAGGTCATACTATGTGCAGACACCAACCAAAGTTATCAGGAGAAACCGTGAACACATTGTTCCATTAAACCCTAGCACACCTGTTAAGAGTCCAGATGTAAAGATGCGGGCTACACCAGTCAAGATTCCCGAAAAGAAGACTGAACTGAACATTCTCTCAAGGCCTAAAAGGACCATAAAACCATCACTTAAAGCTTTAGAGAATATGTCATCAAGCTAACTCAAAGATAAGGGAGATGTTGTATTTAGATTATTATTATTATGATAATTTTAGTTGTTGTTGTATGGACAGGTGATGGACATGAATTCAGTTGGTTACACGTGTTGAAAGGAGGCGTGTTTGCTCGTCCTCATCTGTGCTCCACCTATTTGAGTAACACAACAACAGTAAGGATTTGGGCCTGCATGCAGGTGGAATTACATCATCAAATGTGATCTTAAACTTTTTGGAGGAACGGTAAAAGGGACGATAAGGCAGTGGGCAATTCAGCTATTCATAAATAGGAGCCGAATTTGGCGAGCGGGGATCGCTTGGTGCTTGATGCTTGGTGCTTGCTGCTTGGCGAAGGTTGATGGCTCGATTCCCTGAACTGTCGAAGCAGCTACTTAGAATGAGGGGAATTGAAAGACAAAGGAATCATGGGTGTAGTAGCATCGAGCGGAAAGACTTACCGTCGGATGCTAGGTAGAAATATACCGGGTGTTGTGTTGAAATAAGTATTACTCCTGTTCGAAAAATTAATGCCAAAATTTGATTATCAAAGCTATCATGAGATTTTCAAATAGAAATGTGTTTAGAAAATTCGCAACCAGGATATAAATTTAATTGCAAGTGTCTAAGTGTCACGAAGAACAGTTCCATTTTGACCTCAGGATGACATGACAAAAAGACTGAGCATGTAGTAACGAATTATTCGACGAATCCAAGTAATGTAAATGCTGACAAATCCTTATTAGTGACAAGTCCAAGAGGTAAATATTGACAAACATGTTAGAAAAAATCCAGTGAATATTAACTAATACATTATGATCAGTTAAGACATGATCAAGACCAGAACGGTTACAAAATAGTTATCAGAACGTTTTGGCACAAAAAACTCGTGCAGTTGTCAGCTAACAGATAAATAATACACGTGCTGTTTTTTCACTGATTATGAATCTGTTAAACTAGTTCATTCATTTCATTTCATTTTAACTTATTTATACAGGGTAAAAACATTCAGTTGCTACGAAATAACTGTTTTACAACGTGTCCTGTTAAAATACAAAAGAAAAAAAAAACAAAAAGAAAAATTAGTTAATCAATAAATTCCTAAAGCTAGGTTCACACTATAGACTTTTGTCTATAGATTTGTGAAGTCATCGACAGACAGACAAAAATCGACAAGTGTGAACGAAGAAATCGGGTGTCTACAAGTCGATGGCTAGTTTGTCGATGACTTCAAAATGAAGTAGAACATGTTCTACTTTCTGCAGATTTTTGTCGACAGATCGATAGCATGCCGGTCGTTGATTGGTTAGTGTCGAGCCACGTGACAAGAAGAGAACAGACAACGACATGGCGGCTAAAGATATCGAGCGCTTGATGAAGCTGTTTGAAACCAGAGAGCGCCTTTAAAACACATGGAAAGTGGACCACGCGGGTTACAAAGATGGTGATAAAAAGAGACTTACTTTCGACGAGATCGCAGTTTATCGATTCGTGTAGATAACTTTCCAGTTCAAAGCACAACTGCAGTATTTAGGCCCGAACGGCGTGGTCTCTCCCTCATCCTCCGAACTAACATTTAGAAGCCGTTTGAAAGCAATAAATTGGCTGCTAAAACTATAGGGCTTGCATTTTAGTGGTGTGTTAGATCTATCAATGCTACAAAATTTCTGAAGATAAAGTGCATGCTTGCATGATATTTTTTATTTTACTAGGCCTAATCACCATCATCAAAATCTAGACATAATCCTTCCTTTAGCTTTAGTTTGAAATTTGATAGCTAGGGAGACAGTTTGATTTGGTGATCTAGACCATTTCAAACTTCAAACGGTCGCCCCTTGATATGCAAATGACTTTTGTCCATTGTTTGTTCTAAGCAAAGGAAGTTTCAAATCAGTTTCTGTGTTTCTTAGCATCCTTTTTGCCTGTTCACGCTGTCTTTGAAACATTTGGGCCATATAATCTGGGCAAAGTTGATTCACAGATTTGAAAATAGTAGTTGCCGTTTCAAACCTGATCAGCTCTTTGACTGTTAGCCAGCCGAGCCCTTTAATCAGAGGGAAAGAGTGCGCATCATAAGCACTATTTGTCACAATACGGCCTGCACGATTTTGGAGAATCTGCAGTCTTTTTAAGTCTGTCTCAGTGCAACATCCCTATACCGTGCAACAAAGTCGTAAATAGGGCTCGACTTTATTTCCGTACATGGTTTTTAATGTACTGAGTGGGGCGTACCTCTTTGCATATCTCAGCATTCCTATCCCTCGTGAAATCTTCGAAGCAATAATGTTGATATGTTAAAGTAAGTAAGTAAGTAAGTAAGTAAAAATTTGCCATTAAAATGATAAAAAAAGGACAAAAAGGTCATAAGAATTTAAAGGAAAAGAAAAAGAATCTAATTACAAGTGTACACTATAATACAAATTTTAGATGTAAAATATAGATTAAAAACACCCCTGGTTTAAAAATGGCAGGGATGGCATTAAAAGGTCAATACAACCTTGTTTCCATAATGGTCCCCCCAGAGGTGTCAAAGAAAAAAAAGGAATGTTTGATGTAAAGTTGAAAGTAATGTTGCATTTTAGATTGTTGATGGGTAATTTCTGTGAAGCTTTTAGAAATTTAATAATATGTATAAGGGCTATTTTCTCGATTCTGAAGATCGCCTTCTAACCATAATTTGAGATTGGACAAATCGTGGCTTTAAACTCATCTTTACTCTTTCGATGCTTCCCCGGACTGTGCCCGTCTGATCGGTGACAGAAATGTTTCCATTTACGCAACTGTCCCCGATGTGTCCCCCCTCCCCCCCGAGCCTGCCTCGGCGACGCATCGCTGACTGCCGCAATTATATGGAAGCCAGGCTTTAGGGACGCTCTATCACCCAAAATTAATAAACTCTCAAAGATTAATTAATAGATCAAATTCATTGTTGGCCCTCTCCAGGATTATAAAATTTTCTAAGTTTGCACAATGGCCAATTTGTTTAAGGACATCTTATTTTTTGACTGGCAGAAAATCCGCCATTTTGAAAGTCGTAAAATTACAAAAATGAGCATAGTGGGCATTCTGTCTGGAGCAATAGCTTTTTGCATCTCCTTTTGTACGGTGATGAGAGTTGTCTCATAGACATAGTCTGTCTTATGAGGTAAACAGATCAATTCTAACTTTGACTATTACGTATATCCTCAAGACGGAACGTCTTGATTAAAGATTTTTTCATATTATCCCAAGAAATTGCCCTGTTTCCTTCAATTTCCTTCCATTCCCTTCTTCACGTCGTTACGTGTAGTGCTATGTTTGTGTTTCCTGTTTTATGTTTTATGTTGCCATGAGGTAGTCATAGTTTTTTTGCTCCAAATGGCATTGTACTAGTAAAAGGGTGTAGTATTTTGTAAGTAGTGTAATTAAGTAATATGTACTGTAACTATTTAGACTGAATGCAAAAAATAATTATGTACGGTCTTTGTACCTTAGCAATTAAAGTTAATTAGGTCGATATTATTGCTTTTCTTTATTCCTTTCTCTTTGGCCCAAATCTACAAGTGCTAGAAATCAAATTAAAATGGGGGCCAATTATAGGTTTGCGACTTCACGGCTTCGACCCCATTTTTACGTGCGGCCTACGGATTTGGCAATGGTTTTTTTACGGATTGCGGCTTCAGCAGAAGATGCGTCTTGCGTCTTTAGCTGTGAATTGGCAACGGTTTGCGGCATTTGGTATGCGGATGCAGCTTCTAGTCGAAAGAACGGCCTGCGGTCAGGTCATTGACTTCAACCGCAATGGGGTTAAAAAGATCTCTAGGTCGCGCAGAAATATGATAAGAATAACTTAACAAAGGGATCAGTGTTGATTGACAGTTAACAAGCAATAGACGATAGTGCTCAAAATGGCATCGAGGAACTTTTAACCAAGATCCTTTGCGGTATTGAAGAAATCGGCCACTCAGATCAATCGAAGTTCATTGTGACGCAAAGCTTAATGGTAAAAAATTCATGTCCACCATCTTTAGCACAATCGTCTATTGCACAATGATTGCAAGACAAAGGAGAGAGGTGAATTCAAAATAATAGCTGTACTTATTTGATTGAAAGATGCATTATAAGCAGAAGTAGAGACTGCACCCGTAAAAATTTCCTGAGGTGCTCATTCATAAAGAAATAACTACAAAATTTGGCCAAATTCCCATTTTAGCAGTGGGAAACATAACGTCGAGAGAAGAATTTTAGGGCAAGTAAAGGGCGTGGCCCTATGAAATTTTTTGGAGCTTCACTCCGAGAACCCCATTTCGTCACACCTTGGGCGCGAGATGTTGCACCCTGAAACGCGAAAGCGCTCCTTCAGGCCTGGAAGAAGAGGATAGTACTACCATTATCAATGAATTAACAAGATTCCTTTTTGGTTCAAAGTCATGATTTGGTCGTACAGAAAGTTCAATTAGACCTGTCGGAAACGGGGGGGGCTAGAGGGCGTTAGCCTCTCCCACAATTCGCTCACATGTTTTCCTTTTTCACTGAAAAAAGCTCTAAAAGTCAGGTTAACGGAAACAAGATTTAAAGAAATGAAGATACAACGAAGTTATTACAGTTGTCAAGCTTTCATGCCTGTCCTTATCCTTATCTTTTCGCTTATCCTTGATAAACATGCACCTAACCTGACCAGACGAGTTTCAGACAAGTATACATCTTGGCTCAACAGTGAATTTTTCCAACTTGCTAAGACGAGGGATAGATTGAAAATCCAGGCAGTAAAAAGTAAATCCACCCTCTTGATGGATTGTTATAAGCAAATTCGCAATCGCGTAAACAACTTAAATCTCCGGCTAAAAAGAGAATATTTCTCTAAGAAAATTTCTGAGTGTCATGGAGACTTAAAAAGATCCTGGAAGACTATTAACCAAGTCATAAACAAAAGTAGCAAGACCACTTCTATCCCATCACTTAATGTTGAAGGTGAGTCGATTAAAGACAATAAAAAGATTCCTTCATCAATGAATGAGTTTTTTCTGTACCATTGGAAATAAACTGAGTGACAAAATTCCAGAAAAGCCCAACCCACTTTTATCCAATGAGTATGAATTGGGTAACGCTGTGGGAAATTTCTCTTTCAAAGCTGTTTCAAAGAATGACGTAACGAAAGTTATGAAGAAAATGAAGACATCGCATGGCTCTGGTTGTGATGGTATCGTAAGCTTTTTTATAAAGATTGCTTTGCCTCTAATCTCTGGTTCATTATGTGATCTTTTTGATTTGTCTTTGTTCTCTGGAAAATTTCCTACAGATTGGAAAATAGCACGTGTTGCCCCAATTTACAAGGGCGGAGCGAGAGATGATTGTTCTAACTACAGACCGATTTCTGTGTTGCCTGTATTGTCTCGTGCATTCGAAAAAGTAGTATGTGATCAACTGTATGACTACTTAGATAGTAATAGGCTCATATACAAGCATCAGTCTGGTTTTCGATCTTTACACTCAGTCGTCACCAGCCTTATGGCTGGCACAAATGACTGGTATTTGGATATAGATACGGGCAAGTACACTGGTTTGATTTTCATTGACCTAAAAAAGGCGTTTGATACAGTAAATCATGATATCTTACTAAAGAAGCTAGAAAAATACGGAATAAGTGGACTAGAGCTTGACTGGTTTACTTCCTATTTGCAGGAGAGAAAGCTGTTCTGCAAAGTAAATTCCACCTCTTCTAGTATTCATGCTATAAGTTGTGGTGTCCCCCAAGGCTCCTGTCTTGGCCCACTTCTGTTCCTTGTTTACATAAATGATCTACCATTCTGCCTAAACAAAGGAAAGGTCACAATGTACGCTGATGATACTGCGATTTCACACTCCTCGAGATGCCTATCTAAACTGCAGGATGATCTAAACCAGGATCTTGTGAATTTACAGAACTGGCTACATGGCAATAAATTGTCCTTAAACGTTGTAAAAACAGTCTTTGATTATTGGTTCCAGACCAAATATTCAAAAGATCGAAAAGCAGACTGAAGCTAAGCCTAGTTTTGAAATAGGTGATCAAAAGATCAATATGATAACCGATACTAAGTATCTGGGAGTTCAAATTGATGACAAACTCCAATGGGATCGCCACATTGAACAGGTCAAGGCTAAGGCACTGCGAGCTCTCGGTCTTATTAAGCATGCCAAGAAATTTCTTCCAACAGGTGATCTGCAGAAAATGTATAGAGGAATTGCTGAGCCACATTTCAGTTATTGCTGCTCGGTTTGGGGTTGTTGTAGTGAAACCAAACTTAATTCGCTCCAAAAGATCCAGAATAGAGCGGCAAGAATAACTACAAATAGTCCTTACGATGCTTCTGATGTCCCTCTGCTCCAAAATCTTGGCTGGCCATCAATTAAAGATCTTATCAGAAAAGAAACAGCGACGCTGACCTATAAGGCATTGAACTCACTTGCTCCTCAATATTTAGGGGAACTTTTCAGTAAATGCTCAGAGGGCAGTGATCGCATCCTTCGCTCTACCGAAACAAACTTGCAGATACCACTGCTAAGAACGAGCACAGGCCAAAAAGCATTTTCTTATCGTGGAGCAAAATTATGGAATGAGCTGAATAAGGAAACTAAATTGGCACCGTCCCTGGCTACCTTCAAAAAATCCATATGAGAGGTACATTTTACTTTCATCTTTAGTTTTATTATGCTCTTTTGTATATTATATTGTAATTATCTTTAATTTAGGCTTTCCTGTTTATGCACAGGTCGATTTGTAAAACAGTTATGTAATACTGAAATTTGTAACCTGTTCAAATATTTAGAAATGAAAAAATGAAAAATATGCATAGAAATACAGTGAAAACCAACCTACTTCTAAGTGATTTCAGTTCTATTTCAAAATTCGGCACGAAAGCCTTCGGTTAGTCAAGTTCTGCTGCTCCTCAAATGGTGAATTCATCACAAAAAGGGGCATTTTCCAACGCAATAAAGGGTATGGTCACAAAATACTTCCCTCGGGGCAGGCCCTCAAACGCCTGTTTTGTGCTTACTTCTCTCGCACTTAGTCTCTGCCGCCCTTCGTTCCAAAGGGCCTATCTCTGTCAGACTTGTTCAGTGGAGCTAAAGTTTAAGTTGCATTTTTGCTTTCTGAATTTTGATACATTCATGGACGATAAAATCATCGTTTTCAAATGATTCAATGTATGCATCTGTGCCACATTTTCAAAATGTGAAAATTACCTTTCCACAAAAATATGCATTCAGTAGAAGGGTAAAATCGATACAGCAGCTCGTTCAGTGAAAAAGAGTAAGAACCATAAGATCTACAAAGCACGGGTACTTGTTTTGCCGCCTCCCTGTTCTTTGTTGACGGGTAGTTGGATATGTTTTGCACTAAAAGGCATGTCTTACCATTGCAGCTGCGGCTTTGCACTTTAATTTGCTGCGGATCACGGCTTTTAGCCGATTTTCACACGGTTTCGCGGCTTTTAGACCCCCTATAATAGGCCCCCTAAAATGGCTTCTTCGCGCCCTTCCTCCTATATATTTTACGTGGAAGGGCTGACTGTTCAGACGCTCAGGAGAGATATGATAATTCGCGAGTTGTCAGTTGCGAGTTGTCAGTTGCAAGTTGGTTTTTACTTTTATTTTGCGAGTTGCGAGTTGCGAGTTGCGAATTGGTTTCCATCATGTCAATTCAGTCTATTCTTTTGTTCCAATTTTAGATTCTAACCAAAATTTCTTATGAGTTTCTTTTATGAATTTCTATTTGTCTTGAAGGGAAAGGGTTGTATTTTGGGGCTAAGATTTTAGATCTGGATTTGCTACAGTCACACTCAAGGAATGAGGTAGTAACCTCTGAGGTAAAATCTTAGTCCCAAAATACAACCCTTTTCCCTTCAAGATAAGTAGAAATTCATCAAAGAAACTCATAAGAAATTTTGGTTAGAATCTAAAATTGGAACAAAGGTTTTGGTATTGGTGCTGGCTATCATTTGGTCACCGACTATAAATAAGATTACCCTTCAGGAACCTTTTACTTTGATACGTTACGTATGTCTTCTTTGTACCTTTGGAGAGAATTTGGAGATCTCAGATCAGAAATGGGGTTTTTTCCACTTGTATGGGGTATGCTAAGTGTTTCGATGGGGCTTAGTATGGATCTTGCCTGAACAGGAACTGCCCAAAGTGAGCCTGAAATGCTATAAAGTTGGATTAGGTTCTTCTTAAGTACCTTGAAGGCCCCTTGAACAGACGAAAGTATTATAGACATTTCTTCGTTTAGAGAAGTAAAAATTCATTTAAGAAACTCGTAAGAAACTTTGGCTAGAATCTAAAATTAGAACAAAAGTAATAGAATGAATTGATATGATGGAAAACCAACTCGTAACTCGCAACTCGCAAAATATGAGTAAAAACCAACTCGCAACTGACAACTCGCAACTGGCAACTCGCAACTTGCAGAATATAATCCCTCCGCTCAGGACCCAATTGAATTTGATTCTGGCACTGGTTAGCCTTGGGCCGAAGAGAAGACAACAAAGAAAAGCAGTAATATCGACGTAATGAACATTAATTTCTCAGCTGCAAACACAGTGCATTATTGACCATGCTTTAAAGGCAACCCATGAAATTCTTAAGCAATGTTTAGATTTGGAAAACGAGTGCCTTTTTTGCAGCAATGACATTTTGCTTCCTTTTGGGAACGCAGGCTTCACCACGAAATCGAACTTATCTGTGCAAAGGCCTACATGCCATTTTTGGGGGTGCCTGTTTTACAAATAGATTCATCACTGGCCTATGGAAATTTTTCTGGTACGCTAATTGATAAAGATGATGTTACCAACAACAGTCGACAATTCTGTTTAAAGGCTCATTTCCACTCAGTAGAATTTTCGGAGCGGACTGAAAATCTTTTGTTTACGTGAGAAAATGTCTCTTTGAATTTGAATAGAATCTACGCGTAACATAATCATATTCATATGATCTTAATCATAAAAACTTATTTAAAGTTGGTTTATTTGTAGCTAACAACAGCTAATTTACACCAACTATCTACGCAATATAAAATATAACAAAATATATCATAACCCTAAATTAAGTGCAAACGTAGCACGTGCAGTTGTAGCCATCCCAGCAACGTATTTCTTTTCTGAATTTCACGAGAGAAGTTGTCAATTTTAGGTCATCTTTTAAGAGCCTTCCACAATAGACTCCCTTTAAGGGATAGGGAATTTATTCCGTGGCGCCGAGAACTCACTGATTATGTCAATTTTAGGTCATCTTTTAAGAGCCTTCCACAATAGACTCCCTTTAAGGGATAGGGAATTTATTCCGTGGCGCCGAGAACTCACCGAGGGGAGCTTGCATAGTTCCTTAGTCCGAAGGTTGTAGGGAACATCTTTCTTGACAAAGAAATCCCACATGTACTCAGGATTGAGATGGTTCATTGATTTGTAGATTTCCACCATGAGGTTTTTTAGATTCTTTTTATGTGCTGTCTTTGTATGACCCCTATCTAAAAGCTCCTCAAATATGGATTCCTAGTCTCTGAAGATTCTCATTGCACGTATGTGGGTCCTATTAACTTCATTGCTTGCAACTTTGCTACAAAATAACCAGATCAGAGGGCAATAGGAAAAATTCGACATTACCAGTTTAAAAGTAAAGTTTAAAAGTAACTTTGACTTTCGTCCTCCTAAATATGGTCTTAACCTTCCAAATGCATACACTTTTTGGTTGACCTTTTCTTACACATCTCTTTCACATGCATTTCAAGCTTCAGTGAGTTGTCAATGTTTACGCCCAGAAGTTTTACATGTTGGTTTGATGGAATCAGTTGGCTGTTCATGTTAAGACACAGTTCCTTTGTTCCCTTTAGCCCCAAAAACATTATTTAGAATTTTGAAGGATTGGCACTCATGCCGTTGTTAGTAAACCATTGCATTAATCTCTGTAGGTCACCCTCTAATCTAATTCTTGACTGCCTCTACATCTGTATCGCACACGTAAATTGTCGTATCGTCAGCAAAGTTACATATCTCTGATTCCAGTTCCATATAAAACAGGTCGTTTTTAAAGATGTTGAAAAGTAAGGGCCCAAGAACAGACCCCTGTGGTACCCCAATTGAGATATGCTGTGGTGAGCTATATGTGGAGCCTAACAACCTTTTTATTTTGTAAAATCCTGTCCACTACTGAGTGGAAATCAGCCTTTGGTGTAGGGGTAAATATTGGATCTGGAGCAGTGTTCCAAGACAAAGTAGAGGGCATGTCCTCAAAAATTTTCCTGGGAGCTTTTCTAACAATCCGTTTGCGATTTTGCCAGGGGCGGTCCCAGAAAATTGTCCCCCCCCCTCATTTGTTAAAATATTTCAATGTAGCTTTCTGAGAAGTTGCACAATAGGTAGCTGCAAAAAGTCAATAAGTTTCATGACCATGAAATTTCTCTTTACAGAGTCATTTTAAAAAATCTACTAGGAGGGGGGGGGGTTATAAGAATAGATAGGGTTATATGAAACTTTGACCATTCTTTAACACAATATTGAGGGTTGCTGTTTTTCCAGTAGGTGAGTGATCTGTTTCAATAGAAAAGACACTTTGTGTCAGATTTTACCAATTGTTATTCCTGGTTCATGAACACAGTACAGGGTGTCTCAAAAATTGTTTGACGTTTTTATTAAATGCTAAAAAGTAACAAAATACTGAATGGACACTTGGTCAAGTATATAACCCTTTTCCTAAGATTTTGAATTAATTTTCCACACAAGAATCTTGCAAATCCACTACAAATTCATGGAGTTACAAGCCTTTGAAGTTCAAGTTTTTGAAAATGCTGAAACCAGAGGCCTCAAAATGGCATTTTTGATAAAAATCCCATAGACCATTGTTTCTGTTATTTCTCAATTTTTTCAGGGCCAACCAAAGGGGATCTAAACAGCTTTTTGACAATCTAACTTTCAAGCATATGGATGCTTTGAGGAAACAGATTCATTCTCTTGTCAATTATGTTTTGAAGCACTGTTTTTGGATACTTAGCAAATTTTGACAACGACCACAATGATTAAATTACTTTAGAGGTCCTATTTGGTTTGCTCTGACATCAATGAGAGGTATGACATTGGTTAAGCTTCTTTTACCTCAGTCCTCAAACTTTTTGCATTACAAGCAAACTGGGCGCCTCTGGTTTCAGCTATCACATATTTTTTTATCTTTGAACCCTTGCAACTCAGTGACTTTTTATTCGATTTGCAAGATTCTGGTCTCTAAAATATAGTATAATCTTAGGGAAAGAGTCATCTTCTGATGAGCTGATTCATGTTATCATTAAATTTTCAGTATTTAATCAAAAATCGAACAATTTCTTTGAGACATCCTGTATATGTATTGGCAATTGGCTGACAAATAAAGTTAGTGTTTGTATTTACTGAATACATTCATAAAAACCTTGGTATTTCCACGGTTTCACTAATTGTGCTACCTTTCACTTTTTTCATATCTTTCTTTTCCATCCACTGATCTGTCCATTTTAGCATACGGAAGAACTAGATTCCAATGCTATTAGCTACCTCATTACATTTTATTTTAATGGCTTGATTCTAACATTCCATGGTTTCTATACTCTTTTTCAGCGTGGCCAGATATCCTTTAGTTCCTTTTTACTTAGAAAATGAACCTCTCACACTCTTAACTAAGATTACACCTTCCTTGTCAAATTTTGACCCTTTTACTATCTTTGTTATTTTAGGGTCAGGCATAACTCCTAGTGGGTTCTTTGTGGAGTGATCAATATACCAGAGTGACACTTGACTTGTTACAAGATGGAAAAACTGTCGATGTTCTCTCCCTTTCAATGGCAATGCTTCATGGGGAGTCCTGTCAGTAAACCAGTACAAACTGTCTTTCTCCATCACCTCTCCCTTTGGCATGAATTCCCTCAGGTGCTCTATGTCCCCAAGTTCACCAATTAATTTATCATTCATAATCTCACAATTGTACAACTTACAAGAGTCACTTACATTTGATGCCATATATATTCCACCCTTAAGTTTTGCTTCTTCAACCACATGCTCACCACGGCCCCATCCAAAGGTGCCAAAATTCAGTTTGGACTCCCCATTTTCAGAAACTCTTAGGGCCTTTGCAGCGGCTTCTGTTGAGCCTGATTGCTTGGCATTTTAACTTTCTTTTCTTTGTTGAAACTTGACAATTCCTGGCCTTTCCGTATGAATACCTGGTCGTCTTTGAGTTTCACCTTTATTGACACGACTTTCCTGAATAGTCAGATAACCTATTTTGCCAATTTGCTCTGACTCCAAAGGGCATTGTCTCATAATACACTCCCAGTACTTTTCCAGATATCCTGGCAACCTGCAATTTGTAAAGTTGTCAACATCCATTATAAATGGCATCATGTTGATGTTAATTCCAGTTGGTTTTGGAAATCTGATTTTATAAATATTATAATGATCATAATCATCATCATCACTATCATCATCATCATACTTATAGTATTCTTTCCAGCTTATGTTGCGGATTAGCTTTCTATGGTCCTCTTCCCTTCATCAGCAGTATTATAAACGCTAAACACGTGTTCGAATCCTGAAAGATTTAGAAACGAAGCACTGCCTTTTGGAAGAAGGGTGTCCTCCTCGTCTGCTGGGTCACCTTCAAATGGGCTTACATCCGTTAATTTGATGTTTTCTTTCCAAAAGCTTATCAGATATCTCCATACACTGCGCAGAATGAGCCACATACCCCTGAGCTTGGACAGTTCACATTTGTCATCATAGATTCCTTGCAACAAGGCCTTTGCAATTGGATTCAGCCTATTGACTACTCCTGCATCTTGTTGTTCATTCTGCGTACATTCGTATTTTTCAGCCATTCTGTTTGTAAAAATACTTTGTAAGTTGTTACAACCTTTCCCTTCTTTCATTCAAGAGGCAGGCAGGCAGCAAATGAGGGGCTTTCACGCAGCCTCGTTCCCAGCATAGGATGCAAAAACAAAACATGGAGGCCATAATGGCTGACTGGTCATCAATCATCAATGGGTCAGCTCAAGTCATATCTCTCGCTCAAGTCGGCTTTGAAGTCGCCGCTCCAGTAGGGGGTTGAATCACGCATTCACTGTGCTAATTTTTAAAATTCACGTTTTCACGCGCAAATTTTTCGGAATTCACGTTCACGGTAACCTGATTTGTGTTCAGAATCTAAGAATGGGAGAAAAAGTAGGAAAACTTCTTTCCTTTAGAAAAAATCGGTAAAAAGTATACTCAAAAACACAGAAATTTGACCAAATAATAACCCGTTGTAACAAAACTTTCTCTTTTGACATGTTTTGACAACCTGCTCCAGAAAATTTGCCTTCTTTTGATACCCTGAGTGTTCTAGAAAAAAATAGGCGAAAACGATACCCTGAAAAACGGCTCATCCCCGTCGGACAAATATACTAAGTACCCCCCTTCCCGGGTTTGAGAATTCAAAAAGACTGGTTTGATGATCAAGATGAAGAAATACGAAGACTACTTAAAGACAAGAAACACAACAGAAACACCCTGAGAAAGCGCATAAGAGAACTAAAAAAATCTCCCATCCAGTGAGATCAAAAGAGGGTGAGCTCTTGACTACACCAGAAGACGTAAAAGGTAAATGGGTTGAACATTTTAGTGGTTTATTAAACCAACCATCTGACGTCAATTTCAGCATCACTGATTATACAGAGCAACACACAATAATTGGGTCGATGGCATCGAAGTATGGACAGCCCTGTCGAAATGCAAGAACTGGACAGCTCTTACAACTACAATCATGGACAAAATAGTTTGAGACAAATCCAAAACCTGAGATTTGACTATTGAAGATCCCCCTCTCCCCCTTATTCAATGTTGTTGATGCATCAAGGAAGGTTCTCGGAGTCTTCAACATTGATTGAGGGGGGAATGGGGGGAAAGGATGCTCAACAGGTGAAAATATCGGAAAAGATGAATTTGTCTCATAATCTATGTCCATGATTGTCAGAAAAATCTTCATACTTATTCAAATATCAGTAGACTGTCAATAAAATGTTCATGCCCTGTTCACAGTGTAGATTTATTCATACCATATGATCAATACAAATGATAATGCTAAGCACTCATTTCTGTGTCGACAACAACAAAAACAACAACAACAACAACAACAACAACAGTGACAACAACAGCAACAATAACAATAACAATAACATGCGTGGGAACACTGATCAGTACGGTTTTGCCAGGTTTTGCAAAGAAAGCAAAATGGCGAAAAGAACTAAAGTTACAGGAAGGCAATCTGCTGAAGTAGCTGCATTGCATCAGTGGGCGAGAGTCTCAGGGGTAAAGCTGTTGGAACTTTTCCCACAAAACGATTAATTGAGACAATGGATAAACGAATAGGAATGGTGATGAAAGCAAAAGGCATGCGAGTATTATATTGATGGTGAGCTCAAAAGTTTAGTTACTGCAAAAATAGATTTCTTTGTGTATAACTGTCTTTATGAAGAAATAACATAGGATATTATGATAATCCAGTGTTCAGGCTTTATCTTGCATCATACGATATGTATCTAATGAAAAATGTCTCCAAATTAAGTAACAAAACTTCTTTGGTAACATGTTACCACATGTTACTATACATGATACCAACATGTTACTGCAGTTTTCTATGCTTTTATACATGATCTCAACATGTTACCACATGTTACCATCATTTATAAAAAAGACATGTGTATACTTTTTATCAATGATGGTAACATGTGGTAACATGTTGGAAAACAGCTATTTGCAGTATTTTGACACAGACTGAGTTGGTATCATGTGTGGTATCATGTATGGTAACATGTGGTTACATGTGGGAACATGTGCATTCTGTAAAACTCCATACATTTTGTAAAACTCCAACCGATTTTTCATCGTTGAATGCCCTTTCTAACATCTGCCCAAAAATTTATCATGTGGGCAACTATTTTCATCAGCTTGCAAGTATGTTACGAGGTACTGTCTCCAACCCAAAGGTTTACAAATGAGTGTGGATATCTTGCTTTCTCTGTCAATTAAATTGTAGCTAACTCTGGCGCCTAAATCTCTGAAAGGAGGCATTCTCGTTTTGAAAACAAAAATTCAGCAATTTTGTCCAAATTGTTCTTAAAACTAGCAATACTTATTAAATCACCATAGTTTTTCAGGAAAATTTTGGCTTCCTCCTCAGGTGGTATTTTGTATTTTTCAGTCAGACTGTACCAAATTAGGAAAAAGTCCAGGTCCTGACGGAATCCTCCCTGAAGACCCTGAAGTACTTGTGCATGGTGGAAATCGCTTGAAAGACTTCCTGCTTATACTTTTCAATATCTTTTGGACAACAGAGGACATTCCTTCTGCCTTGATAAATCCAAATATCACCATACTGTTCAAAAAAGGTGACAGAAGCATGTGTGGAAATTACAGAAGTATATCATTACTGAGCGTTGTGGGAAAACTGTTTGCTGATATCATCCTGCAAAGATTGCAACAGGGTAGCAGAGTTTATTTACCCTGAGTCACAGTCAGGGTACCGTAATGGAAGAAGCACAATAGATGAAATTTTTACACCACGACAATTGATGGAAAAGACGAGGGAACAACGTAGAAGTTTATATATAGCTTTTGTAGACTTCACTAAAGCTTTTGACACCGTAAATCGCGAACTGCTTTTTATAATCCTGGGTAAGCTAGGTTGCCCGCCAAAATTTGTAAGAATCATCAAAAAGTTACATACAGAAGTAAAAGCCAGGGTCATTGTGGATGGTGATCTAACCCAGTATTTTGAGTATAACAGTGGCGTCAAGCAAGGTTGCAAACTAGCCCCCAACACTCTTTGGCATCTATGCAGCAGTTTTATATTGGCTCGATTCAAGGAAATCAAACATACTTGCAGTGTAAAAATCAGATTTCTTCATGATGGTGATCTCTTTGATCTTAGTAGCAAAGACCAAAGTTCTTGTAGAATTCATCAGAGAGGCTCAATATGCTAATGACATAGCAATTTTTAGCGACACAGCTCCTGGTTTACAGCTGCTCTTAACTGAATATAATAGTCTTGCTCGATAAATGGGTCTGTGCATCAACACGTCCAAGACAGAGACTATCTGTATTGCAACAAATGTTGATTTCTTAATTGACGACACAAAATTAGCTAATGTCAGTCGTTTCAAATACCTTGGAAGCTATGTTACCAATGACTGTTCCATGAAAGAAGAACTCGCATCTCGTATTCAGGCGACATCATGCGCATTTGTGTGTCTGCGAAAAACATTGTTTGACTCTCACGATATAACTACAAAAACCAAAATTAAAGTTTACAACCAATTTTTAATGCCAATTTTAGTGTATGGAAGCGAAACATGGACTTTATACCAACATCAAGTTCGAAAACTTCCTACAATTCAGCAACGACATCTACGTCTTATTTTGAAGATCAAGTGGGATATTTCGTCAGCAATGAGGAGGTTCTAAAGCGTACGGATGTTGAAGACATTGAATTGAAGCTAGTTGGAAATCGTCTGCGCTGCCTTGGCCATATTTGTAGAATGGATGATAACAAGGGAGAATAATATGATAGACCAGTCCAGGCACTCTTGCACAGTGAATTATTTCATGGATCTCGACCTGTTGGTCGACCCTATCTAAGATTTAAGGATACTTGCAAAAATGCTTTGAAGTGTGGTCATGTATTAGATCTATGGAAGACTGTTGTAGACAACAGACAAGAGTGGAGAAGGATAGTTCGCACTGTTTGTGAAAGTCATGACATAAAAAGAATGAAGGAGGGCGAGAGTCGCAGAGAGAGAAGGAGACAAAAGAAATCACGACCATAAAACTGTACTATGTAATATCCGTTATTTTAAGGTTTATAGGCATATATATATATATATATATATATATATATATATATATATATATATATATATATATATATATATATATATATATATATATATATATATATATATATATATATATATATATTTATTTATTTATATATATATATAGATTAAAACGAAAACATGTATGCTCAAGTAAAGATATATGTTAAAACGAATACACAATGAGTTCAGGCATCACTGATTTATTGCAGACTTAAAATGTTTTGTTTTTTATTGACGTCAGTCTAACAGGACTCTCTCCTGAAATTGGCGATCATCCGAACATATCCTACGAATTTCAGGAGAGAGTAGGCGAGTTAGCTGGATGGCTTAAGGACAGGGGCTACGAAGAGTCTTTAGTTAACGAGCAAATAGATAGGGTATGTAGGTTGGATAGGGCAACTCTTCTAGCAAATTCGGGAAATAGGACCAATGACCAAGGGAGGGGGGAAAGGGTTCCACTTGTTGCGACATATCATCCAGCGCTCAATAGTTTGGGAAAGGTTGCCAGGAGACTCCATCCTATGCTCACGAATTCGGAAGAGCATAGGAAGGTGTTTCCTGAGCCACCATTAATAGCATTTAGGAGATGTAAGAACCTTAAGGATATACTTGTTAGGGCTAGGCTGAGTAATGAGGGAAGTGGGGCGACTGATAAGAAGGGATGTTCTCGTTGTGGTAAATCTCGTTGTCAAGTGTGTAATGTCATGAGTAATAGTGAGCATTTTCATTCGAACATAGATAGCCGGAATATAGGATAAACTATTCGTTTAATTGTGACTCGTCAAATGTTGCGTATTTGTTGGAATGTACTGTTTGTGGTGTACAATATGTTGGTAGCACCTGCACGCCTTTTAGGCTTAGGTTTAATAATTATAAGGCGTGTAGTCGTAAGTTTAATTCGGGGGCCTCAGTACCCCAGGCGGAATTCTTCAGACATTACTTCAGACTTACTGAAGAAGGCTACCAGGGGTTTCTGAAGGATATTAGCGTAAAGATGATCGATAGGCTAACGGGGGGAAATAGGATGCGGGAAAGCTTCTGGCAATATCGGCTGGATTGCTTTGCCCCTAGATACTAGGCAGGTTGATACATAGATTTCATTTTTGTTATAATTTTGGTTGTTGTGTTGTTTTTATTTTAGCACTGAGCTTTTCGTTAGGGACACACGCTGTTTTTTAGGCTTCTCTGTTCTGCCAATCCACTCTCGGATCTTTCTATTGTTTGTTTTGTTGAAATATGCGATCTTGTCAGCTTCGTCGAGACAGACACAGCCACCGGCTTCAGCAGTTTTTAACTCTGCGCTTTCTTTGATCTTTCTCCCGCCACCTTTGTATAACCGGCTATTTAACACTTTTTTAATACGCATTGTAATTAGTAGGATCCCGCTTAGGCTATTGTTTTACGTTGTATTGTTATTTTGAATTCGAAATCTATATGTATGCTCCTTCTAATTTTGAAAAGTCATACTGATGAAGGCCTCGGCCGAAACGTTTAACGAATGTGTGTTTTTCTGAGTACATATTTCTATCTTAATACATATTGTGAATGAGCTAATGAGAGTATATATATATAGACATGTATATGTATATGTATATGTATACAGACATACAGACATATGTATGTATATTTATGTATAGGTCGAAACAAAGAAATGACAACAAACTCGTTGAGACGTAACGTTAATATCATATGCTACTAGTTTCGTCTGTTCATGCAGACTCTTCAGGCTTATTTACTCGTACATCAATTTTACTTTAAATTTAAACAAATGAACATAATTTGACGTATCATCAATACATCACAACAACCTCGTACTGATTGTTAGAGAGGCTAGATAAAGATTGCAGTTTTGCTAATCTCATCGATTTAATGCCGGTTTGTATTTTTTTTATTTTGAAATAGTTTTCTTTCTCTGTTCGGAGTGCGTTGCCTTGATTGTGTAATTTAAAGAATGGACAAATGGTAAACATGGGTGATTTTGATTTTGCACATTCCGAAATATGTCTGCTAACAAAAATTTTCCGATATTGTGGAAGGGAGATTTGGTTTCTGTGGAGTGCTGCTCTATGTCTTAAAGTATCACCTGATTCTCCGATGTACTTGTCCCCGCAGCCGTTACAAGATATTATGTAAATGTAGTCTCTTACACTACAATCCATTTCGTTTTTAATGTTAAATAGTTGTTTACTTTGCTTGTTTATTTGAATTTGGCTGCAGACAACAATCTGTTTACAGGTTTCACATCGTTTGTCTTTGCATTTCGTGACTTTTGGTGTGCTAAGGATAGTGTCTTGTGAGATAAATTTTGCTCGTGTTAGAATTCTTTTTAGATTCTGCGGTTGACGTTTGCTTGGAAGCAGTTTAGTTCTGTTTAGTTCACGATTCATTTTTGGACTTGCATTTAAGATTGAGATTGATTCTTTTATGATTGGGTAGAATTTTGGGTTTTTTGGGTTATTGGTTGAAACGAAAGCTAATGTTTTTCCTTCTGGAGGTTTTTCTTTAGGTGTGCGAAGTTGTTCTTGTGGGATTTCCCTTGCTTTTTTGAACCCATTGTTAATCAAGGTTTCTGGGTATCCAAGGTGTCTTAAAGTGCCTTTTAATTCCTTTAATCTCGTATTAAGAGTTGTTTTTCGTCGATAATGGTGCATAGTCTTCTCGCTAGGTTATAGGGAATGTTTATTAGGGTATGTCTAGGGTGAGCTGATTTGAATGGGACATAATTATGCGTGTCCGTTGGCTTAAAATAAATGTCGGTAATAATTTTATCATTTTTTGCTGTCATTTGTATGTCTAAAAAATTCATTTTTTCATAGTTCGTTTCTACAGTGAATTTTATCTTTTCATGCAGGTCATTAAGAATATTGTGAAGTTCTGTAATTGGACCCATTGTGGTGTCGCAATAAATGAAGCAATCATCTAGATATCTCATCCATTCACTTTGGAATTTGTTCCGTGCTTCTAATCCATAGCACTCTTGAAATTTATTGTAGAGTTTAATTTCTAAAAAGGCCATTACTAGTGTGGCATAGACAGGAGCGCATTTTGTTCCCATTGCTGTACCTCTGATTTGCAGGAATGTTTTATTGTCAAAATTGAATGTATTGTTTTCAAGGACAATTTTTAGCGCTTCTAATATAAAGTCGTTTGGAATATTTCTTGTTTTACTCTCTGGGTATTTTTCGAGCCAAAATTTTATTGCTTCTTGTCCTAAATTGTTGTCGATGTTTGTGTACATGCTTGAAATATCGAAAGTTGCGAGCACCTTGCTTTTGTTTGCGTCACGGGGCATTTTAGTAAGAAAGTCGATATCGTCTCTAACATAACTATCAACCCGTTTTAATAATGGTCGCAGTATTTTGTCAATGAAGTCACTCAGTCTGCTTGTCACACATTTTGGACCAGCAATGATGGGCCGCATTGTTAAACTTTGTGGGCAATTAATCATAACACATTTGTTTGGGGAATTTTGAACTTTATCCAGCACTTCCCTGCATTTATGTACTTTAGGAAGGCCGTACATGTTGCTTGGTTTGTTGTCAACCTCTTTTTTTGTAAGTTCATCTTCATGTCTTCGCGTTAACCTTTTAATTTTGACTAAAATTTTTTCTTCTAGATTTTCATTCTCTATTTTCTTGTTAGTGGTTTCATCACTTAGTAACAACATCATTTTATTTCTATAATAGTCGCTTTCCATTATTACACAAGCTCCACCTTTATCTCCTTCCTTTATAATAAGGTTCTTGTCTTTTTTCAATTGTATTACAGCATTCCATTCTTCCTTATTTGAATTAAATTTTTGCCTCCCCTGATTTTCTGATATTTCTTCTAGGGGATACTTCGTTAAATAATCAATATAAGTATCTTAAGACCAAATCTCTACGTGCCGGTGGATTGAAATTGCTTGGGTTTTTTACCAAGCTGGGATCAAAGTTATTATCACTATCAGTACTTTGGTTGTCTGCGAAATATTCTATTAATCTTAATTTTCTACTAAATTTTTTTACATCGGTTTTTAATTCAGTTATGTCCTTTCTGGGGGTAGGAGTAAATTTAAGGCCACATTTTATTAGTGTCTCCTTTGCCTTGCTACCGATAGCTCTGTCTGTTAGTATTATGAGCTTCGGCTTATTTGCTTCAGCTGCTGCTAAAATCTCGGGGTCCGATTCCGGCCCTTGGACAAAAAAGAGTTACTTTGCTACTGCTGCTACTGCTACTTCTACTGCTACTGCTACTGCTACTGCTACTGCTACTGCTACTGCTACTGCTACTGCTACTACTACTACTACTACAAATGAAAATATGGGAAGGGGTGCTTCATTCGAATGTTCAATTCGAACGTGCTTCATTCGAATCTCTTCGTTGCCTTAATGTAACTGATTGTTGCTTCCATAGTCCAGTTCTGCTATATTTAATCCAGGAATATCTGATAAGCTGCCAAGGAGATCTCTCCGTGCTTCTTCGAAAAAATGGCAGTGCAGGAGGAAATGCTCACTATCTTCTTCAGCTCTGCCACAAAGGGAGACAGGATCTAGGCAGTCGAAGTTATGCCTGAATCTGTGCTCATTTAGTACACTGAAATTAAGTCGTAATTTCGACAAGTACCTAACGCCAACAATGCCATTTATACAATAAATTGAATTCTTATTAGGCCTTATCATAGCAAAACAGGGCAACATTTCGTTTTCAATAGACCGCTGAGTTTGTTTTGATTTCGAGATTGACCAATCAGATCACGCTTTTTTTAAAAATGGCGGCTCGCTGTAAACAAACCAAGCCTCGAAAAAGGGCTAAAACCTCTCTTTCTTTTTGTGCCACGGATTTGCCGTTTTCAAATATTTTCAAACAATGACAATGAACTTCTTGAAAGTGAACTCTGATGCACACTTCCAATGTGCATTTTCTCGATATTCGGCCTAAATCAAGATTAACAGGGTTTTGAAAATAACGAAAAAATGGCATGGTTTCAGACTGTGTCCTTTCTATTACAGTTCAAAGAAATTCCCGGAAAATTACTTGGAAATCAAAACATGTCCGAAAAGATTATTTTACAAGTCAGTTCACTTTGAAATCGACAAATAAAAGTAGATCTCTAGTACTTATGAGTTAAAATGATGTCAAAGGGGTTGCTTGTTTGGTCTATCAGAAGTGTTGGCAGGAAGCGGGACTGCTGCGATTTTATGTTAACGGTCATAGAATCAAATTATTTTAACATTTGCGACGAACTGAGATGGCAAGCACTTGCAACATCAACGTTTCATTAAAACAAAGTTTCGAATCTAAACTGAAGACTGCTAATTGTTACAACGATCGCTCTGACAGATTAGGTTAGCACTTGGCATCATCTCGAGGTTCTGTCCACAAGCACCCTTTATCGTCTGTTTCCTCCGACTCATCAAATTCATCTGGCACTGTTTCATCGCTATCATCAACGTGTTCTCCTACCAAGATATCGTCGTCTTCATTCTCTTTGGGAGTTTTGGAGCCAGATTAAAACCAAGGAGTTCACCCTCATCATCATCGTTTCCATCTCGGACATCAAGAACCCAAGAATTCAAAACAAATCATAGGGGACTAGCTGCACTAGCTGATTTCTGGCAAGATGCACTTTGTGTGAAACGAGTGATCTTTTAGGTACAAACATGAACAATTATGCGGGCAGAACTCATCAAATCACATCCGCCTTTGTCACACTCTTTTTAAGATTTAAGACATTTTTCTTGAAAATTAGAAAGTCTGAGAGTGAGAGCAGCTCAGGTCTGGCTCCATAACTCCCAAAGTCCTATAACTGCAACGGATCATGCAGTCTGATGTCCAAAAGAAGGACGGGTAAGTTCTACATCTACTTTTGCTCAAAAGTTTTATGAGGAAATACACGTATTTTTGTGTAAGAGGCTAAGAATTTGGGCCAGCACTGAAAGTTTCTTACAATTATCAAAATTTGAATACTCGAATTTCATGTTTACTACCTGTACCCTCGTGAATATTTCAAAACAAGGCTTTTTCAAGCTTTTCCAATGTTTTGACACTACTATAAGTACCTTTCGAGCAATATGATACAGGAAACAAGTGAAAATAACGCAAAAACATGCTAAGATTTCCTCGGTCAAAATACACGTATTTTTCAAAAGAAATTAGGAATTGGGGCCAGTACTGAAAGTTTCTTGAGATAAGCAGATTTCAGTTGATTACCAGTTCCCTCTTGATCATTCCAAAGCAAAGTTGTTTGAGGCCTTACTAATGTTTAGATTTTATTCGAGTACCTTTCAAGAAATATGAAACGGGAAAGATGTGAAAGTAGATTAATCTATGCTAGCGATTTCCTTTGAGGAAACTTCCTTTGAGGAATAGTTTCTTAACTTATATTTGCCCTGTACTGGAGTTTCTTAATTTTTGGCGATCGGAGAGTTGAGTTTCTTATAAAAGATACGTGTAAATTGTTTCTTCAGTAATATTTTCCCAGTACTGGAGTTTCTCAATTTTTGGCGATCTGAAAGTTGAGTTTCTTTTTCGCAGTTTCTTATAAAAATACGTGTAGTCTTCTCCGTTTTGGGTTATAAATGGAATCTTCCATTCACTATGGTCTTGGACTCGCGAAGTCCCTGTGAAAGTCCATTATGGACTTAACTGAATGAACGCGCAGGGACGGAAACTGATAAAAAAGCTGGAAATGATGTCAAGTGTAAGTCACATAACTTCTAAAACTTCTTTAAGACATAAAATATTTACCTCCAACAAAACACTTTCAGTTCTACTTTGGAGAGCACCCAGGTGAACTCTCGTTTATGTAAGCTAATCTCAATGAACGAAATACATATTTTCTCCAGTCTTTTAATTACTCTCCTTAACTTTGACTTTTATCTCCTGCCAATTTTTTCAAAACATTTTCAGGTGTTGTTGAAGGCCATTCGATCAACAATATACGTTTCTGTATCATTCTTTATCCAAATTTCAGATTTCTATATTTCTGTGAAAATTCTTTAGACATCTCAGCAACTTACTCCGTAAACACAGGCATACTCCCCCGGCAATATTGGGCCAAAATTTAGCCGGCGTAAGAGCTCAGATTTTCCCGCCAAAACTTTCCCGCCAAAACATGCTAAATTTCTCTTCTGGGAAGAGCTGAGCTGAACAGTAAGGAGGTATGTGAAGAATGAAAAACACACTTTGATTCTTGAAGCAAAAAAGATCTCGAGTCCCCTTGTTCAAACTACCCTGGCCACCAGAGCCTAAAAAAAGAAAAAGAGAGGGAAAATTTCTTCTTTCTTTTCTTTTATTTTATAGATTTTTATTAGGCTTTGGTACCCAGGGTATGTCCAAACATGTTATGCAAAATGTTAGATAATGATTCCCTGTTTCCACATGTAGTTACCATCTTTTGTTTGTTTGACCTTTTGTGAATTCCCTCACAAATTGATTATGAAAGTAAATTTTTAGTTATCGATTTCAAGGTGAACTGACTTATAAAATAATCTTTTGGGACTTGTTTTGATTTCCAAGTAATTTTCCGGGAATTTCTTTGAACTATAATAGAAGGGGCACAGTCTGAAACCATGCGATTTCTTCGTTATTTTCAAAACCCTGTTAATCTTGATTTAGGCCGAATATCGAGAAAATGCATATTGGAAGTGTGCATCAGAATTCATTTTCAAGAAATTCATTGTCATTGCTTGAAAATATTCGAAATCGGCAAATCCGTGGCACAAAAAGAAAGAGGGGTTTTAGCCCTTTTTCGAGGCTTGGTTTGTTTATACAGCCAGCCGCCATCTTTAAAAATGGCGTGATCTGATTGGTCAATCTGGAAATCAAAATAAACTCAGTGGTCTATTGAAAACGAAATGTTGCCCTGTTTTTATCATAGCAAGTAATTTACGTTTAAACACAGCAATTGATGTTGAGTTTCTTATGTCTTCAGCCAGCAAATTCCACTCAAAAGGAGCATTTTGAAAATAGGTGTTCGAGTATCGCGCTGTTCTTCCAACATTTTGGTCATAACCTCTCATATTTCGAAAATTGTAGCTTATGCTGCGCTCAGGGGGGATTTCCGCAAACAAATAATTAGGGGAACGCAATTGAACAACTTGTTTGTTGAAATAACTTTGCGTGGTGATATGTCAGCAGAAAAGTTTTTGAACTCCGTTTAAATCATTGAGCGTGTCTGTTTGCACTTCCTTGCTCTATTGTCATTGGCGTGTTTATGCTTTGAAGCCATTTTGATGTGGCATTTTGATGTTTTTTGAAGCCATTTTGAAATGGTAGCTTGCAAACATGTGGCCGGATCTCTTCTAAAATCAATTTGAGGCTACCTTGTTCGATCGGTTTTTTTCATAATAAGCAAATGAAGAAAATCAAAATTTGTTCAGAATTACTAAGGGGCAGGCATTAACATAATGACTTTTCATCACTGCACAAAATAGCGCAAATCGAAGCTTTTTAGCTGGACGGGGTGTGGCAGAGGGGAGTGGCAATGGGTGTGGCATACATTTTAGTGGCAGAAGCTAGAGGAAGGGGTAAAGTTTTTATTGTACCGTATACGATTTTGTTCATCAATTGCCGAGCAACATCAATTAGTTGTCTACCAGGTGGCAAAAACCACCGGTATATGCCAGAAGTGTACAATTTTAGGAGTCCAGGGGTATGGATACCTGGAAAATTTTGTGAATATGACTTGTAGAATGCTCAGGTTGCACTTAGTTCTCATTTTTCATGGCAGTTTGTCGCGCAGCTGATATGCTGAAAGATGATCTAGAAACAGAGAAACAGGGGTCATTGAATATTAGTCATTGATATTCTGTTGTAGACGATGATAAGCATCCAGAAATTTTCTGTTCTGCAAGGAGAGGATCAGCTAGATTTTGAGTGCGGCATCCTACAAATAGGGTGTCAATGGTACAGGAGAGCGAAGAAGCGCGCCGTAGGCGCGCGAAATTTTCAAGCTGATAGTTATGAAAATTCACAATTCTTTGGTTTTTAACTACAAGAAAGCCCGAATTTAGAAGCTATAATTCAACAATCCTGACCTGAATCTATATTTCAAAGCCCTTTTTCATTTATGTAATAAAGTCAGAACAGAAATATGGGAAGCAAAATCACTACTGAATCTTTCCACACTGAAACCTTTTGAACCTCTTTTAATGTTGTTACTAACTTATGAACATCTTGAGCAGATTGGTTTGTGTTTTACCTCTAGTCTCTTACTTCTTCTTCAAGTTCAACTCCCTACCAAGCTGGTTGGGAAATTCACTCGTTTTTCCTGTATACAACACTTGAATTATATACTCTCCAACATTCGTTTTGAAAATAACAATGGGGAAATGAATTTGTTTCATTAAGGGAGGCGGGGGAATCCTGTCAAGGAAGGGTTGTCAAGCATACAGTCCTTGCAAAGAGTGTTTATTGGTCGTTATTCTGAAAACAGATTAATCAGTAGTATTTCAAACTGAAAAGTAACAAATTCATCACTGCACAATATTCAATTCATCACTACACATTTTGGATTCATCACTGCACAAATTGGTTTTCATTTTCATTTTTAAATATTTATACAGGTTACACAATTTCAGTAAAAGATAACTGCTTTACAAATTGACCTGTGCAAAAACAGAAAGCCTAAATTAAAGAGAATTATATATATATATAATGTACAAACGAGCATAATAGAACTAAAAATGAAAATATAATGTACCTCTCATATGAATTTTTTAAAGGTAGCCAGGGACGATGCCAATTTAGTTTCCCTATTCAGCTCATTCCATAATTTTGCTCCACGATACGAAAATGCTTTTTGGCCTGTGCTTGTTCTTAGCAGGGGTATCTGCAAGTTTGTTTCGGTAGACCGAAGAATGCGATCACTGCCCTCTGAGCATTTACTGAAAAGTTCCCCTGAATATTGAGGAGCAAGTGAATTCAATGCCTTATAGGTCAACGTTGCTGTTTCTTTTCTGATAAGATCTTTGATTGATGGCCAGCCAAGATTTTGGAGCAGAGGGGCAGCAGAAGCATTGTATGGACTATTTGTAGTTATTCTTGCAGCTCTATTTTGGATCTTTTGGAGAGAATTAAGTTTGGTTTCACTACAACAACCCCAAACCGAGCAGCAATAACTGAAATGTGGCTCAACAATTCCTCTATACATTTTCTGCAGATCACCTGATGGAAGAAATTTCTTGGCATGCTGCTTGGTCATCACTACACCTTGAATTAATCCTAGCTAAGGGGGCTAGAGCTCCCCAAAATTACGGGCAAAATAACTAGAGGGGTTGAGCCCCTTCCAGCTCTACACCACTGTTTGTAGTGATTCTAGCAGCACGATTTTGGAGCTTTTGCAGCTGATTGATGTGTGTAGATCCAGCACAACCGCAAACAGAACAACAGTATCGAAAGTGGGACTCAAAATACCTGTGTTAAAAGTTTTCAAACTTGCGAGAGGCAGAAAGGATTTAGCATGTCTTAAAAGCTGATCGCCATGGAGACCTTTGTAGAAACTGCCTTAATTTGTTCTTTCCAATCCAAACAGCAATCAATTTGTACCCCAAAGTACTTTGTCCTTTGAACTACTCGAGCTAATTGTCGCGTATCTTCAGTTCTAAGGCTTCGTTACCACTTTTGAGAGGGTTGTGTTTCTGCTTGCTGGATATGAGCATTGAATGAGTTTTTGCCACATTCAACGAAAGGAAGCGAAGTCTCCAATTTACTGATATCGCTATAATAGCCTCAATCATCTGAGTCAAATCGTGAGAGTGATGACAAGGACTGGTATCATCAGCATGGACCATTCCTTCTTTTACCCTAAATGCCGCTCCATTCTCCTTCTTTCTTTTCTTTCATCCTCCTGGTATCGTCCCTACCTCGCTACTTCCTTTTTTGAGCCCTGCTTTTCGTTATCCGAAATTGGCTTCTGGCGAAACGCGCTACTCCTTCTCCAGAAATGTTGCAATTTTCAAACACAGAATATCCCAAAAAAGCTGGTACCGCTTTTGAATGGTTGAAGTGGAAGAGTTTCTATCTCCTTTGTCTCTCTTTTGACATTGTTATGAAGGAAAGGCTCCATCATAGTGTTTGAGACCTTTTTTGAGTAAATGGGGAAGGTAATTGTACAGTTATGGTACAATAAAGTTGAAGCTTGCGTCAAACCAGTCTCTTTTCGCCGTCAATGCAAACATTAAGTAAACACTGTGATAAAATTTTTTAACGTGATATCTCATGTTTTAAATCATCAACAGTGCGCAAAACTGAAATTCAAATGTAGCTTCAACGTCTTCTATAGGGATGCTGTAAGTAACCGATCTGGCCTTTCCAACAATATAATTGTGCAACACATGAGCTACAGGCAATGTTATATTCGCACATCCCATGATCTCCCTGTCAGAGTCAGAAAATATACAGTTCCTATGATCTTTCTCCTTCACAACCTTCTTAGTAGATATCCAGGAGGCTCATGGCCATAATTTTTCACTATTTCATTTTATTTGTTTGTCGTAAAATGTTGACTCCCATTCTGACGCCTACACTCCCATTTTGATATTGTGGATAGAAGCGAGAGGGCTCTGGTTAACATGAAACACCTATTTAATCACGCAGATGCCAAACAGCCTTCTTTGACGCTAACGATATGTGTTTTTTCCAGCACACACTTTACGTGTTTTAAGCATCGCGTCCGCCAGTGCCGATCAAACGATTCGAATTTGGCATTGTTTCGCAGTTGAAAAGAAGAAGGCGGCCCCAAAGGCAAAACGTGAAAGTATGAACGTGGCTGCACGTACGGCAGCAGTTTTTATGCAAGTAGAACATGAAAATTCTTATGCCAAAGATGACAGCCGAGTTCTTCTGTAATTGTGATGGACGTTTACGGTGATTGCAAACAGTCATGAGAGATTGTCATTCGGCCAAAGTAAACAAGAACAACGGAATTACAAGTCGATCTGTATTTGAAGACAATACACACTTTGTAACAATTGAAGATTTTATAAAATGTTAATGGTTGTTACTGATAACGGATCTATTAGCAGCAAAGTTTTCAGAAAATAAGGCATTCTGGGTGTGTCAGATCAAAATCTCGTGAATCCGTAGACAGCATAATGACACAATATCTTCGACAAAATGTCTCAGAATATGAGAAATGCCGGATCCATTGAAAGGGGGCTAAACTTCACGTTCGTTAGTGCTCATAGATTAGCAAAACACCAAACATTGTAATCTGAATTTTAAACCCCTCTTCAATGAAATTGCAAAACTGCTAGGCTTTTCTGATGCATACAGTTATTTCAATTTTGAAATACATTCAATCATTCCAAGCCGCAGAACTTAACAGCCTGCAAACAGAATAACTTCAGAGAACAAACTAAAAGCTTTTTTTATCTCAAACAAACCAGTGTATAAAACAAGATTTCTGTTTTCAAAGTTGAAATGTATTCAAGTTGCATGGGAACGAAACCTGTTGATTAAACCATAGCCAAATAGTGCACCCTTGTTCGTGTACCATAATTTGTTGTTTATGTAGGGCAATGGTGTGCTTTTGTGCTTTACACAAAAAAAACGCGGTCTGTTCCGAAGTTTCATTCTCAAAAAGACTGAATAAGATGCTTCGTTGGTAAATGAAAAAAAGCAAACAGTAATATTTGCAGAGACTTCAATGACTTCGGCCTGCGGTCTGTAATCACTTTGTTCTTAACCCTTATTCACAAATTCTTCTTTACTCCACAACTTCTTTAGATTGCTTTTGATAAAATTCTTTGCAAGCTGTGATCTGTCCTCTTCAACACCAAGATCATAATTCATTTTGTATCAAAAGAATTTATTCTAATTTTGTATTTTATTTCATAATATTCATCATGTTTTGCTTGGAAAGCTCTATCATTCCTTCCTTCACATTTCTTGTGTAACGGCAGTCAAAACTGCTTTAAAGCCCTCCTCAGCGTTTGTTTCTACAAAATTAGGATCTTGCCAATAACAAAATAAATTCATGGTTGCTTGGAAGAAAATTTCTCTAAGTTTGCTACTGTCTTGGATTCTTAGTCTGTCGGACAGTAAAGCCTGGTTTCCATGTGATTGTAACAGTGATCGCTTCCATATGTCGCTGACTGATCCGGGCCACATCGCCGATTTGTCGCAGTAGGTCGCCGACTGTTACGATCATATGGAAACCAGGCTAACAGTTTCTATATGATCGCAAGGATCGCAAGTGACGCAAGAATCGCTGAAGATTGTGACTCGCGATCCTTGCAATCCTTGCGACAAAATGGTTTCCATTGGAAAAAAGACTGACGCAAGGATTTCAAGAATCGCAGAGAAAGAAAATTTTCAACCTCAATCTCAAGGATCGCAAGCATCGCAAGCATCGCAATGGATTTTTAAACGTAGTTTCCATTCAGACGCAAGGATCGCGAGAATTGCAAGCCGTAATTTTCAGCGATCTTTGTACCACTTACGAACCTTGTGATCATATGAGAGTAAAACGGGCAGGGTCGTAGCATTGCTTCTCGTTTCGCCAACAAATGTAGCCGACTCAAGTGTGGTCTTAAACTTCTTGGAGGGACGGTGAACGGGACAATGAGACAGTAGGCCATTTAGGTATTCCTAAATAGGATCCGAATTTGGCGAGCAATTACGTAGAATGAAGAGAGTAGCAAGACAAAGGAATCATGGATGTAGTGATATCGAGAGCTAGGAATGACCCTTAAATGCTAGGCAGAAAAATAGGAATCAAGTGTTTTAGCCAAATTTTGCTCATGGCATGGCCCATAGCTGGAAGCCTCCAAAGCCTCATTTTCATAGACCAATCAGACGGCGAATAAGCGAAGGAGACAGAAGAAACCTGTGGGGATTTTTCTGAATTTTACCTACCTTCTTAAAACGCAACAAGGTATATGGGTTTTTCATTTCAGAAGTAAAAAGCGACCTGCTTTGTGGGATCCAAGGGACATATCAATCTGAAAGGGAAAACGCAAACAAAAGCGCGTTTACACAAGCAACAGCATGAACTCAAAAACGGAAGAAATTCTTCTCCATATATGGTCGAATGATAGGACAATGAGTCTTGTTCATTTACTTTAAAGTGATGATGACTAAAACATCTTGTTGGTAAAGCAATTTTTCATCGGCCCGAACTCCAGCACTTCATATTGATTGCTGCCTTGACCATTGAAGTTACACAAAATTAAGCTATACGTCACACTTGTTAGTTATTGCAAAGCAAAAAATGTTATTTGGAACGAGAAGAAGTCACCCGTTGTGTAGGGTCGACAATTTCGCCATGGAAGAGAATAGCAGAGCTTGGTCGATGAATGATTGCGAACATGAAAGGGCGATTGGCGGTGAAGAAATATTCATCAAATCGCAGACTGCGAAAACCTGCTGATATTCCTGTAGCCGCAGCAGCTTCTGCTCCTTCCTCATTCACTTCAATGTACGCTTTGTGAATAGCATGTGTGACGAACAGGCCTTTGTAGCCGGTAGCTCCTGACAAGTCAGCACTGAAAGGATCAAACATGTTTTTGATGCCCATCAGACTGAGGTAATCCTTCAAATGGATATCGCTTTCAATCGTAAACTTTGGCATGATCACAGTGACTGTCTCCTTTTTCAATTTTCCGAGGTAATCAGTCAACAAAGAATGGCTGAAATCGCGCTCCAGTGTTTCGATGCTTTTGAAATTTCTAGGCATCATCACTATCATGGATAAATTGTCAGCCTTGTAAGGCATCTCGAGAACCTTGTTTTTGCTGTCTTGGTAGTAAGGCATTTTGCCTTTGAGGCGCATCATGATTGGTTGTACCTTTTTGCTTTGGGATACGTAGAAATCATCGGGTGCTGATGCAGACTTGTCGAATTGGTTGAGCCAGTCACTCTTGAAATAAATTGCATTGGTAAGAACAAATCTCGTTAATGATGTGATTGAGCCTCCCTCCATCAGCTCTTTTATTTTGCCATTTGTCTTTCGTGAAACCCAACTAAAAGAGAAGGACGATCTTTAATCTTTTGTCGTGCTTTTGGGTTGTATTTGTTTCATGTTTGGTCTGATATGGACCACTAGCTTTAGGAAATACTGAATTTGGAGAAAAAAGATTTGTGTATGATACATCGAGTTATTCCCATCCAAAGTTTTCATTCCGTTAATGATATATCGACTGGTTTAACTTTCGTGTACTATTTCAGGTGCTATTTCAGTGCCTGCGCGATCAACACATTTACGTGATCTCAAGAAATTATGCCACTTTAAGTGTGAAAAGGAAACAATCGATGTGTTATGAAAGAAATGAAAACTTTTGACGGGAATAACACGATGTATCATACATTAATCTTTTCCAAATTCAGCGCCTACAGCCCGTGAATGGACTCTTGATTTAGATTGGACAAAAATTTTCATTTTAATATTTGATTGGACGGTATAGCCTGCGTGCAGCCCCTACTGTTTCCTTAGTTGAAATTTCCACGGGACAGTATTGCAGATTATTTGATCACGTGACATTTATAGGACAGTGACAGTTGTTGAGTGAACATATCGAGATTCGGATGCCTGTTGTGCAGGGCTAATCAGAATTAGGCCACAAAGACTGTGCTGGGTGTAAGATTAGCTACTGATCGTTCGGTTCATTTAGTTGAGGTTTGATAAAGAGACATGTTACTACTTTTTGACAGACTTGCATGTATTTAAACTTGTACCGGGTGTCCCAAAAAACGCAACAGATTTAAAAAATTCTAACACAAGCTGTATCAAACTGCAAATTTAATGATAATTTTTCTCGAAATTTATAATAAGTAGATTGGATTTTGACATATTTTTCAGAATTTTAGGTGACTTCGTTGCGGAGTTATAAATCAACAAACTCAAAATTTGCTGTCATGGCAAAACCAGACCTCCCACAACTAGTGTAAAGCATAATGCAAAATTACAAGCGTGGCATTATCTACAACTTTACAGGATTACAGAAAAGCACATAATTTGACCAAGAAACTGTGACAAAAGAGATCCCTTAATGATTTGTGAGTTATCTAGTTTCGAAGGAGCTCTCAGTGTTCATTTCCAATTGAAAGCATTAGGCATAACTGTAAGAATGGCATAGTCTAGTTATTTTAGCAAATGCAACTTCGCCATTGCATTACTGAAATCTATATACAAGTATCTGTTCTATGTTCAATTAATTTTTGTGTTTGAGCGCTTGTCAGCAATCTTCGGTAATTGCCAAGACTGTCATTTTTTAATAATTTGACAATTTAATTAACTATTACTAATGCAGCAGCTCTGGTTTCGACTTGGAAGCAATTTTGAACTTTGATGATTTTTAACTTTACAACCAAGTCACCAAAAATACTGGAAAAGTTATCAAAATTTATTCTAATATTGTAGATTTCAACAAAAATAATTGTTTGCTAACACGTATGAAACAGCCTCCATTAGAATTATTCAAATCCGTTGCGTTTTTCTGGGACACCCGGTAGTACTATCGCCTGATCCTAGTTTCTTATAGAGAAACGTGTGTACTACAGTTTTTCTCAATTCTCTGGCGATCTGAGAGCTGAATTTAAACATAACAAAATACGCGGTTATGCCGCAACAGCGGTGGAAGACTGGTATTATAAAACATCTGCCTACCTGTTGATTTCTTTGCGAGCATTTTCTGGTGCAGATGCAAAGTTGACAACCCCCAAATCGCTGTCATAATTCTTCTCCAATATTTTTGTAAACGCCTTGCAAGTCTGAGTGCAGAAATATTTTTGTAGCCATAACTTATTCGCAAACTTTACGGGGTTCTTCTCTGCTGTGGTGAGGGCTGCTTCCATAAACTTCCGCATCTTTGCATTAGGTTGAAGTGCATCATTGGGATGGGAAATTTTATTCCAGTTGAGGGCTTGTTGTATCTGGTAGGCAGTTTCTCCTCTGGCAGCAACATTAAGCATTGCAAGGGCTGCATAGATACTCAGTGGCGAGAAGAATGTGTTTGTATTCCCCCCTGAAACCTGAGTTTTCGTTCTGTGCAAATTTACTCCGAATGTGTTGGTTGCTTGAGAAACTTCTTTAAAAATTTCCTTTATGTCACTATGTGCTTCAGAGAAGACCAAGAACAGGCCTAGCATCAACAAATTTACGACGACATTCTTTCTTGACTTCATTTTGCCAGCAAGTGACCTGTGTTGTGTTCAGTAAAGTTTAATCGTCGGACTTTCAATAGGATGTGGTTTTGACGCTGTATGGAAAGGTCAACAACCGAAATTGTTATGTTCCTTTGTTTTTGAGGAAGTCGCGCCACATATTGATGGATACACCCTGTGAACCAATCACTGTGCGTTGAGGAACCGGAAAAGTTTTTCCTTGAATGTCGGAATAAAATTTCTTTAGGCCCCGTCCACACGTATACGTTTACGTTTTGTAAACGCATAGAATGTTTTCCGTCCACACTGATCCACTGAGCGTTTTAGCCTGTCCACACGTAAACGCCAAAACAATGGGAAATGAACGATGAGCATGAAATCTATGACGTCATCGTTTACAAAAGTATGCGTTTACGACCGTCCACATGAAAACGCAAAAACAGTGTTTAAAGAAAACTGCAAATGATTGGTGAATATGAAGTCTGTGACGTCACCGTTTACGAAAGTATGCGTTTACGACCGTCCACACGGAGACGCGAAAACAGCGTTTTCAAAAGTATCCACTTTGGAAAGCGTTTTCGAATGTATGCGTTTAGGATAACTTGAAACGCCGTTTACGTGTGGACGCAAGGTGTAAACGTATAAGAATGTATGCGTTTGCAGACGTAAACGTATACGTGTGGACGGGGCCTTAGATACACGTATTTTTTTTTAAAAAGACGCCAAGAATTTGGGCTAGTACTGAAATTTCCTTGAAATTATCAGATTTTCAGACCTCCGAGTTTCTGGAGTTTCTGGAGTTTCTGGAGTTTAGAGGCTCGATAACAATCTTTATTGCTCGTACCCTCGGAAAGATGTCATCCGGCATCCAGCAAACATATGGGCATTGTACATTTACATCGAAACTGCTGAAACCCCTATAATCTAAAGTGAAAAGCAATCTGAAGTGAGCCCAGTCCGGCGTCGTCAAGAATGATACCGAGGTGTTATGTTCCTTTTCTCTTTTTCTATCTCCTGTTAAAATTTAAAGTATTGTTGTGAAATTTTCTCATTTTCTGTGCTGCTTATTACTATTACCTTGTTACTCTTCATATCCCTGTCTACTCACTTCAGGGGTATGGGCACTACGTAGACGTCGTCATAGTAATCATGGAACTGTGCAATCGCTGCCATCTTTGAAAGGCCTATCTGAAGACATGGTTTCCTTCGAAAATGTACACCTTCGTGCAGATGTCGAAGTCCTACGAGATGGATATATTTGCAGAGGGAAAGTAAGGTGGAAAGGCAGAATTGCAGGAAAAACTGGGAACTGGATTGGCGTAGAACTTTGTGAAAAGGGTAAGACGGTCTAATTAATGACGTCGTGAAATGAAACGTACAACGCTTTTTTTATAAGAGAAACTAGGATCAGGCCATAGTACTAAAAGTTTCTTAATTTCACATGAAATTTTGTCCATTTTTGCACTAAAAGTTTCTTAACTGGTTTCTTATTTTTTGAAAGCAGAATTAGCATGTGGTCACTAACACTGCGGACATTTAAAACAACATCATAAAGGAATAAACAGTGTTCTGTTATGTTGAAAACACAAATGGTTAGATAATATTGCTCAAGAATAAAGTTTAATCGGCAATCTATTTGCTATAATATTTATGCTTTTAACTTTGAAAAGTTTCTTAGTACTTCTCAGACATAGTACTAGAGTTTCTTAAAATTTTGGCCATCTTAGTACCAGTTTCTTATAAACCAGTTTCTTATAAAAAAAACATGTACGTCGTACGACTTAGGCCTGGCCTACTCAGAGCAACGTTCAGATTCAGCTCCAGCATAGATTTGACTATGCTCTATCTTATGGTGATTTTTACAAATTTCTATCGTGCAGGGGTTTGGCTGGAAGACGACGGATAGGCCGGGTGGGCCCGATCAAAGTTGAAATTCACGCAAAATCAACGACAACCGTCAACCTTCTCTCCACAAATCATCTAATAAATGTAAAAATGATATACTTATTGGAAAAGAAACCAATATGCGCATAGATTTGACTATACTTATTTCATGGTGATTTATGCAAATTTCTGTCGTATAGGGTGGGTTGGGCTGGAAGACGAGGAGGCCGTGTGGACCTGATCAAGGTCAAACTCGCACAATCAAGGTCAACCTTCTCTCCACAAATCATCAAATAGAGATGTAAAAAAGATATGCTTATCGGAAAAATAAACCAATTTGACCATAGATTTGACTATGCTCTTTTTCATGGTGATTTTTGCAAATTTCTATCATGCAGAGGTTTGCCTGGAAAACGAGGAATAGGCTGGGTAGGCCTGATTTAAGTTGACATGACAGCCTTCTCTCCAAAAATCATCTAATACAGATGTAACAAAGATTATCATTGAAAATTTCGACTTTGATGAGGTCCACCCAGCCTATTCCTCATTCTCCAGTCCAACCACCGCATGATAGAAATTTGCAAAAATCACCAAAAAAATCAGCATAGTTGATCTATGATCAAACTTGTTAATTTTTCTGATAAGCATATCTATTTTACATCTGCATTAGATGATTTGTCCTTGATTTTGCGTGAATTTTGACTTTGATCAGGCCCACCTGGCCTATTCCTCATTTTCTCATCCAGCCCCTGCATGATAGAAATTTGCAAAAAGTCACCATGAAAAGAGCATATTAGTCAAATCTATGGTCAAATTTGTCTATTTTTCCAATAAGTATCTTTGTTTCATCCGTATTATAAGAAGATGGATTATTGTGAATCTTGTCCTGAGTCTGAATGTTGTACTGGAGCTGAATCCGAATGTTGTTCTGTGGGCATACTAGTAGTCATGATGTGGTTGCACACACACACATATACTGTACTGTACATACACCTTATCATACACATATCAGTGGCGGCCTGGCTTTTTTCGTCTGGGGGGCCAGCAGCAAAATGGCGCCCCTTCAAATCAAACATCGTTATAAAGTCTCTGAAGAGAATGGCAGCCTTGTAAATTTCCCGATCTTCCTACTCGTACTCTTTGACACCTTGAACTGGTCTAGGGCTGGATGCATACATTTGAATGACTGAGGTAAGGGAGGGGGTCTGGGGCAAAGCCCCCAGAAGAATTTTTCGTGACCATGTTCTTCAAACTCTTGGAAAACAGGTGCTTTGCCCTTTCAGACATGTTCTGGTACAGGAAGACCTTCCTTCGAAGGTTGTGTACCTTATGTTCTAAAGATAAGCTCTATGAAAAGATCTTCAGCAAGCATTTTCGCCGACCGTAGTTGTTTCATGGACACTGTATTCTTTTGGATAAGTTGGGTCTAGTTCTCGGCTATGGTTTTGCGTAAGAGTTCAAGTTTACAAGGTTGCTACTTAGGGTCATTGCCAACAGTGGGAAAAAATCATCGCTAATGTTTGGCAAGATAGGATAACCAGAATTTTATAGTACAGTAATTTTCTGGGCCAGTTAAAAAGTTCCGAAAAGTCAGAGATATCCAAGTAAGTTTCTCTTCTCCGACATTTTTCAACTCCGAATATTTCACTTGGTTCCACAAGCTCTTTTGAAGAAGTTGGAGATGTCTGATCTGCAAAAAATTCGTAAGATTCTGCTGCTTTGTTGGCCAAAATATAGCAAAACATCAATTCAAGGATCAAAATCATTTTGATGATAACGTACAAGTTCAAGTGTTTTAAAAAGATATACTGTATAAACACACAACACTCAGGTCATCAAACATAGAGAATTTTCAGGCAATTCACAGCATATTTTACTTTATTTCTCACAAATATCTTTTATCGCATTACTGCTTGAAAGGTATTTAATCGTTCTCAAATTTTAAAGAGGTTGCAAAACCTGGCTTTCTTTATAGCAAAATATATATAATGAGTAAAAATGGACGATGGCTTACCAATGAAAAAAGAGACAGAAGTTAATTTTTTAGATGTAATGCATACCTTTCTTCCTTGAAAAAGACTGGAATTGAATCATAATTTTTCGCAGATAAGACATCTGCAACTTCTTGCAGAGCACATGGGGCTAAGTAAAAAAGTAGAGGTCAAGAAATGTTGGAGAAACTTGCTCCGACATCTCCAAGTTTCTTACCTGTGCTAAGTTTTTGTTTCATGTGAACTGTGGCTAATGGAATAACAGTTCCCAGTTTTACGAAACATTACATGGACCCGAAATGATTTGTCTATGATAATGACTCTGTGTGCATCAGATGCATCTGTATGGACTGCCCGTGTGACCAGCCACGTGGTGCTGGAAAAACGTGATCCAACCAAGAAGCTTCATTAAGTTTTTGGCCCCCTTCTTAAACTATGGCGCCCCTTCAAAAAAGTCTGCTGGGGGGGCCACAGCCCCCTTGGCCCCCCCAGCCAGGCTGCCACTGACACATATACCACATCACTCATCTGTCAACACTACCTATTTGTCCAGGCTGGAAGAGATCTGCTGATGTAGATTCAGGGAACATCAAGGCCCTCCATTCCTAGCTTGCTTTCATTGCCTAAAAATAAATTGATCTTGGGGGCAGGTGGGGATAAATTTGATCAAGGGGGTAACTCCTATAGGGGGTCTAGTATATATATACCTTTTAGAATTCAAAGTTGTGACCCAAAACCAGGGCAAGATTTTGAAAATAAGTACCCATAACCACGGCAAATTTTGAAAGGTGGGACTAGTATAAAATTGCACACCTTATAGGATTTTGATAGGGTTTTTGGTAGGGTTCAGTTAGGATCAATATAGCCACTGGTATGCAATTCTAGGATAGCACCAAAATATGATCCCATAAACAAGGCAAAAATTTCTACAAGTATCATGGTAAGACTACTCTTTGTATCATTTTGGAGCAAAATTCTTTTTCACAGAAGTTTTTGCCTTACGTCTAACAATATATAGCTATGAATTGCTACCCTTGGTAAGAAATTTAGTATGTTTGGACCATGCTTCAAGCTTGATACTAACTTGTTTTGAGTATGAGTTGGGTATGTTTGAGAGCTTGATTCAAGTAAGAATCTTGCACCGCCTGCCCTAGTTTGCACCATGTATCTTTTGACTGGAAGGCAAACTCAATCAAGCTTGATTGTAGTGTAGTTTGTTTGAGATTTACTTATCATGTGATTATTGTCATGCTTGATCAAGTACTAATCACATTTGCAAACTGGCCAAAATTGTGTCAACACACTCATTTCAAGCTCCTTCAAGCCAAGATCATGCTCCTTTCAAGCTTGTGCAAGCTTGTTGCAAGCTGAACTTTGTCTTATGGGTATCCATAACTGCAGTAAATCTCCATAACCAGGGCAAAATTCACAAAACATGACCCATAACCTGGGTGAAATACCGCAAATTGATGCATAGCCCAGCAGGCACATGTATCCCAAGCTCCATATAGGAATCCTCCCCTTGAGTTTGATCCAAAATATAAGATGAATAGGTACAGCTACAGTTAACATAAAGTGTCTGTCAGGTATATTATTACACATTTCTTTTGATAAGAAACTGCTTAAGGAACTTGACTTTCAGGCCCCAAGAAATTCCAGTATTGGGAAAATATAACTCACAATTTATTTTGACAAGGAGATCATTACAGTAACATATTTTTGAATAGCAAACCTCCATGCAAAACCCATAAATCAGTGGTGACGCCACAGGGGGGACTGGAGGGAGTTGTCCCCCAAATCCTAAAAGTAGGCAAAAATCGTCAAAGAAAAATGGCCTGAAATTAGTTAGGCATACCCTCAGATTGAAAAAATATGTCAAAATCCCCCCAAAAGAAAATGACACTAAACAAAAAAGGTCATAAAGCATCAAAGTGTTGACACAAGAACAATTTGATAAACTTGAAATGAGTCTGCATATGTAAGAGGTAGGTAATCTCTGAGTCATGATGCGATAATGAGATCTTTCAACAAATGTGTACATATATTAAGTCTTAAGAAACTTAAGTTTGGTTTTGCGAAACTTATGGAATCAACCAAAATGATCCAAAACAAGCCAAACAAGCCAGAAAAATCCAAAATGACCTAAGACGCTCCAAAATTACTCAAAAGGACCCAGAACAATCCCAGGGTGAGCCAAGGTGACCTAAGATTTACCAAAAGTCAATGACCATTGAAATTGTGAACATGGGCAGGTTCAGTTCCATTCGACTATTTTCTCTTCTGTGGTAGTCTTGTTCTTATCAAGAATTGTAATTGGTGTAGGCCAATGTTTTTAGACGGGTGTTTGGAAAACTAAGACCCCGAAAACGAAGACCTAAGACCTCGAAAACGAAGACCTCGAAAACGAAGACCTCGAAAACGAAGACCTCGAAAACGAAGACCTCGAAAGCTAAGACCTCGAAAACTAGAGTTTCTTAGAATTTTTGCCATCTTAACACTAATTTCTTATATCAGCACGTATAAGAGCGGACGTTTCCAAGGATGCCCTCCAAAATGTGCACATTCTCATTTTAGAAAACGCGCTGGTGCAGTTTTAACCAACTAAAACGGAGCAATGTGAACGGGCAGCAAGATAAAATCGAAAACTAAGTTTTTCAGAACAACAATCACGAAATCTAAGACCTCGAAAACGAAGACCTCGAAAACGAAGACCTCGAAAACGAAGACCTCGAAACATAAGACCTCGAGACCTAAGACCTCGAAAACGAAGACCTTGAAAACGAAGACCTCGAAAACGAAGACCTCGAAAACGAAGACCTCGAAAACGAAGACCTCGAAAATGAAGACCTCGAAAATGATTCCGCACATACACCGATGCTTTTTAATGTTGATCGAGCAGAAATATTTTCAAATCCTTTTACTGGGGGTAGGGATGACAGAATTTTTGATGACAGAGATGACAGAATAATTTTCTGCACCCTATTTCAAAATTTACATGAAAATATTTACATGAAAGTATAATCAAATAAATAAGAAATAATCATCAAAACGATGAGCCATCACTAGCTATTTCAATTAAGTTCTTCCCTGCATGATGAACACAGCATTGAGACATATAACTTAAATAAAAGATATAATTTTATTTCATCTTGATGTATGTTCGAGTTCCAAAAGTTTTCGATTTCGTCTTCTGTTCACGCTGCTTCTGTTTATGCTGCCCGTTCACATTGCTGATTTTGGAAGGCATCCTTGGAAACGTCCTCTCTTACACGTGCTGGCATAAGAAATTATTAGTGTTAAGATGGCAAAAATTCTAAGAAACTCTAGTTTTCGAGGTCTTAGCTTTCGAGGTCTTCGTTTTCGAGGTCTTCGTTTTCGCGGTCTTAGCTTTTGGGGTCTTAGGTCTTCATTTTCGAGGTCCTCATTTTCGAGGTCTTCGTAATTTCTTGCCAGTACTTCCAGAATTTGTTTGTTCTCGAGCTGTATCTGTCAGGTCCACTGGCCTTGCAGTAATGAATGTTGATGGAACACTGGGAATTCAAGATTTTTTCAAAAATTAAGTATATTCTTCATCAAGAAGTAAATCATAAGCTGACTTTGATAACAATGTTGATTCTTTGACTTTGAGATTTAAAGTAGTATATAGAACTTCTTCAGGAATTTTCACAACTCTTTTTAAGTGGGACGTCATAATGGCATGCAAAGAGGTGTACAGTATTTTGATTGTCAAGGTGGCTATGGTATATTTGTGAAAGCATCACAGTTGAGGTTTCCGCTGTCCAAAGGAAGGTGAGTCATTCAGATTGATTGCTAATCATTCATAGAAAACAATAAGAAATATCTGCTCCTACAGTCTAGGCATTTGGCTTCTTTGTACTTGCTCGTTATTTTGAAACATACAACTTAAGCATGATCAAAAGATCTCAAGAACCCAAGGGGGTAACGTAACATATTCAGGGTACAGATATGTGCCACCCATATGGGTGGGCTTTTTGGCCCAGCATTCTCTACACAAGGGTCCTTTTCCGCAGATTTTCCTTAAACATAGGTGGGCTTTGGTGAAATTTGCAAAAAATAATTAAAAAGAGTAGCTTACCGCCAAAATTGATAATAACAGTGGATATGAAAGCAAGCTTCGGCAATAAGAAGAGAATACCTTTCTGAAGGTTGGGTGGCAGACTCCCGTCCATCTACAAGTCTTGTACCCCACCCTCAGGTGCAAAAGTCGAATCTCGATTCTATTTAAACCAATTTAATGTCAATTTCATTTGGGTTAATTAGCAACATCTTTAAAGCTTTTTTCCTCGTAATTTCAGTTACGAAAACAGCTTCTTTGTGTCATTTGTGTTTTCTATCCGATTGATCATGCCATACAGAGAGTTTCATTTTAGGATGCATAGGGGCAGCATAGGGTCTAATCTTTTGTATATACCAGGTTAGTCAGAAAGAACGTGTTGTGTCCAATTTTCATGGATGCAATGAATTATTTTGCAAGTGTGCTTTTTCTGACTTCCAAAAATAAAAATTATACAGTGCAGCTTCTGTTTTTGTTTGTTTGCCGTATACGGGCCTGACCCGAAAAAGTGACCCGACACAATCTGCTATAGAAAAATAAGTAAGAAGGCTATTGAGATGCTTCAAACATCGTTCTGTGGCTAAAAGACTGCCCCGCTCTATGAGCATTTTTGCATTTTACACATGATTTCGAAGGAATTCAACTTTCCACGCAAATCGAAATCTTCAAGAATTGCTTAGAAAAGCAGGAGTATCCTTGCACTGTGATCCAGAGCATCGAATTTTACCAAAATTTGAAGTTTTCGATTCATTTTTTATTTTGCGCTTGAAAGATGCACTATAACTCATGTGCTGCAAAAATTTTCGAGATCAGTCAACCGAAAGCGAAGATATTGATTTTCAAGTTGGGTCTAAATCAGATCTTTGTTTACATGACCGGAAGAGACATGGCACTGTTTTAACGGCAAATTACAATTCCTTGTATCTAGGCTCAGACTTCATCGATCTTTTTCATTTTAGTCTCATTCTGATCCTCTAGATGAGTGCTTTGAGGCAATGTAAAGAATGCTAAAATATTTTGCCTTTTTAGGACCATTTCTAGACCATTTCACAATGGTACTTTTCTAAAAGTTTCTTGTCTTCAACAATCAATTGTAAAATTAAAAGCTGAAGACAAAAAAGTATGTTTCGCTATGCTCTTCAAAGTAATTTCAACAATTATAAACACCTTTCTATCAAGTTTCTGTCAAAGAGCTGGTGTCAATTCGAGCCCAAAAATTTTTTATGACTATTTTCATTTCACAAGTCTTTAATTTGATTTCTAAGATTTTCGCATATGATAGCCACTAAACTTAGATCCAGTGAAGGGACTAAAGGTGACCAGGCCTTACCTACATTTTAAAACAATATAATTACCAACATTTGACAAACATTGCAAGGCTTTATTTGCTAAAATTCTTGCAAAGTTAAAAATTTGTGAATTATTTTAAGGACAAATGGTTGCAAAATACCATTTTGGCCTTTAAAATGTTTAACTCGAGGGTTCAGCAGGCTTAAAGGACATGAAAATAGCCTTCCCTGCGACTCTGCATCGGTTTCAAACAATTGGAATTTTTTCCGTTTGACTTAATCAAATTTTTCTTCACGAAATGTGAAAAATGTTAAAAATCATTTATAAAACTTGTAAAACTAAGATTGTTGTTAAAATTTTTTGGAGACGAATTGGCACCAGCCCTTTGGTAGAAACTTGTTAGAAAGGTGTTTCTAATTGTTGAAATTATTTAGAAGAGCATAGCGAAACATTCTTTTTTGTGCTTAGCTCTTAATTTTACAATTGATTTTTGAAGACAAAAATTTTATTGAAAAGTACCATCGTGAAATGGTCTAAAAATGGTCATAAAAAGGCAAAATATTTTAGCATGCTTAACACTGCCTCAAAGCACACGTTTAGAGGATCAGAATGAGACTAAAATGAAAGAGATCGGTGAAGTCTGAGCCTAGATACAAGGAATAGTAATTTGCTGTCAAAACAGCTCCATGCCTCCTCCGGTCATGTAAACAAAGATCTGGTTTAGGCCCAACTTCAAAAATCAATATCTTCACCTTCGGTTGATTGATCTCGAAAATTTTTGCAGCGCATGGACCTCTAGGTTATGGTTCATGTCACAAGTCTAAAATTTTATTAGGATTAGGAACTTTATTTTTTGGCATTAATTTGATAAAAAGGGCCTAGTGGATCACAGTGCCTTGTCCCTTGAAACAAGAATATTTTCGGTATCTCGGGATCATAAACTTGCCTTGAATACTTTCCACTGAGTTGCTTATTCCCAGTTTGAAATAAAAGACGCTCCTCATTGCTTTGAAGATCTGAAATGGCTGTAAATCGATCCCCTGTTTTGACGAGTTGCTTTGAGTACATCCACAGCATGCCCTTTGAATCTAATTTCGGGAATTTACTTTGCCGAAAAACATGCAAAAATTATCATGATGTAGGGTAGTTTTTCAGCAACAAAGCAACGTTTGAAATATTTAAATCGGCCTCTTACTTATTTTTCTGCAACAGATTGCGTCGGGCCACTTTTTTGGTTCACCCGGTATTTCAAATCAGTCGCACATACATTGTTTTAATCATAGTTGATAGAAAAGGACTATGTTATGATTGACTATGTTTCTGCTGACTATGTATGTTTCAATTGTCGAAGCTTTCGCCATGTAAGTGTGAAACAATGTAAGACAATGTAGAACAATGTAAGCGCGAGTGTTTGAAGTATATGGCAAACTTAACATACAAAAACATAAGTACAGCCTTGGATTCAACACTCGGCATAAAATTAAAGCTTTCGCAGGTTCTGCTAAAAGAGAAATCCAAAATTATCCGAGAAAATTGATTGCAGAATTGATTGAATTGGATTTGGATTGCATGCAGACAAAAGTCTGCGCTAGACACAAAATTTGGGTAGTAACTCTTTTAGCTAATTGATGTATGCCAAGTGCGAAAGACATTTGAGAAATCTTGGCATCTAGAGTACTTAATGGATCGGAATGGAGCTTTGCATGATAGTAGAAAGCTTTTGTCATCGTGCTCGTAGTTTTGTGCAAAGAAATGTTAGCTGAATTCAACTTTACTAAAATTATTTTGCTGCAAAATGGCTAAAATTGGATCAAGAGATCTTTCAAGCACATATTAAGGATTTTCGATTTCATGGCAATAGATGTGCAGACCTCGGTGCAGACAGCATCGAATGTGCATAATAGGGTCGGTCCTGCCATCCTGCACCTGTTTTCTCGTGTTTCCCGTATCCCGCTGCTGTATTTTTCAAATCCAGATCCCGCTCCCCTTGTAATCCCGTATCCCATTAGCCAGGAATCGTATATCCAGCATCCCGCCCATCAGAAAAGGCCGATCCCGCTTTCCCGCTAATCCTATTGGACCTATTGTGCACTCTCAATATATGGTACCCTTGAAAAGCTGTACCCTTGTATTATTCGGCCACTTCATACGTTTATCTATAAAGAACCAAAACTTGTTTCATTAAAATCCCTGCAGTACTGAAGATAATAAGATTTTTAAAATGTTTGAACTTTTTGGCACACAAGATAGATCATCAAATACGATGAAACTTTTTTTCTTTTTCAATCCACTAAACGAATAAGGAATACAATTCAAATTTACAAGCCACATTACTTTGCAAGATTACCATGCAGCTATACAAATTACTACTGTTTGTCTCAAATTACTTGCCATGAGTCTGCGATCGAAAAAACTTAAGTTTTGGATGGGTGATGGTCAACTTTATTGATAGAATTACACTGGAGGCATAGAGTTAAGATATCATTTTTAATAGATAAATAGGATTTAGGTATTCATATTGATTGCTTAAATGAAATTTTTTGCATAAATGTGAAACTAATTGAATTTTCGTAAATCTTGCAGGTCATTCAACTCATACAAAGCTGTATCAAAGACATCATTTGTCGACGAATCACTGTTCCATCATGAAAATGGTAACTGTATATGTGTTTTAGAATACTTTTGATCGAAAAAAGTTATTTTTCATTTTTCATTGTCATTTCAATTCATCAAGGAGGGAGGCCCTTCACCCTTGCGGCTGATTTTCAAGGGGCCCTCCACATAAAAACTTGAAATAAATTATTATTATTATTATTATCATTGTTTCAGCTTATGCTCTGGCTGTTGTAATTGCCGTCATTTCTCCTGTTAGGCGAGTCATAACAAATGACCAAGGGCTAACAGAAAGTCTCTCTCTTACATCTCTAACACCATCCTCAGGATCCTTGCAGTTCCTAACAAGGCAGTCTTTTGAACAGCTCCAACATCAACTGGCACTCCCAATTTTTCCATCCACCTATCGAATTCTTTTGTCACACTTCCAAGGGCACCAACAACTACAGGAACAACATGCACCTTCCTCAGTTGCCACAGCCTTCCAGTTTCCCTCCGCAAGTCTTGGTATTTCTCCACCTTTTCCCTCTCCTTTTCATGTACTCTTACATCAGCGGGCACTGCAACGTCAACGATTATACAGCTTTTTTCCTTCTTATCAATTATAACAATGTCTGGCCGTCTTGCTTCTATCACATTGTCGCATTGTATATTCATGTCCCATAACACTTTTACGCCTTCATTCTCTGCCACTCCTTCTGTGTTATGTTCATACCATTTTTCCTTATGTTCTAATCCATTTTTCTTACACAGTTCCCAATGAATTTTCTTTGCAACATTATCATGGCGCCTCTTGTATTCTTTCTGAGCTAATTTCTCACATTCACTTATTATGTGTTGCACACTTTCTCCCCTCTTTCCACACATTCTACAAAGGGGATCATCAGTACTCTTATCAATATGGTGTTTCACATAATTTGTTCTGATCGCCTGTTCCTGTGCAGCACATAACAACGCCTCTGTCTCAACCTTTAAATCACTTCTGACTAACCAATTCCAGGTTTTGTCCTTGTCAACTTTCTCCGGCGTTTCCCTTATAAACTGTCCATACATCCTTTTCTCGGTCCATTTTTGTTTAAGCTCCTGCGCATTATGTCGTTTGAATTCACTTTTGCTTATAGTACCTTCTGTTTCAATCGTCCCTGATGTACGAATCCCTTGAATAAGTTTTTCCGCAGAATTCATTACGTACAATCCCAAGCTATTTTCCTCTCCTCTGACACAATGTTCTATGCTTATCAAACCTCTGCCTCCTTCATGCCTCTTCAAGTACAATCTGTCCACATCACTCTTGGGATGAAAAGCACCATACATTGTCATGGTCTTTCTTGTTGTTCTGTCTAAGCTTTTCAGTTCACATCCTTTCCATTCCAAGATTCCAGCTCCATATCTGAAGATAGCTACTGCCCGTGTGTTCATGGCTGTAATTTTGTTTCTACCATTCAATTTTGATTTATGAATCAACCTAAGCCGTCTCTTGTATTCCTTTGTCATTTTCACTTTCATCTCATTTTCTTTGATCTTATCCAGCTCAACCATCCCTAAATATGTATAACCTTCCTGTCCCACTTCTTTCATTACTTCGCCATCTGGGAGCTCTACCCCCTCACATCTAGCTATTTTTCCTCTCTTCAAGGTAACAACACCACACTTTCTAAGAGCAAACTCCATCCCAATGTCTGTGCTGAAGATGTGAACCGTGCTCACCAGTGAATCTATCTGTTCTTCATTCTTACCAAATAGCTTTAGATCATCCATGAAGAGAAGATGATTTAATTTGTACTCTTTCTTTTCCCATTCATAACATGCATTGACCTTCCTAAGAACTAACGACAGTGGAATCATGCTCAATACAAACAGCAAAGGTGACAGGCTGTCACCCTGAAATATCCCCCTCTTCACATGGACATCACCAAGATCTTCTCCATTAGATGTTAACGAGAGCTTCCACTGATCCATACTTCTTAGCAGAAAGTTTCTTACATTCTCTGCAATCCCAAACATTTCCATACACTCACTAATCCAGCTATGGGGGACAAAGTCATAAGCTTTCTTGTAATCTATCCATGCCATAGCCAGATTAGTATGTCTTCTCCTACAGTCTCTCAATACGGTCTTATCAATTAATAGTTGATCCTTAGTGCCACGACTCCCACGCCTACATCCTTTTTGTTCTTCTGGCAGAAGGTTCTCTCTGTGTAAATAGGTGTACATCTCTTCTGCTATCATTCCTGTCAAGAGCTTCCACATCAAAGGGAGGCAAGTAATAGGGCGATAGTTTTCCACTGCATTACCTTTCGCAGGGTCTTTTTGGCACAGTATTGTACGGCCATATGTCATCCATGTGGGTAAATAATCTTCACCCCCCAATATCTTATTCAGTTGGTAAGCAATTCTCATATGAAGATTACTGAGGTTTTTAATCCAATATCCTTGAACACCATCCTTCCCTGGTGCTTTCCAATTCGGGATCTTTCGACACTGTTTCTGTACATTTTCAACACTAATCCTCACCATTTCTTGTCGGTGTTCGCCATTGCTCTCATTTTTCAGATCCTTCAACCATCTTGCCTCTCTATCATGCTCCTTCTCGACGCTCCAAATATCACCCCAAAACCTCCTACTCTCTTCAGCACCTGGCACATCACTTGACCTATTTCCACCCCCATTCAGTTCTGTGTATATCTTCTTCTGATCAACATTAAACAGTCTGTTCTGTCTGAACTGAGTGGCTCTCTGCTCATACCTTTTAACTTTTGCGCCCTTTGCTATCATCTTCTGCTTTAGTTCTTCGATCACTGTTTTAAGACCTTTTCTTTTAATTCTATGTCTTGCTTCCAGATCTTTCAGTTTCCTTTTCTTCTTTGTTCCAAGTTCACCCTTCTTTTCTCTTTCCAGCAAGTTGACCTCCTGTTTCAGTCTTCTGATGTCCCCCTCAATTCTACGTTTCCACCTTGGTTCATTTTTCTTCCTATATGTAATTTTCTTCAAACCTAGCTGTTCCGCAACCCATGCACCTGCTGCCCTGATTAGGTCATTCGTTTGTGTGATATTGCTAGTTTTCATAAACTTGACTACTCTATTAACTTCTTCAGTTTTACATCTTAAAGTCTTTTTATCAACATTTTTAAACATTATCCCTTCAGTTGTCCTTCCCTCTGCCATCATTTCTTTCAGTTGCTCCACAATCTGTCTCTTTTCTTCGTAAATCTCAACATCGTTGGTTTCAGCTTCATTTACATCCTGTCTTATTACATCAGCATCATCTACCTGATAATTAGCATCCTCCTGGTCGTTTCTGATCTCAGTTTCCTCATTTACAATTTCACTCTGAGCCTCGTCTTCCAGATTTCCATCCTCGTTCTGTTCTTCATCTTCTATTTTCCTTTTAATCATTTCCAACTCGAGTTCTGATAACCACCCGTTCTTTCTGATGGCCCTCGCCTGATCACAAATACGCTGTTCCGTTGAGTCAAACATGCCCCTTGCTCTCCATTCTCGAAACATTCTTTGTCTGTAGCCTCTAATGGGCCTCCCTTCTTCATTAAATGGGTTACTTCTATAAAAACATTCCATCACTACCTTGTTTACTTCTTTATTCCATCTCATTCTGGCAGTAGTAGGATAACGATCGGGACCCCGCTGCTCACCCGGGAAACACCTGCCGGACGAGGAACCTTCACTTGGATATACTATGATTTGACATTTAGCACTCATATATAGGTTTAGTGAATTTAAGGTTGCACAACCACCAGTGTTTTATCGAGACACCATCTCTAGGAGGGCTGTCGACCAAGACTAAAGAGTCCCCCCTACCCATGAGACAGGCTAGCCCCCGCCGGACGCCAACCCGGTACTTCATGGCCTCGGGGAGAGCTAACAGGTACTACACCTTGCTCAAGGGTGACCTGGAGGTAGCTGTGGCAAAGGGTAACCTCATTATCCCACGTCGAAACTCCACAACCGGATGCAGTTTAATGTCATGCCCAGGACTATGCAGTTTAATGTCATGCCCTCCACATAAAAACTTACAGTGAATTATTATTATTATTATTATTATTATCATCATTACTATTATTATTATTATTATTATTAATTTCTTTATAGTAGGCGCTTAAATGAATAGCAAAACTACAGCTAATTGAAGCCTACTAAAACAAAAGCAAAAGTGAAATAAAAATAAGCCTACAAATCTAACATAAAACGATCTTCCTAAATATATACATATGTACATATGTTACATATTTACAGGCGATTTTTAGCTTGAGATAAGAACAAGGTTAATTCAAGAACCCAACCTGTGCTATGAAAGTCTTGCATAATCGGCAGTTGCAGTCATCACCCTTCCATTCCTTTATACGTTTTTTAAAGATGGAAATATTAAGTGACTGTTTAATGTCATTGGAGATTCCATGCCACAGTTTACATCCAAGGAAAGAAATACTCTCTAACCCATACCGAACTGTCCGGGGCTTGGGCATTTGTAGAATATTTCTGCTCCTTAGATGATAAGGGGGATTCTTCTCAATGAAAATTTCAGTCATAAAGCTTGGGGTGATATTTGATTTAGTTTTGTAAATCTCTGTCATTAGCAACTGCAGATTTCGTTTATTTACAGACACAGAATTATCTCTCGTCAAAAGTGTATCAAAGTCAGAAACATTATCTTTGTATGCGATTCTCAGTGCCTTTTTGTGAATGTGATTGATCTTGTTATTAAGATATCTGTCACAGAACATCCAAACCAGGGGGCAGTAGCTAAATTGGGATAGGATAAAAGCCCGCATGATATGCTTGAGTTTTTCAGTGTCAAGTAAGTAGGAAATACGCGAAAGAGCGTGAAGCTTTTGGCTTGTTTTCTTGCATAACGATTGAACGTGTGTCTTGAAAGAAAGTTGCTTGTCCAAAGTTACGCCCAGCAGTTTTTCCTCTCTGCTTTCTGTGATAGTTGTACTTCCGATTTTTATCGACAAATCATTGCTCTTTTCACCGAATATCATCAAGTGGCACTTATCGTCATTTAGCTTCATGTACTTACTTTACTTTGGTCGACCTCCCGGACGAGCAGCTTTGACGTAACCCTTCCAGACGTCTCTGTCTCGCATGACTGCGCGTATCTCGCTAGTGTTTGAGAGTCCTGTATCACATTTCAATAGGTCGATGTAATTGACTGGCTTCCTTCCTCTATTCACATATCCATGCATGGGTTCCCAGAGCACAAATTTTGAGGCTATTTCATCTTGATGGCGCACACAGTGACCCGCAAGTTGGAGGCGACGTTTAGCGATCTTTGCTGTTACTCTAGGCAATTTTCCGTAGAGCTCATCATTTGTCATGTGCTGTTTCCATGACACGTTTAGGGCCATCCTCAACATTCTGGTGTATGCACCATCAAGACTCTTTTCCATTTGTTTGGTAAGGGACCATGTTTCTGAATTGTAGAGCAGCACAGATTCCACTGTGCAAAGAAATAAGCGTGTCTTGAATGCCCTGTTCAGTGAAGATGACCAGATTGGTTGGAGCTTGTGACATGCTTGCCAAGCTAGCGCTTTTCTGATTTGCATGTCGCTTGCACTGTCCTTCATGTAATTATTCCGAAACCATTCAGAAATAAGTAGGGTTTCGGTTTCTAACTTATTGATTACGTTTTCATGATTACCATCGCAGACATAGATCGTTGTATCATCAGCATAGTTGCATATTTTGCAGTCTGTCACAAACATAAACAGGTCATTCAGGTAGATGTTAAACAAGAGAGGCCCCAGCACAGATCCCTGCGGTACGCCTACACTAGTCTCTATCCATGTGCTGAAAGACCCATTCACTTTTACTCTTTGCTTTCGCCTATTCAAGTAGCTGTGGATAAGCTGCAATGCTCCTCTGCTAAAGCCATATGCTACTAATTTTGCAATTAGCAGATCGTCATTCAAGCAGTCAAAGGCCTTGGAAAGGTCCATTAACACGGCCCCAGCAGTGTTACCACTGTCCAATGCCGTCCTGCAGTCTTCTATGAAACGAAGAAGAGCATGCTGTGTGCTATAATTCTCACGAAAACCGCACAGCAACGAATTGAGAAAGCAGCGAGCAAACGCTTTCATTTGAGACTCCATTAATCTCTCATAGATTTTGGATGCAGATGGCTAGACTGTTATTGGTCTATAATGTTTCTTGATGAAATTATCATCCTTTTTGTAGAGTGATGAGATATCTCCTGCTTTCAGAGTTTCTGGAAAGTCATTTTGTGAGATAGTTGCATTGAAATGTCCTTGAAGGATTGGTGCAAAAATATCAGAGTTTTCTTTCATGACCTTCGCAGGTATACTTCCTACTGGAGACGATTTCGTGGGGTTTAATTTTCTAAGTTGACAAAAGACCTCTTCAGCAGTAACTTGCCTAAAATGAAACGATTCTGAGCATGTAAAGCACTCTTTAATTTTCTTAATGCTAGGATGGCTTTTATATTTTTCAACAGCCTTATCTATAGGGTCTTCTATACCTGTTGTGGATGATAGTTGTGCACCAGTGTCAGTGATTACTAGATCTTGTGTGATATTAGCAAAATAGTCGTTGAAAATTTCTGCAATTTTGAGCATCATTAGTAACCATTTCACCTTTTTCAATAAGTGTGATAGATTGAGATACTTGTACCTTATCTGTGAAAACTGGTTTAACTGTTTTCCAAAACTTACGGTTATCCGTAAGATTGTTTAGGTCCAGGTCTTTGTAAAAGTTAAATTTGGCTTTGCGCAGCATTTTCACACCATTGTTTCTTTGCCGTTTGTAAGCTTCAAAATTTTCATTAGTTTTGTCTTTGTTATATTTGTTCAAAAACCTGGTGCGATGCATCATTTCTTTTCGCAGTTCTCTGGTCATAAAATGCCCATCATTTGCGCAAAGGTACTTTTTCTTTATAGGAGCATGTTGAAGTAGCACATCTGTGACCATATTGCCAAACGCATCATAGCCTCCACCATCCGACGAGTCGGATCGGATATGATCCATCAGGTCAGTTCTGAAAGCTACGGCGCAATAGGCGCTATAGTCACGATAGGTAATTATCCTAGGGCCTCTCTTGTTAAATCCACCTTTCAGCATGCTAACTAACTATCATAGCGTGAAAGTCCGAAAGCCCCGTTTCAGCTGTGGTCGTATTCTGAAAATTGTGTTTCCTATTAAACTGAACAGCCTGAACAAAACCATCTAAAATCTACTTACAATAAATACACAAAGCTAAAAAGTGAAACCTAAATTTACCAAAGTAAAAGAAATATACATTAAAAACCAATAGACTGGGAAATTTCTCCAACGACCAAGAAACCGGAGCAGCCCCCGTCCCCGCGCCCGACCCCGCCAATCCGACAACGGAGATCCAAAACAGATCTCAATCGCCTGTTCAGCAGCGATCGAGCACAGAGACCGCGGGTCACAGCCAGTCACCCGACCGCAAGAAAAATCCCCAAGTCCATTAAATATTCTGTTTGAACGCAGCAATGGAGGGTGCCTGTTAAGTCTCGGCTGGGAGGCTGTTCCGCAGTTTTGCACCTCGATACGAGAGACATTTCTGCCCATTTGCAGATGTTTCTTTGGTAGCCTCAAGTCTATTTTCGTATTTTGAAGGCTGCGAGAGCTACATGCGGAGTTTCTTGTGAGAAGATTGCTCATGTACCGCGGAGCAAACCCATTAATAGACTTATAGACCATCAGTTTAGAATTCTGGTCGACAAGCTCGAGAACGGTTTTCCAACCAAAACTCCCGATGAGTAGCCTACTTGGGGCATCAAAGCTGCTGTTCGTTACAATTATGGTAGCTCTTTTTTGAAGCTTTTGGAGCTGATCAATATCAGTTTTGCCACAACAACCCCATACAGAGCATGCTCCGATTCGAAATAAGCGTGTTTCTGAGAAATTTTCCCCATGGTTGACTAAGGACTTTCACACTATGTCCGCCACACGTAATAGGATACGTAAACTGGTCGTAAAATCCAAATCTCAAATTTTGATGCAAGCCTACAGGCATATACGTAACAAAGTTAACAAATTGAATTTGGACTTAAAGCGTGAGTTTTCCACAAAGAAGATTTCGACTTATGCCAGTGATGTTAAAGGTTCATGGAAGGTTATTAATCAGGTTCTTAACAAAAAATCCAGGACTACTCATGTTTCAAGTTTAAATGTTGATGGTAAAACAATTGTTGACAATGTGGCCATCGCTGAATCCATGAATGATTTTTTCCGCTACATTGGTAAAAAAACTCAGTAACAAAATAGCTGCTGCATAAAACCCGCTTTTGGAAAATGAATATTCTGTCAATAAAGAAGGTTCAAAGTTCCATTTTACACCCGTTGACACACGTCAGGTTGAAAAGTTTAAATCCTCAATGGGATCTGGGCCTGATGGCATTGCTAACTTTTCTTGAAAGCGGGACTTCCAATCTTAGCCGAGTCTCTTTGCGACATTTTAAATCTCTCTTTAGCTACCGGTTTCTTCCCAGATTGTTGGGAAGTTGCAAGGGTTGCCCCCATATTTAAAAGTGGTGACCAAACTGATCGCTCAAGTTACAGACCTATCTCAGTTCTCCCTTTTTTAGCAAGAGTGTTCGAAAAGTTGGTTTATAATCAGCTTTATGAGTATTTGGACGAAAATAAGCATCTTTTCTCACGTCAATCCAGTTTTAGGAGTTTACTCTCTGTAGTTACGTCCCTCTTGAATAATACCGAATGATTGGTACGTCAACATAGATAATGGAAAGTACACTGCCATGGTCTTCATCGACCTTGAGAAAGCGTTTGACACGGTCAATAATCTGATTCTTCTTGCAAAACTGAAGAAATACGGCATTTATGGCCTTGAATATTTATGGTTCCAATCCTATCCAGAAAACAGACGTCAGTTCTGTAGGGTAAATGGTGCATGCTCTGATTCGAAAGATATTGATTGTGGTGTTCCGCAGGGATCTTGCTTAGGACCACTTCGTTTTTTAATCTACATTAACGATCTTCCATTGGCTCTCCATAAATGTAATCTGACAATGTATGCTGATGATAAAAACATTTCTTATGCCTGTAAAAATATTGGAGAACTAAATACCGTTATGAATAGGGATCTCGATTGTCTGAATAAATGGCTACAGGGTAACATACTGTCATTAAATGTTGTAAAGGCTCAGGCGATGGTTATAGGATCACAACCAAACTTGAAGAAAATTGCCGACAAGAAAGTAGACACGCAAGCCTTTTCTATTGGAGAATCTGCAATTGATATCGTTAAAAATGTGAAATACTTATGAGTTCAACTTGATAGTAACCTTGATTGGAATCAGCACATGAATGTTTTATGCAGCAAGGTATCTCGTGCTATTGGCTTTTTGAAATATGCAAAGACATTCGTACCGAAAAAAACTCTCATTCATACGTACAGAGACATTGTCGAGGCACATTTTCGTTACTGCTTTTCAGTGTGGGGAAGCTGTGGCGAAACAAGATTGAGGGCGTTGCAAAAATTGCAAAATCGGGCTGCAAGAATTGTCTCCAATAGCAGTTATGATACATCTGCAACTCTTTTGATTAAGAACCTTAAACGGCTTACTGTCACCGACATGATTAAAAGTGAAACAGCTACGATGACGTATAAAGCAATAACTGGTCTTGCACCGAGCTACCTTTCTAATTTGTTCACAAAAAATACTGATCGAAATATTGATGTTAATTTGCGAAATGCAGCTAACGATCTTTACATCCCCAGAATGACAACTAGCAAATGAAAAAAAGCGATATCTTTTCGTGGCGCTAAATCTTGGAATAAACTTTCGACTGATATAAAAGAAGCAATTTCGCTTAAGTCATTTAAATGCAAAATAAAACGCCACTTGCAGCCTACTCTTTGGCACCCAGGGTAACTCTTTGAATATAATATTTCGATCCATTCACCAGTTTTGATTTTACTCCTTTTACTTCTTTTATCATATATCCTTTAGTTTGGCTTTTTAGATATACTTGTATTAGGTTATTTTAGGTTTTAGATCTTAAGTTATTTTAGCAATATATTATTAATTTTGTAAGTTTTTAACACGGCCCCCTGTAAAGCAGTCTTTGATTGATGGGGCCACCGTGTATAAATAATTTAAAATGAAATGAAATGAAATGAAATAGAGCAGCTGTTTCGGAAATATGGCTTCGCTATACTCGAGTACAATGTTTTGAAAGAGGCAATTGGGAGGACATTCTTCGCATGTTTTAAAAGTCCGATGGCTCTCGATGATTTGGGAACTCTCGATAATTTAAAAAAGTGTACAACGAAGATCTAATAATGACAAAATCGGTAAAATGGTAAAATAATGACAATGGTAAAATACTGCAAAATTTGACAATGGCAATTGACAATGACAATGATGAAATATAATGACAAATGATGACAAAATAATGACAATGGTAAATAATGGTAATGGTAAAATAATGACAAAATTTTCTGATTTTAATTCTCTGAAATCTCACATCTTCTTCAAGCAGATCACAGAATGATGTGATTTCGGATATCCATTTGCTTAACAATATGTTGCTCCTGCCAGTTCTTTGTGGATTTCTATAAAATTCTTCCTCAATTTGATGTCATTGTCTGTTTGTTCCACCATGCTTTTTTCTTTACATTTTTTATTGCGTTGCCGGGCTCTTCGATATATCTTTCCTGTTACCTTTCTTTGCTCTCCATGATATCGAGAATATAATCTGTCATTCATTTCTGTTTCTCTTTATTTGAATTTAGGTATCGTTTTCTGTGCAATTTGGTTCAATGTCTCCTCGAAGGCTCTCCCTTCTTCTTCGATCTCGCCTGTTTCATGCGCTTTTAATTTCTCAAACCTGTTAGAGACATTCAATTGAAATTCAGTTCTTACATCAAGATCTTAAAGCAATTTTTCCAGCTGAAATGTTGGCTGTTGTTCAGTTATTTGTAGTTTATGCAATCCTATTTGGACTGAAGCCCTGGGTTGCTGGTACTTTGTTTTACTGCATTAAGAAATCGTTTGTTGATCATAGTTATGTTAATGCCCGAATAATGGCCTCTGTTGCACCTTGCCCCATGCTACAACCACATATCACTGGTTACAACTAGCCTGGGCTTCCTCTGCTGATGGTGGTCTGATCAGTGATCAGCTGTGATCGGTCGTCGTTGTTGCTGAATTCATTTTCTTTCCTTCGCAGAGGAGCATCCATTTGGGCCATTCAAGCCGGCGCAGGTTCCAAAGATCTATGCATACTCAGCGATGAATGTTTTTGAAGGTTTGTAGTTTAGAAGTTAAAGAGGCAGTATCACCCAGGGTCCTTTGCGGGCATCCTTAACAGAAACTATGAACTGCCGCAGTGTAGATCCATGCTTTTCACTTAGGCCAAATTTGATTTTCAGAAATTTTAAAATTTCTTCGTTCCTGCAAAGAACTCTGTGTGGCAATGGCTATCTAATTTTAATATGAAATTGATTGATTTAACAGTAATAGGTTAACTGTGGATGTTATAGATTCAGCTCATATACAAGTTAACAAACCTTCGTGCAAGACCATGACGTTTCTTCGAATGCACACTTTCATGGTCATCTGGTTCCCACTTTAGCTGGCACTTTCGATCCATCTTTAATTAGATATAAAAAATGCAAAAAACAAAAAGGCACACACTCACACAAAGGGAGAGGGGCTGCTACTTTGGGCTTATGATATGAAGTAACATACCGCTGAGTCAAAAATGCGTGCCGACGTCTGGAAAAATAACAGTTTAGAGTAATTTCGAAACACCATGCACCACCCCACAGCGGAAGTGCCCACTAAAATGCCATGAGCAGGACTAATAATTTTGACCACATTGTGTTCAGTTTTCAGCATGAAGGCAACGACAATGCATTAGGCCGTTCTGGAGGGGAGTAAATGTGATAAGTGCACCGGATGATTCAAAGAAGTTAACAAGTTTTGCGAGCTATTGAATAAAAACCATGCAACCGATATTCAGAATCAAGATATTTTTGCATCCAAGGCTCACTTAGATGCGAATATACAAATTCTCTTTCTGAAAGTCACAATTGTGTTTAATTTTAAGCTCAATGGCAGGTAAATGCAGAATCAAAGGTGAAATTCTCAGTCTAATGAGGACATCTTACCAGCATTTTTCCTATTTGTGGGCCAAAATGATTTTAGTAAAACTGCATTAGCAAAATAATCTAAGCTAGCATTTGGCTGAAAGATTAATAATTTTGTTTTTAATATCGGCCATATACTTTTTCTTCTATTGCATTCCAGACGTATTGTTATTATTGTTATTGTTAAGTTCTTTATATTGGTCATGAGGTAGTAATTCTTTTTCGCTCCCCATGGTATCGTCCCTGTAGTATTGTATAGTAATTAGAACTGTATAGTAGAATGTAAGATTTGTTGTAATATTTTAAATGAATGAAAAAAAAGTTCTTTAAAGTTGGTATTTGCAATAGCTTATATGCAATAGCTAATTCAAACCATCTATCTACAATGGAAAAATTTACAATAGTGTAAAGAAAATAGATATATTTACATGAATTTACGTGGTTTCTGTTCGCACAGGGATTTCCAAAGATTGTTTCTAACAGCAATTTTTTTTTCTCACCCGGTATATGTCTTTTAAGTTAAAACAGCAGCATAACTAACTTCAGGTTCTTGGATAATGACATACTCTGTGATCAATACCGATATATTTTGTTTTTTAGATAAGGAGCAGCTACATGAGAGGAAAACTTTCCCATTGAGGCATCCAGTTGGAAGTAGAGTCAAGCTACCTGAGAATGTTAGCAAGAGACCATTCACTGCACCTGCAAGGTACTCAGGGCCTGAGTTATTCAAACCAAGACTTGACTGTAGCATGACTAAGAAATCACCGTCTGGTAATTTTACGAATATTTACAAGAGAGACAAAACAGAGCCATTTATCTCACCAGCTTCCATTCCTAACAGATATACTGGTACAAATTCTAAAATTTTCTTTTAAGTTTATACACCGGGTAAGTCAGAAAATGTTTTGACGGTTGAAAATCTGTCGCTCTTCTACCATTTATCAAATTCCTATAAACTGAGAATTACTGAGGAGATAGCATATCGACTTAGATGAGAAAATTAGTTGGTCGTAGTTTGGTCGGATCCTTGATGAATTGAAAGCAAATAAAGATGCTTTATTTCAAAATCCTTCATAGCAGGACTAAGACTACGTTCACACTATGCTGGCACATTGTGAAAACAATGAAAATTGTGATAGTAGCAAAATTTGAACTAGCGTTTACACGATATCAACACATTTTGAAAACGGTAGGAAATGTTAAAGTCATAAGCTCGCGGCAGGCTCTCCAAGACTTAAATGACGAAGAAAGGTACCTGTACCTTGGGGATCGATCAGCCTTTTTTTGAAAGCGTTGAAAAATGTTCCGTTTTATCGGTTTCGAGTATTCACACGATGCCGTCTTCAAACTGTGCCGGTTGGAGTTCCGTCTTCAAGATGTACCGTTTTCAAAATCATCCGGCAAAATATGTGCCGTTCTTGTGTGAGCAGCAGGCCTATCCGTCACATTTTTTCACCGTTTTCAAGATATGCCGGTTGTAGTTCCGTCTTCAAGATGTACCGTTTTCAAAATCATCCGGCAAAATATGTGCCGTTCTTGTGTGAGCAGCAGGCCTATCCGTCACATTTTTTCACCGTTTTCAAGATATGCCGGTTGTAGTTCCGTCTTCAAGATGTACCGTTTTCAAAATCATCCGGCAAAATATGTGCCGTTCTTGTGTGAGCAGCAGGCCTATCCGTCACATTTTTTCACCGTTTTCAAGATATGCCGGTTGTAGTTCCGTCTTCAAGATGTACCGTTTTCAAAATCATCCGGCAAAATATGTGCCGTTCTTGTGTGAGCAGCAGGCCTCTCCGTCACATTTGTCACCGTTTTCAAGATATGCCGGTTGTAGTTCCGTCTTCAAGATGTACCGTTTTCAAAATCATCCGGCAAAATATGTGCCATTTTTGTGTGAGCAGCAGGCCTATCCGTCACATTTTTCACCGTTTCCAAAATGTGCCGGTATCGTGTGAACGTAGTCTAAAATTCTAGGAAAAGTTTGCCACCAATATGGTCCTATATCTACCATAATCGGACGGTAGCAACCTATCTTTATCGCTCAGACATTTACCAGGTAAATAAAGGGGCTGTTGCATAACAGAACTTTCAGCTATCCAAAGAAATAATCTGAATTGATTAATCTTTTATGCATTTTGAAGAATTTTCGAATGCGCACAATAATGATATAGGCTCTAACGCCATTCGATCGAGCCTCGTGGATAAAAATGTATGAAAATAGCGCTCGGTCTAGGCTCTTTTGTGGAATAACTAAAAGGTCTACTGTATTGTACCAGGTGAGCCAGAAGAAGGTTCCTGCTTTCGAAAATTAATAATACCGAGAGTTCTGGACGTATTTCAATGATTCAATTTTCAGTTAATAGCTTAAAGACAAAACTATTTTCGTGATTTTTTCACCCTCTTGTTAGAACTGAAAATATTGGTAACTTCGACTTTGCAAAAATTTCTTGGTTGCTAGATGCCCGAAAAAGGGCTGAAACGCTTGATCTAATCGTAGGTATTCTCCTCATATAGAACGATACACAAGGGCATTTTACCGCTCTCAAGATTTATAAGAAACGGATTCCTAAACAGGCACTGAAGGAGAGTTTAAATCACATGGCAAGAAATGTGCAGATGATATCTCTCACCCGTGGAAACGATGGGAACTATACTTTTTCATTGTTCCGTGTGAGGAGTTTTCTAATGTTTCGATCCAGTGTTTTGGACAGCTTTCAGGCATGAAAGTTTCGCAAAGCCGAATCTACCTCTCATAATAATGTAAGCAAAATAACATAGATACCTCAACCTAACGTTTTTAATCAGAGTTTGATTGATTCCTAGCCAATAATTGCTTTTTGTTTTATGAATTTTCAAAATTTGGACCTTTTTTGGCTCACCTGGTATAAACTTGGGACCTCCACTCACGCGCTTTTCATCTGTTTTCTATCATCATGAGGCTAGGTTGCTTGCAAATCTGATCAACAGTTTTAGGTCTATTTTGAAGGAATCTGGGATGAAGAACGATGAGACCGATTTTGACAACCAAAATTTATTATCTGAATTGATATTTCAGTTGCGCAGGTGATATCAGTATATAGGAATCTAATAACTTTAACTTTAACGCCACTACTGAGCATCGCCATAGCATTTGCTCAATAACTGGTTTTGGAGCAACATTCTCTCAAAAGTCCAAACATTCTGATTCACTCGGCATTTCTCATGGGGTTTTTATACATTTTCTATTTCATACCATATTATAGGCAATTTACTTTGCTTGAAATGAGTACTTTGTATAAAGTGTGCGTGAATTAGACCTACGCGAATGAGAGGATCAAGCCTGGAATTTCAAGAAAAATGAAGGCAAAAAGCTAAGAAGACGTTAATTAAAAGGAAATCAACGCAAGCAACAACACAAAGTTCGTGCATAGAGTATTTTCTCATTCACAATTTATCTAGCGTGAACAGAAAGATTCACCCACTAGAACCAGAGACATACAGGGCATTAGGGTCTCAAACTCTCTAGAATTCACCAAGGCAATGCCAGTGACATTAAGATATCATAATAATTTTGTCAAAATGAGCGAAATTAAAATTTTGTTTATCCAGTGCCAGAGAAAATACTCGCGGCATAAATTAGCATGAATCTTTAAGGTGAGTATTTATTTGGTGCATCTTTAATTTCCTTTAGGCTGGTATTTTATATTTTTACTGATTGTTAACAAAGTAAGGGTGTCTCAGAACCAGCGATCGACGTTTGATTATACAGCAAAGACTAACGAACAGGCTCTTTGGAAAGATAACCCTATCCGTAACATCTTCAGTAGATAGATCTTTTAGTTATTCTGAACAAGAATCTGAATCGAACGATGCTTTTATACCGGGTGCGCCTCAATAAACTATGCACTTTTGACAGACCACGATAAGTTACATACTTGACCAGTTTTCAAGATTTACGAGTTAATCGTTAGCTAAGATCCTAAATTAGATAATAGTACATTTTGTTCACTGTTTAAACTCCTATTCGGAGCTACGAGTGACTTTCTTGAAATTTTCGGTTTCGAAAACACTGAGACACCGTCAAAAAACGTTGATCAAATTTTCTAAAGACTCATATAAATGGATAAAGAGAGAACATTTTCTTGGTAATTTGGGATTTAGAAATTGATCAAAAGTTTATGATTGTTTGACCTCATCATGCCACTTAACTACTGTTTGTCTTTGAGCTCTCTTGACGTAGCATAAAAGTATGAATTCAATGAAATTTCAGATTTAAAATAAATTTCTTTCTATCATTAAAAGTATTTGTAAATCTTATCAACCATAGAACTAACACTCGTGCATTGGATTATAACGGGATCAATTTCTTAACACCCAAATCACCACGAAACTCCCCCCCCCCGGGGGTACATGACTTGCGGATGGACAGGGGTCTGCCGCCCAGTTATCAAAAAGCTACCCTCTTCTTATTACCGACAGTATCCGTCATACCCACTTTTATGATGAATTTTGGCGGAAAACTACCCATTTTTTGACAATTTTTGTCAATTTCTAGGATACCAAACCATGTTTAATGAAATCTGCCGAAAAAGGGAACCCTGTTTAGAGAATTTTGGGCTTGAAAACCCACCCATATGGGCGGCACATACCCGTACCCTCAACATGTTATGTTACCCCCCCCCCCGGGAACTGTAACAGGACCATTGTCATTCATGATGTCATATCCGTAAACCTCGTTTCCATGTAATACTTAGCATTTCCGTTCCGTTACACATGCGTAGTAGTTAGCTGTCAATCACTTATTGTTTGTATGATTATTTCCGTTTTGTAGTTAAGTATAAATAGATTGATTCCTTAGTTTCTGGAGCTTTTTGTGAATAATTATGAGACACGAAACATGACTTCTTCTCTCGACTCAAAGCCTGTCACAGAACTATCCTCCCTTTTACCATTCATGTGGAGTCTTCAAAAAACTTGATAAACGTTTTTCGACCGTTTCTGGTGTTTTCGAAATCGAAAAGTTTCAGAAATTTTCTTATAGGTCCTTAAATAGAAGACAATAAAATTTACGAAAAATACTAGTACCTAATTGAGGATCCTAGCTAAAGATCAACTCATAAATCTTCAAAATCGGTCCAGTATACGATTTACCGTGAACTGTCAAGAGTGCATGGTTTGTTTTGGCGCACCAGGTATATTTTGAATCATTTATGAATGTGTACAACGATGATGGAAGGTTTGGCGCCACTCGATCGAAGCTCACGTATAACAATGTGTAAATATATTGCTCGATTCAAGCTCTTTTCTATGACAGGTAGAAGGTCTTTTGATTTTAAGCACTACAATCTTGTAAATCTGCTGAATATCGACTAAGGTAAAAGTAATGGTTTTGGAAGTTCACATCTTTCGAGCAGTGACTAGAGGCTTCCCGATGGCAATAGACGATTACGCTAAAGATGGCGGCGAGGAAGTTTTTGCCGAGATGCACTGCGTTCTCGAATCGAATCCCTATAGAATTGTTAAGGATTCGCAATAAGAATGCAATGCATCTTGGTAAAAAGTTCCTCGCCGCCATCTTTAGCGTAATCATCTATCATAGTGATAGTAAGCGATCATTTTTGGATTGTTTTTTGACTTGCTACAAGTCTCAGTTTTAATCTCAGAATATCTCAGACAGCGCCGTCCTCGCGCTGCGCGCTCGTTGCGCCTTCGGTGCGGTACGACCTTTCCGCAATGACAATGGGAATAGAAACAAAACGAAGACTTGTATCAAGTCAAGATTGTTTTATGCCATAAATCAGCAGGCATTTGTGCAATTTGCAAAAACGAGGTCTCAAACTCATAGTTGAAGCCTATCCTATGCAGATGTGTGCAGAACATAATAGAACGTAAACCTTAACCAGCAGCAGCCATACCAATGGAAATGGGACATTTTTTTGGGACACCTTGTAGCTAATTCAAGCCAATTGCATCATCTGCATTATCATTGTATTAGTTTAGCACATGTTTATATCTTAGCCGAGGATTGACGAATGATTTTTTTTCAAATATTTTTATGATTATTGGAATCTTAGAAGTATCAGTTATCCGTTAAAATCCAAACTTTCACTACGTCTCCTAGGTCCTGAACGCAATCGTGGCCAAAAATGACCACCTTCCAATTAGTAATATTTGTTTTTATAACATATATTTGTTTTCAACCAAGGTTTGTTTACACCCATTTCAAGTCATGTGACCTGTCTCTTGAACAAAATAGCTTTTGATTTCTCTGGCATATTTCGTGCCATGTGCGGTTGTGCCTAGCCTGTGTTCCATGGTCTGGAACACAGGCTAGGTTGTGCCATGAGCGCAAAAAGTAGAATAATACTAAGACTTCCCAAAAGTATGGTCACATGACTTGAAATGGGTAAAACAATTGTTAGCTGACTTGGTCTACTTCTCTGCCTAATCTGTTTCGTTTCAGGCCAATTTTCCATGCAGGCTCTGCAATTTCACCTTTGTGCCATGTTATTGTGACGCCAGGATGAAGTTTCCAGAAATCCTTGGAAACAGACAAAATCAGTTATGGATTGTTTACACCCATTTCAAGTCACGTGGTCAAACTCTTGATGAGATATCTGTTGATTTCTCTAACATATTTCGTGCCATGCAAGCTTGTGCCATATGTCAAAAAAGTAGGATAATACTAAAACTTTTTAAGAGTATGGTCATCTGACTTGGAATGAATAAAACAAACTTTATTAGCCGATTTTAGGTCTATCATATTCATCCTGTCGACAAGCATGGGGTTGACTCACGAAAGTGTAACTTTATCAGAGCAAGGTTGGATTTCAACCAATCAAATGCATTCAATTTGTTGACTGGCCAATTAGAGGGCTCCAAACGAACCTGGTTTAGTTTAAGCTGGCTTTGCTTGCCAATTTGAATGAGGTATAGGGTAAGGTGGGGGTAATTTGGGTCTCCATGATGATGTGGGTCTACTTTTTGCTTTTAAAGCGATCGTAAGTTTGAAATTTCGATTCATGACTTTATTTACTGAAATCTATACTTTTAGGAATTGTTTAAGAGGTGTCAAATAATTATTTGATAATTTCTGGTACTCCAATTTCAAGATTTCCCCCAGCCTAAACTTTTATCATGATCTTACAGCGTAGAAGACTTTCGATTTACGCCAGCTTGTGAAGATAGGAATCAAATGTTTTAGCCGATTTTTGCTCGTGGCCCCTGACCGGAAACCTTCAAAGCCTCATTTTCACGGACCAATCAGACGGCGAATCAGCGAGGAAGACAGAAGAAATGTGTGAAAATTTTTCTCAACTTTACCTACCTTCATAAAACGCAACCAGGACAAAAAACTGCTGGAAATTTCCCGAATTTTTTTGAAGATATCTACTCACCAAATGTTTGGGTATCCAGATTTGGATGCCGGTTTAAATACCTCACGGTTTGGTGGAGATATAGCGTTTTCCGATAGGCAACAACGGCCGAGGCTTGCCAAGCCCTGTTTACGCCACTTCAAGTCAGGTGATAAACCTCTTGAGAAACCTCCTTTCAATTTCATTACTAATTTCGAACCATGGAAACTTATGCCGTGAATGCAAAGAGTAGTATAATACAGAAATTTCTCAAGAGTATTGCCATATGACTTGAAATGTGTTAACTAACCGAAGTGACTTTCTTCAGTTCACATAGAAATCGAATGGGCATTGAATTTTGAACCAAAGAAACTGCGGTGTAAAGACAATAGCAAGAACAATTGGAAACGTAAACATTTGCCGTTCTGGGATCGTTATTAAAAAAATCACTATTGTTATTGCCATTGTCTCTAACCCAGAATTTCTATTGTTTAAGGTTGAGTGCCTCATCGGTTTAGAAGCGCCATAACTCCGAGAAACCATGAGATATTTACACCGGCATCCAAATCTGGATACCCAAACATCTAGTGAGTAGATATCTTCAAAAAAATTCGGGAAATTTCCAGCAGTTTTTTGTCCTGGTTGCGTTTTATAAAGGTAGGTTAAGTTGAGAAAAATTTTCACACATTTCTTCTGTCCTCCTCGCTTATTCGCCGTCTGATTGGTCCGTGAAAATGAGGATTTGAAGGGTTTCCGGCCATGGGCCACGAGCAAAAATCGGCTAAAACATTTGATTCCTATCTTCAGCTTGTGACTTCTTTTATCAATCTCATGTTCAATCATTTGGAATGCTAAACGTATTTTACAAGATGGGGGTAATTTGAGTCAACTGGGATTTTGTTACGGATTGCGTTGTGCAAGAATTGGCGATGGCTCCCAAATCAAAGCAAAAATGTAACTGCAAGCAAATGGATGTTTACATCGAAGACAGCATAAATTAAATGTTTCCATTCATTAGTGGGATCAGCACAGGACGCAAGGATTCACATCTTGTAACTTTTATTTCAAAGGAAATTGGTTTTACATCTTCATCTTCAAGAATGGGCATAGGATTTGCAATATGCAGTGATGCTGGTACGCATAAGCGTACGAGGTGGGGGGCTGGGGGGACGGTAGCCATCCAACTTTCGAAAATTATCGAAAATGAGCCCCAATCGGGCGAAATTTTACCGCTAGTCGGGCAAAATTGTTAGTAAACAATGGGCTTTGTGTTGGGCAGCTCCCCAAGATTTTTTCTTCCCGTACGCTTATAGTGGTACGATTTATTTTTAATTTTCTCTCTGCAAGTTTTCAAGTCTTTGGCTGAGAAACTCTGAAAATTGAATCGCAGTTATTTATAAAGGTATTCTAAAATTATATTTGATTGAATTTATAATACAGCTGATGATATTCATACTGCTGTTCTTGAATAGACCCAAATTTCCACCGATAGGTTGAAATTACACGCAAAAGCGAGGAAAGTAAAAATTCCAAAAAATATTCAGACTTCAAAGCAAAGATCGGCAACACAACGCCAAGACCGGCTAAAAATTCAGAATAGGTTTTGAAATCTTTAAAAAGGTGGGTGCAAAATTCACTGACCCATTTCTATGAGCTGAATGGCTTCAAAGAGACTTAAAGGCAGTCTGTCATGCATTTGATTGGGTGATAATGACAATACAAAGAATAGAAAATTTGAATGGCTGATAATCGTCTGACTTTCTACGGCCATAAAAAGTCACGAAGATTAGCCCTCCTTTGTTTCAAATTTACAGATTCACAAAGAACTCCGTTGTGTTGATCTCTGATTGTAGCGGCCAATCAGATACGTGACAGACTGCCTTTGAACTATTTTGCTATAGACGAATTGTGCCGTTGGACCTTCCTGAAATTTTCAATATTTTCAGAATCAGAGTGCTTTCTTCTTTTTCAAGAATTCGAGAGAAATTTTCCAAAAAAACTTAAAGTCATCGTAATTTCTAAACCGTTTTACGCAACATGAAATAATTTGCAAGAAAACCGAATCAATGATCATTATATCAAATTAATCAATAATTGACCTAATAAACCTTGATGTGTAATCAAGCAAAAGTCTGTCTTATAAATTTGATGACGTCATATCCTAAACTGAGCTTAAATACAAAATGAGTTGTCATTTTAAAAAAATTCAAAACTTCTGAGAAGTCCAATGGTAGGATTATAGATAGGTAGCTAAGTCATTTCGAAAACATGCCCATTTTATACCCAAATTACCCCCACCTTACCCTATGATAGAGGCCTATATGCCGAAGTAACCTTTGTGATTTCTTTCGAAACTATCTAAAGTCAGCGAAAGGAATGACGAGAAGTAAAAACTTTACAACAAAAAAGAATGTCTTTAAAACTTTCGGTCCGATTTGTCTTCGGAGTACTTTACCTGTGCTTTTGTGTAGCATGTCTTCACACTGGAAAGCAACTGGCTAAAGCTAACGCACACGCACGCCAGTGGCGATGCTGATCATATGCAAAACGCAGCCAGGCATTTCTCCATTTTATGTAGAAATTTCCCACCAATATCTCGAAATGCTAAAAGTTAATACGAAAGCGTCATATACACGCAGGGGCGTCGTGGCCGGGGGGGGGCAGGGGGGACCATGGCCCACCCTAGAATTCAGATCGTCCAATTTTTCGGAAATTTTAGGGTTTTATCGGAAAATCACTGACTTTGGGCTTGCGCAAAGTACATTCAGTTTAGATCTCTTTGCATCGCTTTCAGTTCTTCCCACAACATCTGCCCTTTCGTTGCTATTTCATAAACATTTTCCAGATATTAGTTCTGTTCTTAGCAGCGTTTATACTCTGTGTGCCAGTGCCTCGAAAAAATTACGAAGATCTTGTACGATAAAAGCTCATTGCTTCGGGAGACATTGCTGATTTAAACAGGGAGGTCTAAATGAATATTGTCAGATAGCACTAGAAAAGTTAAGTTGATAAAATACTACGGTACCTTAGCCTTTGAAACATGGATTGTTTTCACGACTGATAGTTACTGCTCACATCAAATTAGAAACCATGGGCTATGCATTTTGTATAGGATGTTTTTGCTACAGCCTCAAATTCGCTCACTTTCTTTGAAAAAGTCTCTAGTCAAGCCTATGGAAAAGAATATTCACAGAAATGAAGCTATCATAAAGTTATCAGAGTTATCAAGCTATCTTGCTTATATTTCATTCAGCTACTGTAAATACCCATCTATTTTTAAGGTATTTAAATATTTCCCAAGAAAGCCTTCCGTTAGTCAAAATCTACCTATGGAAAAGAATATTTGCAGAAATGAAGCTATCATAAAGTTATCAGAGTTATCAAGGTATCTTGCTTATATTTCATTCAGCTACTGTAAATACCCATCTATTTCTAAGGTATTTAAATATTTCCCAAGAAAGCCTTCCGTTAGTCAAAATCTACCTATGGAAAAGAATATTTGCAGAAATGAAGCTATCATAAAGTTATCAGAGTTATCAAGGTACCTTGCTTATATTTCATTCAGCTACTGTAAATACCCATCTATTTCTAAGGTATTTAAATATTTCCCAAGAAAGCCTTTCGTTAGTCAAAATCTACCTATGGAAAAGAATATTTGCAGAAATGAAGCTATCATAAAGTTATCAGAGTTATCAAGGTATCTTGCTTATATTTCATTCAGCTACTGTAAATACCCATCTATTTCTAAGGTATTTAAATATTTCCCAAGAAAGCCTTTCGTTAGTCAAAATCTACCTATGGAAAAGAATATTTACAGAAATGAAGCTATCATAAAGTTGTGAGCGTGTGGCCGAGTGGTTAAGGCGTCTGACTCGTAAGCCAAAGGTCAGAACGGCCGTAGGTTCGAGTCCCACGCTGGACAGTTTGGTCGCTGTCCGTTACACTAGCCCGGGTCGACCAGAGCCATGTGAGGGAAATCTGGTAGCTGTGGCGGGTAGCTGCGGCGGAGTGATGGTAAAACATCCGTGGCCCCTGCTGGAAATAAGTCTCTCAGACTTTCGCGGGCTAGCCACGTTAAATATAAATACCTACCTACCTGAGTTATCAAGGTATCTTGCTTATATTTCATTCAGCTACAGTAAATACCCATCTATTTCTAAGGTATTTAAATATTTCCCAAGAAAGCCTTTCGTTAGTCAAAATCTACCGCTTCTTTCAATGGCGACTTCTTTACAAAAAGGGGCACTTTCCAACGATCTGAAGGGTGTGGTCGCAAAAAATTTTTCCGGGGGCGAACCCCCGGACCCCCATTTTTGCTCGCTTCGCTCGTATTTGGTATCAGCACCCCGAACATGAATTTCGTCCGTACTGGTCTGACTACTGAGCCTCATCCCAGGAAGATTGTTCTTTTCATGGTGGTTAATATGGACCCAATCCGAACATATCACTAATAAATCCTACATTTTTCCTTTACTCATTGCGAGCGTCTAGTAAAAGGAAAAAGGGCGAAAATGAAAAATATTGTTTTTCGGAAATTTCGGGGCCTTGGCCCCCCCTGATAGACAGGTGCCACGACGCCCCTGTATACACGCAGACGCAACTGAGAAATTAGACAAGGAAATCGAATGAATTCCTTTTTCATGTGTGTCTTTTGCCATTTTCCGTTCTTTTCCATTGGTTAGTATGGCATATGGTATACATATTTAGTGGTGAATACACCTGGGAAGAATCAAACAAAGAATACAGCTAGAAAAGCTAAAGATGCGATGCTTAATCAAAGGAGGTGAAAAGTCGTCCTTAATTTCTTCCCATCCTTCTTGGATGCAAGTTTAATTTAATTCATTCACCCTTCCTCTCTAGCAATCCACAGGTGATGCCCGGTGGATGCAACTCTAATGAAGATATGACACCACGCTCATCCATGATTTATCTGAGAAAGGGGTGTATTTGAAGCAAAATCCTATGACCTAGAATCTCAAAATAGGTAGTAGGTTTTTTCAGAACATATCCGAAAAACGTTAGAATGCTAATGAACTCAAGACCCCAGAATGTAGTGCATTTTTTCCTGGTCTGAAAGCCGTTCGATCCACTAAGTTTCATGGGTTTCTATCAGTACGTGGATGGTGATAAACTGCATCGACCCTAAACCCCGGGGGGGGGGATGGAGGAAAGTTAGTTCAAAGTTGATAAATACCTTTCTTGTTGCTTCAGTGTTGCAAGATTTTCTGGACTGGGCCAACGACGATGTGTTTATAGAACAGTTTGAGAGGAAACTGGAACTATTCTATCAAAACATCATCGTTGGCCTAATCCAGACAAATTTGGCAAACACTGAAGTAATAACAAGGGTATTTAGCAAATTTAAACTCAATTTCTCCCACCACCTGTGAGCAAACTTGGTAAAAAAGCTCTTTTTGTTCGTTTCAGTCATGAACTCCTCTGAACATCTATTATTTTGAAGGATTTGAACGTAGTTATTGCAGGTAAATGAACAATCTGAGACCCTGGGGATGATATCTGCTCAAAAGGGAATCGAGCCACCCAGCGCAGCCCCCAAAATGAGCAACGATCCATTGCAAATGCAAAATATGTTGTTGTTGTTGACATGACAATTTGAAGACTCGTCTTCAAAACGAGATTGTCCCATTCCCATGTGAGAAAGAAAGGCGACATTCGTTATACCGCTGACCAAGATGCTTAGGGATCGTGGAATCAACAACAACATCCCTTGCCTCGTGGTTTGATTTTGTTGTGGGATCGAGCAATCGAGCGGCGTCCTATTAATAAGCAATTTTCGAAGCAAGAACATGACAATCAAGGGCCTCTTCAGTCAACAGAGTGTGAGCTAGAATAAGGCAGCCATGTGAGGCAAAGGTGAGTGATCTAAGCGTATAATTTACTCCTGATCTTTCCTGATTGATACATAATACACACACGGCCTAATAAGCAAGCTCCAACTCGACAAGCCACGTTACCGTGTGGCAGGCCCAAAATCATTTGGATTTGCTTTCTAATACCTCATCATAAGAAAATCTTGACATCTTCTGAGACAAATGAATAAGATTCAACAAAAAGTTTAAAATTCATCGTGCATTGTGCACTCAAGAAGGGTTTTTTCCGAACGTCCTTTTTGTACGAAGGCCTACGCAACTGAGAATTTGTTCAATCGGCCCCCTCCAAAGGTGGTCCAATATTTTCTAATCGGCCCCGTGATACCTCACGATAAGAAAATCTTGAACTCTTCTGACACAAATGAATAAGTTTCAACAAAAAATTTGAAAATTTATCGTGCATTGTGAACTCAGGAAGGGTTTTTCCCGGGCCTCCTTTTTGTACGAAGGCCTACGCAACTGAGAATTTGTTCAATCGGCCCCCTCCAAAGGTGGTCCAATATTTTCTAATCGGCCCCGTGATACCTCACGATAAGAAAATCTTGACATCTTCTGACACAAATGAATAAGTTTCATCAAAAAATTTAAAAATTTATCGTGCATTGTGCACTCAAGAAGGGTTTTTCCCGGGCTTCCTTTTTGTATGAAGGGCTACGCGCCAGAGAATTTGTTCAATCGGCCCCCTCCAAAGGTGGTCCAATATTTTCTAATCGGCCCCGTGATACCTCACGATAAGAAAATCTTGACATCTTCTGACACAAATGAATATGTTTCAACAAAAAATTGAAAATTTATCGTGCATTGTGAACTCAAGAAGGGTTTTTCCCGGGCGTCCTTTTTGTACGAAGGCCTACGCAACTGAGAATTTGTTCAATCGGCCCCCTCCAAAGGTGGTCCAATATTTTCTAATCGGCCCCGTGATACCTCACGATAAGAAAATCTTGACATCTTCTGACACAAATGAATAAGTTTCAACAAAAAATTTGAAAATTTATCGTGCATTGTGAACTCAAGAAGGGTTTTTCCCGGGCGTCCTTTTTGTTCGAAGGCCTACGCAACTGAGAATTTGTTCAATCGGCCCCCTCCAAAGGTGGTCCAATATTTTCTAATCGGCCCCGTGATACCTCACGATAAGAAAATCTTGACATCTTCTGACACAAATGAATAAGTTTCAACAAGAAATTTAAAAATTTATCGTGCATTGTGAACTCAAGAAGGGTTTTTCCCGGGCGTCCTTTTTGTTCCAAGGCCTACGCCACTGAGAATTTGTTCAATCGCCCCCCTCCAAAGGTGGTCCAATATTTTCTAATCGGCCCCGTGATACCTCACGATAAGAAAATCTTGACATCTTCTGACACAAATGAATAAGTTTCAACAAAAAATTTGAAAATTTATCGTGCATTGTGCACTCAAGAAAGGTTTTTCCCGGGCGTCCTTTTTGTATGAAGGGCTACGCGCCTGAGAATTTGTTCAATCGGCCCCCTCCAAAGGTGGTCCAATATTTCCTAATCGGCCCCGTGATACCTCACGATAAGAAAATCTTGACTTCTTCTGACACAAATGAATAAATTTCAACAAAATATTTAAAAATTCATCGTGCATTGTGCACTCAAGAAGGGTTTTTTCCGGGCGTCCTTTTTGTACGAAGGCCTACGCGCCTGAGAATTTGTTCAATCGGCCCCCTCCAAAGGTGGTCCAATATTTTCTAATCGGCCCCGTGATACCTCACGATAAGAAAATCTTGACTTCTTCCGACACAAATGAATAAATTTCAACAAAATATTTAAAAATTCATCGTGCATTGTGCACTCAAGAAGGGTTTTTTCCGGGCGTCCTTTTTGTACTAAGGCCAACGCGCCAGAAAATTTGTTCAATCGGCCCCCTCCAAAGGTGGTCCAATATTTTCTAATCGGCCCCGTGATACCTCACGATAAGAAAATCTTGACATCTTCTGACACAAATGAATATGTTTCAACAAAAAATTTAAAAATCTATCGTGCATTGTGCCTGTAGCAAATGTTTTTTCCGGGGGCCCTTTTGGTATGAGTGCCGACAAGCCTGAGAATTCGTTGCATCGGCCCCCTTCAAAGATGTTCCAATATTTTGTTATCTTTTTTTTGTGATACAGAAAATCTAGAAGTCTTCTGATGTAGATAAATTAGTTTCAGTAAAAAGTTGAAAAATTTATCGTGCTTTTTGCATGGAAGGAATGTTGTATTCAAAACTTATGACACAATGATATGTTAAAAAAATTGCATGGTGTCCTTTTTTATTTCGTTCTACTGTATAGCAATAAATGGAAGCTTTGACAACACACTTCAGTTACAGTAAGTAATTTCTTCCAGCATTTCTTCGACAAATTCTTACCCCCATTACCCCACCACTTTCGTTTTGGTATTAAAGGCATCTCAGGGACCATCCTTTTTTTGATGGAATTGGGGGGGGGCAGTTTTCCCCAATACCCATCTATGATGATGGGAACACTTACAGTGTGTTTTCTGCCCAGCTTTATGTTATGTTTTCTGTTATCTTTTATAGGAAGCCAAGTTTGGAAGTTGAAGTAGATGCATCAGCTCAAGATCCAGCCCCAAGACTCTCATACTTCATAGATTTACATATATTGGAGATGTGCAAATTGCCTCCTGCATGTATTTTTTAGCAGCCATGCCTGTAATTAGGTAGTGCATTATTATCATGCTATGATGATGATGATGATGTATCTTGGATTCAGCTTTCAGTGAAAAATTCAACTTCTACAAACTCTGCGATGTGCTTGCACCAGAGTTGCTTTAGTGTTCTCTTTGACTTTGCATGCTGCCTTTGAATTTGTTTAACCTGGTTTTTAATTTTTGCAAAACAAATTGTTGTAAACTGCTCTGCTACAAAATCTGCTTTCTCCAGGTTTGGCAAATGCCCAAAATAATCCGAATTATGTGTGGTTCATTATGTGTGAGCTAGAAAATGTTTTCTTTTTTGAAAACTCCTTATCATCAAGAGTCTAGGTGGATTAGAATAATGAATATTTGCTTGACAGCCAAGAGGTCAACACTTTTTGTGATTTTCTTGCCCTATTAAGAGTACTGGAAATATTTAGTAAATTCAACTTTAAACATATTTTGGCACTTCAACTATAGTAAGCAATTTTCTTCCAACATTTCTCAGACAAATTCTTACCACTTCCTTTTTGGTATTAAAGGCATCTCAGGGACCATCCTTGATGAAAGTGGGGGGGCGGGGCAATTGTCCCAAATATTGGCAGGAACATGACTGAAAAGGCTTAAAATCCCTTATCTAATAATAAAAGATTCCCTGCAGAGGACAGTAAACAAAATTAGATTTTCCATGGGTGAGAGATATCCACAGCACATTTATTATCATGGGATTGAAAATCTTGTTTGCAAATCTATGTGTTATAAACTCTTGAGGTATTATAAGCTCTAGAGGAGATGCAGGGAGGTAGGAAGCATCTCAAACTTGGGGGCACGACACTTTGAGGGCACTTTTCCTTAAGAAAAAGGGGGCATTTTTTAAAGTGAAAAGGGCACTTCTTTCTTTATTGCAAAATCTTGGGGGGCATGTGCCCCCAGTTCCTATGTCTATGAGGAGATGAAATACCCATGTGCATTATTCTCTGCAAGGAAATTCTTTACAGTTTGATCTATGTTTTAGGCTCTCTTCAGTCATTTTGCCTTTGAAATTTTCTGTACTGTAAAACTGAACTTAGTTAGATTTCTAGTGCTTATAAGATGGTTAAAAAAATCAGACAAATACTTTGATCTCTTGGCTTTTAAATAGAATTTGAATCATTCAACTCTTGATGCTATGAATTTTTTTAAAAATTGGGAACTTTATTTTCTTTTTCTGGTTCACTTGGTATTTGTAATAGTTTCATAGATATTTAGCAAACAAGTGTGAAGCTGAACATTCATTCCCAGTTAATTTTCAGTCAACTGAGAATTGCCATGCATTTAGGCTAACGTAACTAATGAAGGAAACCTGCCTTAGTTTTGCAACTTCACTCTTTGAACAAAGAAGTTTCAGTGTATCTGAAATGTAATCAGAATTAAGTTTTTGGAGTAAATGCTAATTTTGTTCTGTTACTTCACTTGCACTAAATATATCACCCTTCAAAAGACTAAATTTTGTGAAGACATGTCAAAGGGCATGCAGTGGGTGCCTCACACTGATGCCGTATGCAAGTTCCATGTTTGTGAAGTATGGTTTTTTTATTCAGCCCAAGGTCTTTGAAATTGTTTGACACATTCCCTGCCTAGCTTGCAGTACTTGCAGCAATCTGTTCTGAAAGCTGCACGCTGGTCTATATCTTAGATTCAAATGAGTGCAACCCTTCCCTGTACCCTCAAAAAAAGTTCAGCCTGTAACAAGCTTGCACAAGCTTGAAAGGAGCATAAGGCATGATGGGCTTGAAATGAGTGTGTTCACACAATTTTGGCCAGTTTGCATGATGATTAGAGCTTGATAAAGCTTGACAATATTGACATGCTAAAGTCATTCTCAAACACACCGCAATCAAGCTTGAGTGAGTTTGCCTTCCAGCTCCAAAATACATGCTGCAAGCTGGCACAAGTGGTGCAAAATTCTTACTCAAATCAAGCTTGAAGCATGCTCCAAACTACCGCATATTTTACTAAGGGTAGCTACCAAAAGATGACATGAAAGTTTGTACCACTTTAAGATATGAATGTAATCTGAATTAAACAAATATTTTGAAAGTAGCACTGTATTATTTCTGTCCAATTCTTACTCATGTTTGTTGCATGTGCTGTCCTCATGGAGTCTCAAAGTAGTGAGAAAATCCTTTTGGCAATGAGAAAAATGGCTATGACAGGGCATTCTCTGTCAAACCTTTCAATAATGCCCTGTCGTAGACATTTTTCTCATTGCCAAAAGGATTTTCTCACTACTTTGAGACTCCATACTGGTATTGCACTGGTTGCAAGACCAAGTTTTGTGGACATCACACTCTCAGCTAGATTAATTTCTTCCCTAAGTGCCTAAATTTTGTGTTTCTGGACAAAGCTTGCCACAATTTTGGCCTTCTTTATGCCAAAACAACCAATATTTGTTATCTTTTGGCACAGGTTTATCAAAAATGTAGGCCATTGCTAGACTAAAACCACCAAAACTACCAAAAAAGGTATACCCTACTGTTTCCTCGGCCTAGGCCAAAATAAATGTAAATAAAAGCATGCCCTTGACTGAACGAGATAGACTAGAGATCCAAACAACTAAGTGTCTATTGGGGGAAAATGGGTAATTTTGGGGTTGTAAAATGGGTAGGCTGGCAAATTACGATAAATTCTGCCCAATTCTTTGCTCAGAGCTTTCCTCTAGCCAGAGTCGCTTGAACTTACATGAACTTCCCTCCTTGACACAAGTGTGAATATTGATTTATCAGTACATACAGGCACGTGCATACAGGCCTCAAAAGCCTACTGCTTGTACAGTTTTCCAGCAATCAACAGTAGCCACTCCTCTTTGCCCCCCCCAGCAGCCTACACATAGACCCTCCTGTTACCCCAATAGACCCTTCTGTATGATATCCTTGAAGGTAGCTGATTACTCGGTACCCTTTACTATCTTATAGCAACATATTTATATTTTCAGCCTTTCCGTAGTAGTGATTCACCTTCACGATTTCACTTAGCTTCGATCGGCCTAAATCACAACAATGTCCGGAAAATGCCTAGGTTGGATAAGCCATCATCGCAGAGAAAATGTTCGCCTTTTTGGTTGGAATGGTTGTGTCGCATCTTTGCTTTTGAGCTTTCTTAACATTTACCGTTCTTTGTAAAACACGATGAAAACACAACATTTGAATCTTGCCAAACCATTGAGTAACCATTGCTGATCTCCGATCCCAAACCACTTTGCAAAATTGCCCTCGGACATCCCCAAAGATATTTGCTAGCTTCGCGCATGCTCTGACAAATGTCGCCTTTCTTCATGTGAGAATGAGAAGAGAAATATTTGAAAGCATGCAAACGAAGCAACGGAGGAGGTGCAGAAGGAGACGGCGGGAAGAAGTGAGGTAAAATTGTTTAGAAGAAGAATATGTATTGTGACACAAGTCAATTTCAGTGGAAAGTTTTGGAAGTGTTAACGTGATCATCGAAGCTTCATGAAGCGAAGGTATGCTTATTGAATGCTGTTAAATGGGTTTGCGAATAAGATATTTACATTTTTAATTGGGCCTAACTGTGTGTATGTTGAATACAACCTGCTTTAAACTATCTTACTCTTGGTGTTGATCCTCCTCCTCCGTGTTTTCAACGACGCATTTAGTTTGCGGTTTCAACACGAAGCATTCGACAGAGACTTACTTTGGTTTAAGTAACAAACAGAGAATGCCTTCACATGGCCTTAACAAATCTCGTAACACAGTATTACTACGGAATTGGGCCGGTAGAGGGGGGGGATCCAGATCAAATCATTTAAAATTTTACTTTTTTGACGAAAATTGAATTAAGTAATATTTTGTTATCAATCCATAACGAATAACTCGTAGCCAGTAAATTTTTCGTTGGAAGGGTGCATGCACTACTTAATTTTGATGCTGCGATCTGCACGAAGAAGTTGCGGTAGGCTTATTAGGCCCCAACCCAAGACACATAATAGGCCTGTAACGAGAGTTTGTTGGACACCCTTGACAAGAGAAAATCTAGTGATAAATTTAGTGGTCCTTTAAGAAGGAGGGGGGGGGGGGGGTTGAGTCGTTACCAGCCCAATTCCGTTAAATGTGATGAAAATCATTTGTTGATGGCCCCTTATTTGTTTGTTATCCAGCTTTTTACACACAGCTTTGCCCTTTTATCGTTTATGTCTGTTTTCTGATGATTTTGCAAACATTGACCTTACCTTATTGCATGACAGATGTAAATTCTAATAGACAGCAAGGTGCAGATTCGCTTTTTATGCGCTCGCAGAAACATCATGCATAGCTTCTGGATACAAATTGAAGTGTTCACATGATAATCACGACAGTGGAAATTGGACTTAAATCATCTTATGTGATAAGAAGGGAATGATTGCAATGAAAAACTGTGATTTTAAAGTCATTATTTGTCCCTATTTCACAATTTCCAGCAAGAATTATTATCAATCTGCTTTATCGGTGGCTAGTCTTTTTTAAGTCTACTTGCAGCTTGCACCTACAAATTTTCGTGTAGGCCAAATCACGCATGCTTTCCAATCTGGTCTAAAAATTATGCTAACCTTTGATTTTGTGCTCTGTTCTTGCCGAATCAATCTTGAGATCAAGAATTCATCTGGTACCCTTGTGATTTTTGACCAGAAGTGTCATTTTTGGTGACGTCAATTGCTGACATTTTTAGAACAAATATGAACATAGCTTTTCACAGGTATCTTTAATCAACTTCTAAACAACAGAGCTGAATTCAACTTGATTAGTGCTTTCAATTGATATATATATATAGTCACGGAGGGTAACTTTCACGCATTTTTTAAAAACTTTGCAAATACAGCTTAACATGTCTTTCTGGAAACAATCCAAATATGTCTGAGGGAAGTTTGCATCAAGTGCTAGTAAATCAATGGTAATTAAATCAAAAATGATAATTGCCTTTAATTAGATAATGATTAATTGGATCCGCTAAAGTTAGCCTACATTTCTGGGTAACTTTCACGCACTGTGGGCCAACTTTGAAGGACACCCAGTCTCTGCCTTTAAATGCGAAATTAATGCAGTAACCACCAGTTTTGCCAAAGAAAAGTTGCTTTGAAGCAATTACCTACTGAACTAACATTATAAAATGGAACACGGGTGAAAAATCTTTTCATGAGACGCTGTTCACAGCAAAATTGAAAACAGCGAGATTCAACCCTGAATTGGAAGAGATACTGAAATCATCTGTATGAAAAAATCAGTTTGCAATTACCAAAATATATATCAACTATTGGTAAGTGATATCTACTGTAAAAATAATGTTTTTGCTCTTCATCGGACACTGTTCACAGCAAATGGGATGAAATCAAATCCCTGTTTCAAATAATAATTCATGAAATAAGGTTCAGCAATACATATGCAATCCAAAAGTTAGTTCAGTTTGATATGTTTCCAGTTCTGCTTAAAGTTTTTCAAAATGAGAAATTTAGCCGCTAAAAAAGGGAGGAACAGGGGTAATGCAATTCAACTTTATTCAAATTTAAACATGGTAAAAACTCTACATATTCTACCCACCAATACCCATCAAGACCCTACACTTCTCTTCTTGACCGCACCGATAGGGTCATATGATTCAAACACGGAAGTACACCCAGTTTCTTGTTTTGGATGCATGGACCAAAGTTATCCGACTTGGTCACAGACTGAAGCCTAACTTTCACGCACCCTGTTTTCAAAACAATTGAAAGGTCTAGACGAAAATGGCTTCAGGAGGTCAAAGGTGAAGTATTGAGAGACAAATCAAATACCAAACATTCTTAGATAAGCACTCAAGAAGGAAATAACAAGAAAGTTGAATGAATTTGTTGAAAAGATCTTATTACAAGGATTCAGCAAACAATTTTTCAAATTGGTGTTACTAAGAAACCGGAGATAGCATAGCTATGAGCAATACATCAAAATGATGCTGAGATGATGCTGTTTACATCAGAAACCTCACTGACTGCAAGGATTGCTGCACGAGGGCAGGAACAGGCTGCGTTAAAGTTACCCGACAATCTCCGATGCGTGAAGATTACCCGCCATGACTATATATATATATATATATATATATATATATATATATATATATATATATATATATATATATATATATATATATATATATATATATATATATATATATATATATATATATATATATATATATATATATATATATATATGATATTATTTTTTATTTTGATGAAGCTCTAAAAATACACACAACATCATCAGTCCTATGACATCATAATTGACATTTTGTTACTATATTTAAGGTAAATTGAAATTTTTTCATTGAATTTTACTAAATCAATCATGCTGATTCTGAATCTGCAGTTGCTGAACTGTTCTTGCATAAGGAAATGCCTCAAGCAAAATGCCTTTCTTGAAAGGAAGAGGAACTCCCTCTTTTTTGAGATGGACATTTCTCTGGCCCAGTAACTATTATAGTAGGTTTCACAACTCAGCTTGAACATGTGTGTGGTACAGGATTGAATGTTTTTGATGCTCAGTATAGAAATTTACACAAGAGTGAGATACTAAAGACTATACTTTCAAGCTACTGGACTACATAACAAAGGATGGTGACCCGGGAAGCAAGAACTCGTGACTATCCCAAGGATCATTACATGGAGTGCGAAACTTACAAAGTGAAACTGGAAACAAAAAGAAAGGCAGTTACAAGGAGCTACACATAAACAATTATGTGACCAAAATGTGACCAAATACGGATACATACATGGATCTGTTTAACATTGGAAGTCAGGCCACCATAGGTGATAATGCTGAGCTGCAGAAACCCTAGCCAAGAGAACACCACCAATAACCACTGTTACCGCTACTGTCTCCCCCGATCCAGAGTCCCCACCACTCAATAACGCCATACCTGTGGCCTTATGTGCTCATCAGAGCGGAAAGCAGAGTCACCTTAACACTGCAGATGTGGAGCAAGTTTTCTAGACATTGGAGATATACTGTAGGTCAACACAACCTTTGTATGTACACTGCTCCAGGACCATTTTGCAACAATATTGGAGAATCTGAGAATGAGTTCAACTATTTGAAACTTTTATGCAAAGATGGCATTAGGAATCAATAACATCTTGAAAGATTTTTGGAACCATTTCTCAGGGTTCCTGAATTGTACAGTAAAGACACACCAGTTTAAGCAAATAGAAAGTGTACATAATTGAATGAAATTTGCAGTCAAAACTTTGATTCTTACCACAAGTCTTATACTTTATTTCACATTTCAGGATAAAGAAGGAGTTAGAACATTATAATGGTTGAACATAGGACCACTACTGATATGCAGAATGAAAGCATGCTGCTTGGAAGACAAGGTACAGCCTTTAAATCTTATTTATGCATGCCAGTTGAATGAAAAATGGTTCCCCACATTTAAATATTTACTAAAGTATGAAAATTCTAAAGATTTTTATAGTTTCTTTCATTGTGTTTCACAAAAAAGCAAATTTAATTTTAGGAAAAAGCTGAAAGGGAGTACAAAGACCAGCACCCTTTGCCATCATTTGTTTTTGTGAATTTCATACAACCAACTTGTTTTTGTTATCTGGAAGCTGTTTACAACAAGTCATTGACTTTATCATGCAAAGAATGCTGTTCTTTGTACTCCCTTTAATGTCTTCTTCTATGGTGTAACAACATAACCAAATTAAATGTCACCAATATATGTAATCTAGACTAAACTATTGATTAAAACTGGTTTACGTCTTGTGAACTACTTTCTTCTGAAGCATACACATAATCACAAAAGAAAGTTGTCCCTGTCTCTCATTAAGCTTCCCTTTAGAATAGTTGATTGCTACCCAGTCTTGTGATCATTTGCATTCAAACTTAGCTCTGATAGTAGCATGGAAATGCATCAAAAAATTATTCTTAGTTTTGAGAAGCATTGAAAGCATAGATAGTCAGCATGGAAAATTCGTAACAGCATTGAAAAGCATGAGTAAACATACTCTGGACAAGTTTGCGGCATTGAAAGCATGGGTGAAAGTATCAGCATAGAAAATTCTTAAAATCATCTGAAAGTATGAGAAAGCATGGAAAAGCATGGATAAAGATCTTTCAATCCCCCAGTCATCCAAAAATACTACCAGCCTATGTTTTGGAATATTGGTCCTGATTTACCATTCCAAGAAAGTTACAATTATTTTGCAAATGTTTAATGTGTCTTGCTGCAGCACTTGATTTTGTCCACGGCTATCAGGACCTGATTTTTTTATACATGTCCTCTAAACACTTACAATACATATTACTTAAACACTTCTTACAAAATACTATACCCTAATACCAGAGCAATATCATATGGAGCGAAAAACAACATCAACCTTATGGGAACACAAAACAGAAAAAACAAACATAATACTACACGTAACGACTTAAAAGACAATGATAGCAAATAAACTACACGTAACTATTAACACGCAACCGACAACGGAAAAGAAAGAACGTTCACTTAAAGGGGACTTAATGGCTTATGGCCCATTGCCTGAATTGCCTGAATTGTCCAGGACCTGAATTGGTTTCCACTAGCAACGGAGGAGTTACGTTTCTTTGACAATCATTACTGGACTCATGCACTTGCAATACACTTTAATTGAGCCTGGCAGAGATATACCCCAGCATATGAAATACCCGAAAGCATGGTATTCACCTTGGATTAAAACGTAGTTTTGAAATTGTGATTTCAAATTCCATTGCTAGAAAAGCCACACTAAGGCGGTAGAGACCTGAGTATAAGAACCTAGTGGATTAAAATCCTGCGGGCTGAAATTGTCCATTGAATCCTGCTGTGTTATAAGAATCTATCCATCGTATTCATTGTTAAAATTGTAGGTTCTTTTACGTGGACTTATTACTGTAGAGATAATTTGGTATTTTATATAAACATGAACATAAATGTTTCTGAGATTATTTAGAAGCTTTTGAGACGGTCTACTTATACAAAGCAATTTGTGTAGTAAAATCAGTCATGTATTTTTCCTATCCGTAAAGTTTCCTTCGTTCGGTTGTTCAATGTTTTTTATCTTGTGCAAACGCATTTTTACCTTGTCACAGAACGATTTCTCACAATCCATTGAAAATTATACGATGACATGGCATTATCTATGATGATATTTTGTCTAACGAGTGTCCCAGAAACGGGTAACAGATTTAATCAGGGCTAGCGCTAAGAATTTAGCTTCAATCAATCTGAAATAATCTTTAAAGTACAGATGTCATGAACCTGATTGGTTCACACGATACAATTCTCGCTCTTGTTTATTACAAAGCACAGGATTGAGGCTGAAATTTTCAATTTCCATTGCAATAAAAATTCGTGAAACAGAAATGAAAGGTCACAAAACAATGGAATTCCACTCCACACTTCTTTGCTGTATTAACCAATTGCTAACGTGACATATGTCCTTTAAGCTAGTCCTCGATAGTTATCTTACAGATAGATACCTTTTTGTTGATACTGGAATAAAGAAAATAGAAATTTTTACGTTGAAAGTCTAGATTTGCCTCAGTGGCGCCGTCAGGACTTTTTATTGGAGGGGCGCAATAGGATGGGGTCTGGAGCAGAGCCCCAGAAAATTTTTCTTGGACCAAGCCCTTGACTTTGACTACAAATTTGAGCAACGCCCCTGATATATAGAATGACCTAAAGATAAATGAGTCTGTTAAATAACACGAGCAGGGTACCACAATTGGAAAATGACGTCCAACCGGCGACCGAGCGTCCAACCTTCGGATCCCCAAAAATTTGTGCGACCAATTTAGCACGCGCCACTCTGTAATGGAATTGTCGAAGGGCTATCCTTTACTTTCTGATTCAGAAATATGAAGTATATACGGTTTGTGAAAAAGAGGGAATCGGGCTCAGTAGAAACTTCAAAGTTTAGTCTTAATCGAGGGAGTCTGGGGTTAAAGCCCCAAGAAAAATTTTTAATGGAACGCTCTTTACTTTGGCTCAGAACACTTCTTCTGATCGCATTTTAGGCTGTGTTTCAGTGGAATCGTTGATCACTTTGCGACTGTTATTTAAATCAGCATCTCCGGTAAAATGGCCTAGAATGTCTATCCTACATGCCATCTTTACCAAGACCAAATGAGGAGTATATCGATTTCACGAGCCATTTGTGAGCCATGAGCCGTCTCTGAGCCATGAGCTAAAAACGAGCCACTTTTGAGCCACCTGTCTCACGGCTCATACATCTTCTTTAACTTGCACTGAGCCACCCGTCTCATGGCACACACCTAAAGAACAAATTTATCTGAGCCAGTTTGCTCGTGGCTTATTGGCTCAAAAACAGCTTTTATGAGCCATGCGATCGAGCAAATTTCAGGCGAAGACCCGACGCCGATTTTCAAAAACTTTTTTCATTTTACAGATACATATCTACCCTTTTCGAAAATGTAACTTAAATCTTTAAAATCTCAATCTGTAATAGTCCTTTTTAAAAAATGAGGTACAGCATTTTTTTCACACAAAGCAGTGGAAAACATCAGAACTTCGTCTTTCATAGTGAAAACAAAAAATATAACTAAATTCATCTCTTGGCAAAAAATACTAAAATTGAATTTGATGTGTTGGGAGCATCTTTGGCATCATTCGTGCAGAAAATTTTCACGACACTTTTAAGATCCTAGGCCCCATTCGGATTTAGTGTTGATTCATCTAAAAATGATGATGGAGATGGCGATACCATTTCTTACTAGAAAGTCTTGCTCCAGTCCCAAAACTTGAAAAATTACATAGCATGACATAGCGGGAATCTGCCTCTTTTCATCCACCCATCATCTAATGGCACTGTAAAGATCTCCAGATCCCTAGATATAGGACTGAATTTGCCAAAAAAGGCTTTCATTACGCAGCTCTCACATTATGAAATGATACACCTGCCGAAATTCGTGAGCTACCGACATTAGATCGTTTTTAAAAAACAACTAAAAATGCATCTAAAGAGCTAGACTCTCAAACACAACTCCCTGGAAGAACAGCAATGATTAGGTTTATAGGGCTTTAGGTTTTTATTCTTAGAGTTTTATCATTGTAATTAGATATTGTATATTTTGATTTGCTGAAGGGTTTCTTTTGTGTATAAATAATATTAAATGAAATAATCGCTTTTGAGAGTGGGACTGACTTTTGATGGTATGGAGATACTGCTTTCGCCCATAGGTATATCCAGCTTGATATTGATAACCTTGACAGGAGAAAGTTTTCACTTGGCGTTGCAGATGTGTCCATAATCTGATATACCTCCTTTTTGTTCAAAAACTTTTCTTCATTAGCTGGTAGTTCTTTTAAGGAAAGAGTTCAGCCTCTAATTTTCTTCGCAATTCATTTAAGGAGAAAGGACAGGATCCTCATGAGCTGAGGTGCATCTCAACGAAATGAATAACAGTTACACCTCCTTACTCTCACTGACCCAGGGTGTCCTGGAAACTTTCCACCACGAAGCAAAAAAATCCCAACGTCATCACTTTTTAAAATAGATCAACACTAAACCCGAATAGGACCTACAATCGTAACAGTTCCGTGAAAAATTTCTTTGCACGAATCTGTACGAATCCTTTGGCAAAGATGTTCCCAACACATCAAATTCAATTTTAGTATTTTTTGCCAAGAGTTAGATTTAGTTAGATATTTTGTTTTCACTACTAAAGACGAAATTCTGATGTTTTCCACTGTTTTTGTGCGAAAAAATGCCGTACCTTATTTTCAACCCTATTTTACCCGGGGGGGGGGCATTATGGCCCCCCCCCCACTTGAATTATATAGCTCTAAGCTGGAAGAAGCTAGAGTGCTGAAACTAAGGTGACTTTTCCTGAAATTTTATAGCCTATCAAATTTTAAATGTTTCATTGTCACAAATTTGGTCACGTGACAATAACAATCTATCTATCTACAATTACTGTACATCGACCTATGTATAGGTATTACGTACAATGGTTAGTGTGTTAGTAAAAATTGAAAAAACAAGATTAATCAAGATAAAAAAATAAGTAAGATATATGTGTTTTGGCAGTGTGACTCATTGAAGAGCTGAAATAAGGGTAATATTCGGTTGCTGTAGGGTTACTGTATTTTACCAGGAGCGCGAGGGCGATATTCACACCATCCCCACCTACCTCATTTGTGGTACAACAATACCTTATTTGGAGGTACAACAATACCTTATTTGGAGAGTGGTTTCAAAGAAAGTAACAAATCCTGTAACAATTATCTGGTTTTCAATTAAAATGTATCGAAATTGGTACCAATCGATTGGTCTTTAAGAGAGCTTTCATTTTATGTATAATTTTTCCATATTTGCTTACGTCAGCAAAAATAATTTATTTGACGTTATCCATTTTGATGACATCATATTTATAATGAATAATGTCAGATTTTCAAAAACTTACATTGAATCTATAGAAAATCTTATTTTCTTCATATTTACTTTATGCTATGAATTTTTAGCCATTAAAATCCAAAATTATTATCACTTTCTCCTTTCAGTACTGAAGCTCATGTGTCACCACTTGACACCATTTGGTTGCTTAGCAACAAACCACGTGTTCAATTAAGACCGGACTTATTTAATTGGCCTCTTAATAGTTGTAGGTACCATTCCAGAAAGTTTCAGTAGCATAGCAGTTACAGAAACAGAAATAAACAGGGGGGCCATAATGGCCCCCCTGGGCAAAAACACCAGAAAATTTGCCCGGGTAAAATAATGTTAAGATAAATCGAAAATGAAAAGGACACGATACCAATGTCGCTCGTCGGATCCGAGGATGCTTGCAGTGATAATTCGTTAATAAGTTTGAGAGCAGGAACACCGCAATGCGACGAAGAACAACAGCAAATATGTGCGAAATTAAGAAATATATATCAGATACCAATATTTCGTCCTGCCATGCAGGACTTCTTCAGGGCTGTTATGTAGTAGTTACATTGACGATATGAATATGTACAACGATTTGAAATGGAGAGGTTACATGTGATTGGCTAGATATGATGGCTACGCAGAGGCTATATCGGTTAACTTTACAAGGGTTACGTGATATCATGATGGGGATGATATGACGTGGATAGTACGACATGATGATGATGATGATGATGATGATGATGATGATGATGATGATGATGATGATGATGATGATGATGATGATGGTGGTGGTGGTGGTGGTGGTGGTGGTGGTGGTGGTGGTGGTGGTTTTGGTGGTGTGTGGTAATGATGATGATGATGATGATATGATGATTATGATGATGGTGATGATGATGGTGATGATGGTGATTATGAGTAAGGATAGGCAAGGTAAGAGAGTGTGCTAGTAGGTACAGTTGAAGTGGCATTATGTTTATTAGCGGTCTGTGGTTCTGTTTAGTCCGTTGGGCGAGAGAGTGTTAGCCAAGCCAATGAAGTATACTTCTTTGGCTCGTCTCACACTCTGTCTGGTGTCATGTACTTGGAGTAGTGGCAGTAGCTGTAAATCTTGTACGGAGTGTCCGGGTTTACAGAAGTGCTCTGCGACCCCGGATGTGTCAGTGCGTTTATTTATAATGTCTCGTCGGTGTTCGTTGAATCTGTCTCTTATGCGTCCGTAATGTAATGGCTCCCTGTGGACATGTTTGCATAATATACTTGCCTTTAACTTATAAAAGTTTCTTAGTATGTGCTCCTCAGACACACTCCAACTTTTTGTATCTTAATATTCACAATTTCTTAATTTGTTTCCTATTTTCTGAATGCATGAATTCCATTCCAAATGCACTCAGTTTCGATAACTTTTGTCAAAGTATAGGCTTTAGGGTTTCATGCACATGCAACATTGAAGCGATGGATTTAGAATCGATGTAGCCCCCGTGAAACTGACGAAGCCAGTGCCCCAACAAGCTTGAATGAATGTACAATAGGAACGCATAGATTTCAATAGCCATGGACAAAAGAAGTTTTCAATGGCTTGAACATTGTTTAACATAGCCCAAGAGAGATGCTATTAACACCGTCAACTAAACTGCGCGAGGACATGACACCAAGTCGTGCCGCGCAGAAATAAATTGAATAGCATCATGTTCCCAAATGACAAAAAATGCAAACTTCAGAGCTCTGCTACGGCTAAACTATCCAAGATATAAATACGAAACTTGGAAATTGACTTAATTTCAAGGAGAACTGCATACTGCCGTTCAAAATTTTCTCATAGCTTATGTAGTTTCCATATTCCCCGATTCCCCGATTCCCCGACTTTGTTGCCCGATTGTGGAATCCATGTTTAACATGTAAGTTAGATTATTGAATTTATGAAACCTGGAGGCCAAGAGCTATAGATTGATATGCTTCTATCCTCTGTAAAGCTTTTAGTCTCCATATTCCCCATTTTAGTAATTTTTCAGAAACTGAACTTTTGACTGAGTATTGTGGCTAGATCCCATGGGGGATTCCCTTGATTTTTTGGGAATAGACTTGTATTTGGTAGTTAGTTATTATACCACAAACTGCATACCGATATCTCTTACCGTTTCCATATTGCCCGATTTCCCGATTCCCTGATTCCCCGATTCCCCGATTCCCTATTTTAGTAATAGCCTGCGATTGCTGCGCCATAATCTGTTTCATACAGTATGAAATTCATTGTCAGACCAGAAAGGATCATGGGGAGCACAGGGTCTTTAAGTTATTGTTGTTGTTGTTGCTTTTATCGTTGGCGAATGATATTGCAGACATTCATGGTGTGAAGACCCCCATGTGAAGGATCTTCCAAGATTTTGTCAGATTTTTCAAAGGTTTAGGACATATCTTCGGATTTCTAGGGATTTCATTGGATTTCTAAGGATTTTCAAAGTTGAAGAGGGATTTTAAGTATTTCCAGGATTTCTAAAGGATTTCCAGATTTCTTTTTGGATTTCTGAGCTAGGTATACGAGTTTCCGCTCGTGATGTATCTCTCTGAGGTGAGGGCAGCGTACGGTAAAGTCCTGCCTAAGATAAGGCTCAAATCCTTACTGGTTCTCAGAACACGCGGAAATCATCCAACCTCACGAAAATCAGCCAATGGCATCCCCGCTTCAAACCCTCAAAGATAAAATCAGTCGTTTGTAATGAAATTTCTAGTACCCTCACAAAAACTGAAATGGATGCTCAAATATTGCTGTTATTTAAGATATTTTTTGATGAATCGGTTGCAGAGATATCCGTCCAGAGTTGTTTACATGTTTAGGCAAATATCTTATTTGGAGCCGGAGCTACGAGCGTTTACCGGCCAAGAAAAAGTGACCTTTCTTCGAAAATTCAAATAAATTGCTAGAAAGAAGATATATCGATGAAAATTTCACAGATTATGTATATTAGCCTGGGCAATAACCAAGATGTATTTGTTTTCATAAGATTTCCATATATTTGACAAATTTCAGCGATTTCCAACAATCAATGCAAATGGGCCTACGCTCATCGTGGGTAGAAACCCATTCTTGGGCCTGGAATCGACCAAATATATAAGCCTGAGCAAGATAATTCACTCACCGTTAACTCTAGCACGCATTTGAGCTCATTTATCCATTAAATATGGGTTAACTTTGACAAAAAGCGAACAGATTTGTGCAAATTTGAAGAAGCTTCCACGTTCCATGTTATGTCGATAAATGCAACAACTCTCCACTGTTGACAAACATACGAGACAGTCTTGTGTCATGGTTGTAGAGTAGTATTTTGTCATGACTCCCCTGGGAATGCTTTAAAATGTCAAAAATCTTTTTACAGTACAAAGCACTTTTTCAAAAACAATGGTATTTCATGCTTCAAACAAGGTACAAATACATTTTGAATATTCGGGAGGGCAATGACATAATACCACGCTTGAGTCGCAATACCAGACTGCCTCGTGTGTTCTCCAACAGTGGAGAGTTGTTGCATTTGTCGACATAACATGGAACGTGGAAGCTTCTTCAAATTTGCACAAATCTGTTCGCTTTTTGTCGAAGTTAACCCAAATCTAATGGATAAATGAGCTCAAATGGGTGCTGGAGTTAACGGTGAGTGAATTATCTTGCTCAGGCTTGTATGTTTGGTCGATTCCAGACCCAAGAATGGGTTTCTACCCACGATGAGCGTAGGCCCATTTGCATTGCTTGTTGGAAATCGCTGAAATTTGTCAAATATATGGAAATCTTAGGAAAACAAATACATCTGGGTTATTGCACAGGCTAATATACATAATCTGTGAACTTTTCATCGATATATCTTCTTTCTAGCAGTTTATTTGAATTTTCGAAGAAAGGTCACTTTTTCTTGGCCGGTAAACGCTCGTAGCTCCGGCTCCAAATAAGATATTTGCCTAAACATGTAAACAACTCTGGACGGATATCTCTGCAACCGAGTTATCAAAAAATATCTTAAATAACTGCAATATTTGAGCATCCATTTGAGTTTTTGTGAGGGTACTAGAAATTTCATCACAAACGACTTATTTTGTCTCAGGGGGTTTGAAGCGGGGATGCCATTGGCTGATTTTCGTGAGGTTGGATGATTTCCGCGTGTTCTGAGAACCAGTAAGGATTTGAGCCTTATCTTGTCCTGCCTTTAAGAAACTCGATCATAAGAAACTCATGCCTGATTTGGCTGAATAGAATACCTCTTTACAAGACACTATCCAGGCTGATTCTTGATCAGTTTCTTATACAATGGTACATGGCAATATTATATATTTTTGTAAGTATATTAATCTGATTGTAAGTATGTAGTTAAGCAGGCCCACATCAGCAGATGCTGCCTTTTACTGTCCTGCATTATCAAAAAAAGTATGTATGTATGTATGTATGTATGTATGTATGTATGTATGTATGTATGTATGTATGTATGTATGTATAAGGCGTTCATTTGAATATGTCTCCAATAGGTCTCAATGCTCTCATGAATGAAAGTTTGTAGCCCAAATTGGTATAATTTCAAGAAACCTTCAGTACTTGCTCATCCTCACACAACAGTGCATGCTTCAAAAACGTTTTTTTACCATTTTGACAACTGTTTGGAGCATAAGAGTGTTTCTTATACCATGGTACATACACCCTGTATTGAAGAAGTATGTCATGACATAGGACACAAATCAGGCTGTCTTTGTCCAACGAGTTTCTTAAAGGCGGGGTTTACTGTATTCATTCTTGGTCTCTGCCTGGCACAAAACTCGGGTTCGGATCGACTCAAGAAGTCCCCCAGTCCGTGTTTTACCTTGGTCATTTGAGCGAAGTGGGCGGGGTTGTTGTTTCTCTGAGCAAGGTTAGACGAGCAAGGTTATTGTTTATGCCCGTTCCCAAGGGATGCCATTATCCAAGGGAAATGCTGTGTGTTGTTTGCAAGGGTAATGAATTGAACTGATCTTCCTCCCGTTATTCTGTTGTTGGGTTGTCTCAATGGATCCCTTATTGTTTCCGTTTTGTTGAAGTAAAAAATGTCTAATCAACCATAGTCTCTACGGAAGCTTTTGAAATGCTGCGAGGTTAACTGTTTTGCGGCCTTCCTCCTCTGTCTTTGTTTGGCGACCGTCAGCGAAGGATGACAGCAAGGTATGAATGTTACGCCATGATATATTTCCAGCGCATATTCTTGTGAACCAAACTGAAATGTTTGTTCATACACACCAGGTCTGTCCACCGAAGGTCGACTAATCACTAATTGCCATTCTGTTGTCTATAGTAACTGTGGGTTATCTGATCACCATTCAAATAGCAGTGAAGCGAAAGGATTATTCGCTGTCAACCGAGAGGTCCGCACGACCAGTCGAATAGATCGATTATTCGGATAGTATGACTGGTCGACTGGTTGAAATGCAAATAATCAGTCAAAGGGCCGTTGTAAACTTTCTCCCTCTCAACGACTACTTCATATGGAGTAGTTGTTTGAATGAATAAATCGAGGCTCATGTAAGAAAAAGTGACCCGGTGACAGCAACTGCTGCCCTTATTTTCAATAAAAATTTTAGTAACCTGCTGGGGCATTTACCCATGCAAACTTGGTCGTTGCATTCCATTTTAGGTTCTTACCAGGCCAAGAAGTTTCACAGAGCAGACATCCATTCCGAGATTATTGATTTGGTCATGATAGAACTCTTCATCAACAATCCTGGACAAAATATATTGGAACAACCAAAATTTTACAATTTCAAATTAACACCCCCCCCCCCCGATACAATGGTGATTTGATCTGTTTCAGCTCGTGGATGTCATATGTATTCAAACAACATTGTTTCGGGGGTACAAGGGGATGGTAAAAAGTGAGAAAGGAGGAAGTTTAGATAGCAAATGGAAACACATTTTTCCCAAATGTTTTGTCCAGGATTGTAGGTCATCTGGGATGAGCCTGATAATTTCTTTGCTAGTGAGCCTGATATTAGGCACAGGGAGCCCAGGAATAATTGGCAAACTCAAAACATAAAATTGTCTAGAATAGGAGCTCCGTAGGAAACTGCGAAGGATTTGCGAAGCCTTGAAATGAAAGCTGCGAAGGACTCGTAGCTCGTTGAGCTGCGAAGGAACTGTGCGCGCTACGAGTCCTTCGCAGCTTTCATTTCAAGGCTTCGCAAATCCTTCGCAGTTTCCTACGGAGCTCCTTTTCTAGACAATTTATGTTTTGAGTTTGCCAATTATTCCTTAGCCTGTGCACAGACCCATCGTCCAAAGGAGGAAAGTTTTCGTACAAGTTTTTGTACGGATAGGGCTTGCTTTTACACGGTACCTCCCTATCCGTACAAATATTTGTTCGTTTATCCGGACAAAAACTTGTACTTCTACGAAAGCGTACAAGTTGTGAACTTGTACGGATAAAAACTTGTCCGGCGCCGTGTAAACGCGAATTCCCGAACTTCTTTTTGTTCGGATTCACTAGGAGGGTAGAATTACCCCCCAAAATGAGGCAGAGCAAATATGGCAGAGTTTGTGTTTTTGTGCCGTGGCGTGTTTCTGGCGCTAAAATTGATATGTTGTGAATTTGGTGATTATTAACCTGATCAAAAACGAAAAACAAATAGATAAATGATTGCAAACACGATTGTTTTCCCCGTTAAGTTCAATCCCCAGCACTGGCTTTTTTTATCTGTATGTTACCACTCTGCAGCAGATGCTGGAACTGAAGAAAGCTTGAACAAGCTTGAAAAGATCTCATTTTGGGGAAGGACCGGGATCGAAGGACAAGTGCATGGCGGAGGAGTCTCGTAATGGGCGTTGTTGTACCAGAAGAATGGAGAGAAAACTTCAGAATGTCGAGAGACAACAAACGACATATGATTTGCTCTTTATTGCGCATGTCATGAGCACAGAAATACGTGGCACCGTGTAAACGGAAAGGCAACGCGAACAAATATTTGTCCGTTCCATGTAAACGCAAATTATTCGTACAAAAACTTGTATGGATAAAAACTTGTCCGGCACCGTGTAAACGGGGCCTTAAGCCTGGTTTTCATTAAATCGTAATTCATCGCCGATCATTGTCTTATAGCATCGCCGATGATCGCCGATGCTCTAAGACAATGATCGGCGATGAATTACGATTTAATGAAAACCAGGCTTTAGAAACAGGTTTTTTTATTAATTCCGTATCTGCAGACAAAGGTTTTTCAGATTTTATCTTTCTTACTTTTCATGCACGGAATTCCTATTTGTTTAAACTCATTGGTCACGATATGTTTGTCAATTACCGTTGACAAAAGACACAGAAAGGACTACCATTTAATCACGTAATTAGGTGTGGACGAAAATTTTTTGGTCTGGCAGCAGCAATAACTACAACGCGGTCGCGCAAGGCTAGGAGGCCCCACTTCATGGGAAATAAACTAGCAATAGTATAAGCTAAGAGCCCCACTAGCTGCAACCATTTTACAGTTTTTCTTTACTTGAAGAAAAAATTGTTTATTGCTGGGCCTATTGTGCAGATGCATTGTCCTTTGTCAGTGTGTAAAAGACAATAAAGCAGAGACGGCCGAGAGCGAGAGGGCAAGTAAAACAAGTGTTTAGAAATGGGTTTTGTTTTGACTGATTCCGTTTCTGCAGACAAAAGTTTTCCAAGGAATTCCTATTTGTGTAAACTCATACAAACGTCACGAAATATTTGCCAATTACTATTGACAATAAGACACAGAAAGGCTTGCCATTTAATCACGTGATAGAGTGTGGAACAAAATTTTTAGATCTGATCTCACGGCACCAGCAGCCACAATAACGCGGTCGGGCAAGGCTAGAAAGCCCCATTATCTGTAACCACTTTACAGTTTTCCTTGACTTGAAACAAATAGTTTTCTGCTGGGCCTAACGTGCAGATGCATTTGACATTTTCGGTGTGTAAATTGACGGTAAATCAGAGAGGGCCCAAGCAGGCAAGTAAACTTGCGGCAATGAAAGTCAGGCCAAAGGTACCCTTAAACAGTTGAGCTTCCAGACAAAAGTTTTCCAGATTTTGTCTTTCCTACCTTTCATGCAAGGAATTTCTATTTGTTGCCCCACGAAGTGGGGTCTTCTAGCCTTGCGCGACCGCGTTGTTGTTGCTGCTGGTACTAGTGAGATCATGATAATATAATTAATTATTTATACAGGGTTGCCTTTTCAGCAACAAATGTGCTGTTATCAATAAGGGCCCTGAACCCTTATCAGACCAAATCAGACCAAAAAATTTTTGTCCACACTTTATTACGTGATTAAATGGCAATCCTTTGTGTGTACGAGTTTAAACAAATACGAATTCCTTGCATGAAAGGTAGGAAAGACAAAATCTGGAAAACTTTTAGAAGCTTCTGGAAAAATCAAGGAAAACTGTAAAATGGTTACAGATAGTGGGGCACTTAGTTTATACTGTTTCTAGTTTAAACTCGTCGGCCACGAAATATTTGCCAGTTACCGTTAACAATAAGACACAGAAAGGATTGCCATTTAATCATGTGATAAAGTGTGGACGAAATTTTTTCGGTCTGATCTCACTGGCAGCAGCAGCAGGAACAACGTGCCATTATCTTTTCGAATGTTTTTGAAAAATTTTTCATCCGCGAAACAATGCTCTCTGCGATCTTTCACAAGTCTGCCAGCTTCAGGAGCAGAAGGTTTCCGAAGCCTCGGATTCCTGCCGTTTTCAGAAAAGCCCAAAAGAATACGTCAAAAATCTCTCGGAAGTCTACCGAAAACAAATGACCAAAAGAATGGGCTTTTATAAAAGCGATCTGAAGTCTGCGAAGTCTGCCGTTTTCGGTAGAAGGGTACCAAAAGAATGGGATTTTACCTTCTACCAATTCTACCGTTTTCAGAAGATGCCCAAAGAATACGCCCGAAGTCATGAAGCAAAACATTTTAACTTATGATCGCTTTAAAAGCGAAGAGAAAATAGGCCCACGTTAGCCAGTAGACCGAAATTACCCCCATTTGACTTTAGTTTAAACAATGCTGGGTAAATTCTTGTATCTTGAGCTTATAAATATCCTATTCACTTGTCAATTCTATTTTCCCATTGTTTCTATCAACCAACAATCGCCAAATGTATCATCGCAGCGCCTGACATTTTCATACAACGATATCATTTTGCTGGAGGGCTGTATCCCTCTTCTAAGCAGGCGTACGAGGTTTTTAAAACAATGGGTTTTTTCGAAATTGCTATTAATTTTTCAGAAAATTAAAGGATTTTGCAAAGGTGAACAAGATTCTTACAGAGAGTACGCCCCTTGTTTTGCTTTCCATTGTTTTTGTTGGCATCCTACTATAGAAATCAATGTCTAGAATTTGTCACCTTTGCTTCATCAAAGTTTCGCACTTTTCTGGCAATGAAGATGAGTTGCATTATTGTTTCTACAGATGGTGCTTGTAAAGAGCTTACAGTGCTACTGGAACGGATTTCCATAGATGATACGTCATGGTTTAAGAGACGGCGTCCGCGATCGGCTGGTACAAGTGAGCGCCAAAACAAGTATCGTCAAGCGAAAAGAAAAAAACGTCCCAAAAGAAGGTCATCGGAAAATGCAAGATTAAACTTCAAAGCTGGCTGGTGTGGTGACTGTTTTGCTTGCAGACAAATTCAAAGGGACCAGATTAAAGCAGGTTCGTTCAGAACATGTGCTTGGATGGCTTTTGATTAAAAAGTACGTGAGGCAAGAAAATCTCACAGGAAGGAAAAGCGGCTTATATGGGAAAGAGAATTCCACATTCCATTCTGGTCCATGATTTACTGTATTTGCCAATGATGTTTAAATTCTATTCCTGACAGCTGCATTTAATTCAAATGTTAATTCTCAAGAAAATTATGGACCACAATCAAGCCTTGCATTCTCGTTCCCATAAGACCCCTTACCAGGCTTTGCCGTATTTCTTGGTCTAAAATATGAATGATGTTCCAAAAAGATTTTTACGCCTGAGTTAGCCTTGAATTATGGATTTCTGATATCGCCTTGATTACCGGTCTCTTACTTTTTTTTTCACAACCCACCAAACATGTTATTTTTACTCTCCCGACATAATGAATCACAAGATAGAAAGTCACATCTTTTGATAGCCAAGGACAAAACTCATCTTGATGGACCAACAGGGCCGCCGAGAGGCGTACTGGGCTCCAGGGGCCCTCTGGTGTTGAAAGCTTATATCTTGCCGGGCCCCTCCGCGGGCCCCCTGGTAACTACCCTGGCTACCCCCCTTCTCGACGGTCCTGTGGACCAATCAGACTGCGTTGCCGTTAGTCCTCGAAAAAGCCCTCAGGTGGCTTTTGTCACAAAATTGTATTTTGGGTTGGGGCTTACTAGTTGTTAACTTACTTAGCGGCAGCCAAAGTATTACCAGGAATGATTTTCGGCTTGTACTTGAGCCTGGTCAGTATTCATGAAACAGCACATATAGTGGGAAAAATTGTTTTTCAGGCAATATCTAAGCCGAGTATGTTGAAAAATACCTGAAAGAAGTCAGTGAAATACAAAACCAAATTATTCGCTAGAGGTAAAATTATTATAAACTAAGTGCCCACTACCTCCTTGTAACCATTTTGCAGTTTTTCTTGACGTGGAACAAATAGTTTTCAGCTGGACCCAACTTGCAGATGCATTTACCATTTTCAGTGTGTAAAAAGACAGTAAACAAGAGAAGGCCCGGAGAGGGAGGTTTACTTTTAATGCATTGACCATCGGGGGATGGCCTGCCAATGGGGTCTCATTTTAGGCTGAAAATTCCGGGGCATGATTAGACCTTTGCTTCTTTATTTCGGGACAGGAACCATCAGTTTTCCCAAGTCTTTTTCCAGAACAGGTATCATGTTTTCGGAAATTGAAAGTTGCAGGTCAGGGTTATCATTTTTTTCTGGCAGACATATCTGTTGTTTTCTCCAAGGTTTCTTCAAGTCAAACATGCGATAATGAATGATTCTTTTTCTGTAAACGAAATTTCTTCCAGATTTCCTCTTTCCTCCCTCTAATGCAAGGAATTCCTATTTGTGTAATTTGTCTGTTCCATCCAGCATTCCTTGCACGTGTCATCTCTTGACTTAAAAGTTTCCTTTCTACGAAAAATGAAAATAAAGACTGACAAGAATGAACACTAGAACATAGTTTGTTTTTTTATTTCTACCCTGTTTTGGTTTACTGCCTTCCCCGAAAACTTGCGTCTTAGAACTCAGAAACTCGTTTTGGCTACATCGAATAAGCGCCCGCTTCTTAGAGTGGCGCTTAGTGGGCGCTTGTTCAAGCTGGGCTCTTTTTTGAGGATTTACGGTAAGGAGAATAGTAGGCTTCTATGATCTCAAAGTGATGTTTCGCTTTCGCTTCATCAGAAAGAAACTTAACAATAATTTTGGGCGTGCCAATAAATCTAAATTGCAGTGTGGTTACATGGGAACGATAACTTAGCAGAGGGACCAACCATATACGTCTTTCAAAGTAAAAGTGGATTGCCAGCAAAAGTACATACTAAATGCCCCACCCCACACTGTAGGAGGGTCTTTAAGGCTTTACAGATTTGGCCAAAAGTTTGATTATCACTATTTTGTTGTATCATGCACGTTTTGTGGTGTTGGCCTAGCCTGAATGCCGAGACGTTCTAAAATCACAACACCAATGCCACACCTACTCGTGATCAGCATGAAATTTGGCTTCAAATGAAATACAATCAAACTCACATCTGTTTCTTCTTACCTTTTTTGCTGATAAGTTGCTTATACACTACTAACCACTAACATCTTTAGTTTGTTCACCGCTATCCACCATTTTGTCAACCTCATAATCACAGCCTCTTTTCCAATTAGATCGAAAACCGGTTTAAGGTGACTCTGCAACACGCTCTGTTGAGTACGGAAAGCCGTTTTTCAGAAATCTTCCCCTCTAGAGACTTATTAATTGCTCTGGAACCAATCGGTCTATCGAAATTCTGTAAACAGTATTGTATTACTCATATTCATCGCAATTGAAAGACACATGAAACAAAACTGTTTGTTTTCATGGCTTTGGAGAAGGCTCATTTCAAAACATTTTACTAGCTTCAGGAGAACTTCATTTTCCACTCTGCTAATCTAAAGATTTTGATCAAACTTCTTTACCACACACATCATATGCTCGTGGGCACACATGCCAAGTTTGACGTCGAAAGCTTGGCTACTTCTTCCACAATAAAATGGTGAGGTTCTTCTACCTTCTCGAAAGCAAGCAACACAAAAACTGGTCAGTCGATTATGGACTGACAAATATGAAAGAATCATTGAAGCGCTTGCAAGCATGTATGAAATAATTCAACATTCGTTCGAGATTGACAGTGGAAATCTTTCTTTTTTCTTACAAATCTGTTTCGCTTGCACGAGTTGTGGGATATCATGTTTTAGTTCCATGGTGAAGAAAAAGAGAGGGGTCCGCGAAACAGCGCGTGAATGAAAATGATCAAAATGCTCCTGACGTTGTACTCAATGCAACATGAGGCAATCGACCCCTTTCTACTGTTGTGATTGTTGCGCAAAAAACACGTTGTTTTGGAAACTTCTTTCTTTTTCTTCGCCTTGAGGCTCAAACATGATATTCCATAGCTCGTGCAAATGAAGTAGATCTGTGAGGAAAAGATAGATCCGTATTGTCAGTCTCCAAAGAATTCAGACTTATTTCATGCATGCTTGCAAGCGCTTCACTGATTCTTTCGCTATTATCAATCCGTAATTGACTGACCAGTTTTCCTGGTGTTTGTTGTCGAGAAGGAAAGTAAACTTTACCATTTTATTGTTGAAATACTGGCCAAGCTTTCGAGTTCAAATTTGGCATGTGTCTCCATGAACATAATGTGTGTGGTAAAAAGTTTGATTAAAAAATCTTTAGATTAGCAGAGTGGAAAATGAAGTTCTTCTGAAGCCAGTAAAATAAGTCGAAGTAATCCTTCTCCAAAACCGTGAAAACAAAGAGCTTTGTTTAATATGTCTTTCGATTGCGATGAATATTGTAATACCATACTTTTTACAAAATTTCGATAAACCTATTTGTTCCAGAACAATTAATAAGTTTCTAGAGGGGAGAATTTCTGAAAACCGGCTTTCCGTGCTCATCAGAGCGTGTTGCAGAGTCACCGTAAGCAGAGAGGCAAAGGATAAAACAGGAAAGAGGAAATGATTAGATGCTTCGGTACGGGGCAAATAGGGGAGAGGACCGAAAGGAAGCAAGACAGTAGTTAGAGAATAAAGGCGGCTTAAAAGGAGCAGATGAATGGTGCCAGGTGAAAAAATGTCCCGATAGATGTATTAGTTGCCAAAATCCGAAAAGTGTCCAATACAAGGGTAGTTTAGTCATTTCGAATGAGTCAAAAAGTTGTGGATGGTTTTCATCGCTTTTAACAGAAAACATTCTTTGTTCCATGCGGACTAGTCCAGGTTGAATCCCTGGACAGTTATTTCCATGATGTCATTTCATTTATTCAGAGATTCACGGAAACAGAATGATAGTCTCATGACCAGTGCCTTTCCGTTTTCGCCTAAATTAATAACCTTCTTCCCAGCCGTTTTTGCTGCATTTTGATAACAGACTTGTTTCTCGAAACGGGATTCCAGGGTACCGGTTAGTACTAAAATTACAGCTAAAGTATCTTGAAGTCCTGCCCAGCAACACCTTATAGATCTTCTGAAATTACATGGAATTTATTTATTGTAGCTGCCAGAAGTGCAAAGATAAAAGCGAGGAGAAGATTAGCGCTTATTATTCAAAGGAAGCTATGGAGGACAACCAATAAGAAGCCAGGAGTTAGGAAGAAACTTCCACGTGGTCACATAAGAAAGAAGCTACCAGTAAAAGGGAAAATTGAGATTAAACAAGAAGATGATGAAGCAAAGCCAACAGAAGGTAAGAAGAAAGCCATTTTGATCAATGTAAAGACAGAACCTGGCGAGGAGCTGAAGAAAGAATTCCCTGCAACGAAATACACTGGCAAGAAAGGTCAGCCAAAGCACAAAAAACCAATAAAAGAGGTATGTTTACCCTTTTTTTATCTGATTACTATCGTTACAGTAGATATTATGATAATAAAATGGGCGTTGCCCAAAGGCAAAAGAGCATTGTTCTGAAAATTTTCTTCGCTCCTGAACCCCAAATCTAACTTTGTCCTCCGAAGTTTTTGGCGGCTGGCGCTGCCACTAGTATACTGAATGCCATACATTATATGGTGAAAATTTGATAAACTGTGCCGTCGCTCTCTCTCATCTGTCTATCACAATACCACTTGTAAAGTCCCAAGGTGGCAAGCCAGTCCAGTTGTCGATGTTGTTTATAGCGACGTGTTCCCTTCCTCTATCCCTTGCTTCTTTAGCGTAGAGTACCATCGCCCTGAATCGGCACCCTAGCGCATTCTTCTAGATTCAAGCTCGTTTACAAACTATTATAAATGGAAGAGTCTGGGACTAGTAAAAGAAAAGAAAGCGGGAAAATGGTTTGCTGACACCATATTCTTGCTTTCTGACTGTTCTTGCTTGTTTCCTTGGCTTTGTTTACATGCTACGAAGAAGTTTTCCACGTAGCTAAAAAGTGATGTTAAGCATTCTTTCATTTCTCCACTTATTCTTCCAAGCCGCGTTTTTGCTTTGATTCGTTTTCATTGATAGAATGCTGGCTATAGCGTCTTTGTAGCCGAAGTATATGAGCATCTAAGCACGTGTCTAGCTGGTAGCCATCTTGGTTTCTAAAGCATGCGGCCTGTGTCACGTGACACACCTAAATATACGCTACTACATACGTCACAACTCTACATCACCCCCATTAAACAAAGTTCTGTTAGTCAAACTAAACTTGAAACTGTTTTTTAATGAGTAATAGTCTTGTCTCAACATAACAATTTGCTAAAACTATGAAGTATAAAAACTGAATTTGAAATTGTTTTGGAGCAAGAGTCTTCTGGCTTAACATAAAGACTGATAAAAAATAAAAGAAATAAAGTTGTCACTTACGTTTTCATGATGACTTACTGTCCAGTTTGAAATGTCACACACTTGTTTCATGATAGTAGTTTGGTCGAGCAGTGATCCTTCTGGGATATCTTCTTCCTTGATCATTTGCCTCGTCTTCTTCCTCTTTTCTTTGCTCCTGATGGACTCTATCATCACTGACACTGTTATCACTGTCACCATCTGTATTCTTCGATTGAATCGAGCTGTCTTTTATTCTAACTCTTTTAAAGAATGAAACATTCCTTGTAATACTCTTTCCATCTCTACTTGCAGTCATCATTGTTCCCTTTCTTTGTGTGATAGTGTACGGTTTTGGGTCATACGGAGACATAGCCTTGTTTCTTTGTCTTTGTTTTACAATAACCCTATCTCACTCCTTTAAATCTGATCCTGAAGCATGATTCTTTTCATCTGCATATTCTTTCATCTTTCTCTTCTTCATTTCATCTCTATCTCTTAAATCCTTGTTGACTTGATTGTCTGTGTGCTCAGGTAACTTTGTTCTAATATTTCTACCCATTAAGAGCTTAGGAGAGGGAATCCCTGTGGTGGCATGTGGAGAGGCCTTGTAATTTCTCACAAAATTGAATACTTCTTGTTGCCAACTTTTTCCTTCAATGTGAGCTGCCTGAATAACTTTATTCAAATTTCTCATGAATCTTTCACACTCTCCATTTGCTCTTGGCCATTTTGGTGTGATTCTCCTGTGAGTGTATCCACTTTGTTTAGCAAACTCTTTCATTTTTGAGCCATTGAAAGGAGGCCCATTGTCAGACTTCATTATGACAGGTATTCCATGTGTGCTAAAAATCTTTTCTAACTTTGGTATAACACATTTCTCACTAGTAGAAGGCACAATTTCAATTTCTGGATATCTAGAAAATTCATCCATGCAAACTAAGATATATTTGTGGTTCTCTCCTATGGGCCCCTTGAAATCTACTGCTATCACTTCCCATGGCCCATCTGGCAGATCTTGCATCTTAAGTGGCTCTAGCTTGTTTTCTTTAATAGTGGCTTGGCATGCAATGCATGATTTTGTCTTGTTTCCAACTAACTTATCTATTCCAGGGAACCAAACTTTTTCTATTATTAGACCTTTTGTCTTCACTATACCCAAATGGAAAACATGGAAAAAAGCAAAAATAGTTCCGATCTATATATCAGGGGAGATCTCATCTGTTGAAAATTTTCGCCCGATATCAGTACTCAATTGTCTTAGTAAAATCATAGAGAGACTTGTATACAACCATGTCTATTCATTTCTGATGCAGGAAAAGCTGATCCACTTGTTACAATTGCCCTTACTCCCTATTACGTCATTGTTGCTAATGCGCGCAATGCATGGTGGGACTTGTAGTCACGCTCGTTTGGTTTGTTGTGGTTTTGAATGGGAAGTTGAATGCGAAGACGTACACAGCACAGTAAGCCAGTCAAAACATCGACAGGATATGGAAAATCAACAAGAAAATCAAACGAATTCAACCGAAAACCAATGTCCTAGTTTTTTTCAAAACTCCAGCACGGGCATTGGTTTCCCTGAAGCAGCTGCGAGTGCAGAGAATCAACAAATAGCGGTGGATCCGGTAGTCACGCAGAGTGCCCAAAATGGGCCTAACAAGAGCCGAGGAGGAAGAGGAGGGTTCACTTGCTGCGTTCCTAATTGCTTTAATAATAGTAAGAAGCAAACACACCTCGCATCTTATGCTTTTCCAAATGGGAACAGCAAAGAAAAGAAAGATCTAAGGAAACGCTGGATCCATATGATCCACAGGAAGAACTTTAACCCAACCAATGGACACAGAGTATGTTCCGAACACTTTGAAGGAGGGAGGAAAACGTATATGAACAACGTTCCTACCATCACACCAAAAACTTAAAACATTGTGAAACCAAAGCCTAGGCCTACTGTCAGAGCCATGAACCGAGATGTTCTTAGTGTAAGTGATGTAAATATTGGCACTTCTACTACAAGCATTGAAATGATGGAGGTCGACAATGAATTTTTCCCAATTAATGATGAAACAGCTCAGGAGGATTTTGTACTTCAAAGTAACAAAAGTTATAAAACCCCTGTTAATGACAATGATGTTCTGCATGCTCAGATAAGAATTCTTCAAGAAGAAAATGAGAAACTTAAAGCAGAAAAGGCAAAGAATGATACAGAGATCAGATGCTTGCTGGAAAGAATTGGAAAGTTAGAATTTTCCTTCGAAAGATACAAGGATGACAGCAAACTTTTCAAGTTTTATACTGGCCTACCAGATTATGCAACATTCAAGATTGTTTTTGATTCATTTGGCCCTGCAGTAGATTCTTTGATCTACCACAACTCAAATACAAACATCGAGAAACTCCAGATATCAGAACACATAAAACGTGGGAGAAAGAGGACACTTTCTTCCGAACAGGAATTCTTTCTTGTCCTTGTACGGTTACGACTGGGTCTGTTGGAAGAAGACCTGGCCCAGAGAGCATCAATATCTCAACAGCATTTGTCAAGGATCTGGATAACATGGTTGGACTTTTTGCATAGCCAAATGCGATCTTTTCCAATCTGGCCCTCAAGAGATACCATTGATAGAACAATGCCGACATGTTTCAAGGACACCTATCCTGCAACGAGGGTAATCATTGGTTGTACTGAGTTTTTTATTGAAATGGCAAGCTCAGTGAGGTCCCAAATTGCAACATATTCGCAGTGCAAAGATCATAACACTGCCAAAGCCCTCATTGGAATCACCCCTGCAGGAGCTGTCTCATTTGTTTCAGATCTATATGCAGGGAGAACTAGTGATAAACAGGCAACCATTGACTGTGGACTCCTTGATTTATTGGAAGCAAATGATTCAGTAATGGCAGATAAGGGATTTGAGATTGCAGATGATTTGCCAGCAGGTGTCTCACTGAACATCCCTCCTTTTCTCAGGGGCAAAGACCACCTATCTGTTGAGGAAGAAATTGAAACAAGAAAAATTGCATCTGTTCGCATACATGTTGAGCGTGCAATTTCACGAATTAAAACATTTAGGATTCTAAGCACAGTTTTCCCAATCACAATGAGTTTAGAGCTAAACAAAATTTGGGTAATATGTGCATATATGACGAATTTCTTGCCACCATTAATAAATGATTATAGAGGCTGAGACATTGATACAATGTGTTCATAAAAACTGATTTTGTACTGAAGTTAACTTATGAAAAATTTCATTGCTTCTTTCTGAGTTTATATGCTTGATCATGAATAGACCTTTTAGCTATTCTGCAAAAGAGCCTGGATCGAGCATTATTTTTATACATTTTTACATACGAGGTTCAACTGAGTGGCGTTAGAGCTTCTATCACCATTGTATACATTCGAAAATTCTACAAATGTTGTGAGATATTTTCAATCCAGACTCTTTTTTTAGAATAGCTAAAAGGGCTATTGAGGCTGTGTTCACACTAAAAAATTTTGTATGATGCACAAAGAGAAACTTTGATCTTTTAATTCCAAGCACAAAAAGGAGACACAAGTCTATGGAAAACAAGGAATTTGACTCAAGATTAAACAAATCTCTTAAAATTCCTGTTTGCAGTATTTTGAAGTATATTTTGTTTCTAAGAATTTCCTAGCCATTCTTGTTTACACTGGAGTGGAGTAGTCTGTTGTCATTCACAGATAACTTTCATCAAATCATGCACCTTGAAATCATTGCACGGGAAAAAAGATATGAATATTATGGTTTCCTTCCTTTAGATTGCACGAAAAAAGTTTCTTTTTTGATAGTTTGTCATTTCAAAGCAATTTTATTCAAATCTTTGAAAGATAATGAGTTGGGAGGATAAAACCAGACAACAATTTCCTTCTGCCAGCTTATTTGGACCAATGAGAACGATGTAAGCTTTACAAGTTCAGTTTTTCATAAGTTCTGGAAAATATAAAGTTTATAGAATGCTGTTAATTCTGGCAACATCCTCTCATTCCACAAAGTGGTGTCCCTAGAGATTCTCTCAACATGTAGATCACGTTGTGTGTAAACAACAAAGTCAATCCATGGCAGTTCGAGGATGTTGACTACCCCCTGGCACTGGTAATAGTGGAAGTGGTTACGCTTGAGGAGAAGGCCATTATCATTTTCTTGAAGGAAAAAGTTTTTGTCCTTAGCAGCTTCCTTCAATGTAGAATCTCGCTTTCCATATGGGCACTTCACTTCAATGCAACCCACAGGAGCTCCATTTTCCACAACAATACCATCTGGGCTGCATCCAAGCCATGGGCGTGAAGGGAAGACAACAAAACCACAATCCTCAACCTTCTTTCCACCTAAATCTTCATGATTCTCATACCTTGAAATTGCAACTTTCTCATTGTCGATTCTCCATTTCAATGATGCAGGCACATTGTTACTTTTTCTGGATGTTTTATCAACTATGCATTTTATAAGTGATTTTGGGTATAGACTTTGCCGCCGATTCATCACCTTTCCAAAAGCTGATGCCGTCAATCTTACTTTCCTTTCTTGAAACCACTGAGATTGCTTTGATTGACCCAACGTGTTTACACAAATATTGATGGCCTCTTGCTTGCTCACTTCCACAACTCTCAAGATCTTTGTTTTCAGTTCATCATTTTGTAATGGAGTGGAGTCAACATTGAATTTCATTTGCCCAAACAATTGTACAATAGTGTTGTTTTCTGCTTTTGTTTCATTTTCATTTAACATTGGTTCCCTCAGCTTGGAAACCTGGCGGCTTACTGATGTTTCAAAGCTGGTGCAAGGTTCATAATTGTTTGATTTGATAGCCTCACAAAATAAGGTAGCTTTCCCAGCCTTTGACAAATTCTCTGCTAGCCTTTTCAGGTCATCTGCCCCTTTTTTGTAGGCAAATGGAGGGGTAGCACAAAGTGACTCCCTTACCCCAGTTACCACAGGCCTCTTCCTCTTCTTGTGCAATTCTGCTTTCTCAAACTCTAAGTCTTCAAATCTTACAGCCTTTAGCAAAGTCATGTTTGCTGAAGCTGGAACATGCCACTTCTGTGAAACTTGAGTGCAAGTTAAATCATTTGGCACCACTTTAGCATCCAGGTTAACAAAGTCTGGAAGGGTGAAGAGAAGAGCTGCAACATGTTTACAGCAGCCCCCTTGACCAGCCTTGCAGTTGCACTTTGCATACTTCACAGCACCAGTAGTCTGATCCAGATGCGAGTACACATTATAAAATGTGTTTTTAAAAGAAGCGTGCACTCGTGATTTCACTATAAAGAGCAGGCACTGTCCTTTAACGTTTGGCCTTACTAAGATGGAGCGAACAAACCCTTCCTTCCACAAACGATATCCAAGGCGTTTATTGCGAAATGCTTGTGGTGCGGAAATCCTTTTTGGCAATGTTGAGCCACCAATAAGCTTTTCGTCGATCTGCTCACTGGTAACATTGGGTAGGTACTTAAGCGATTTCACCCAGCCATCGTTGCGGTTTGATCTGTCCTCGCTGAGGAGGTCCAAGTGCATCTGAAGTTGCTCGTGACACCCAGCTGCTTCAGAGGAACCAATGCCCGTGCTGGAGTTTTGAAAAAAACTAGGGCATTGGTTTTCGATTGAATTCGTTTGATTTTCTTGTTGATTTTCCATATCATGTCGATGTTTTGACTGGCCTTACAGTGCTGTGGACGTCTTCGCATTCAACTTCCCATATTCAAAACCACAACAAACAAAACGAGCGTGACTACAAGTCCCACCATGCATTGCGCGCGTTCGAAACAATGACGTAATAGGGAGTAAGGGCAATTTGGATTTCGTCATGGACATTCAACGGCTACAGCACTGATTCACTTAATTGATTTGATTTATAAAGACATGGATACCAGCGCAATGACAGGAGCAGTATTCTTAGACCTACGCAAGGCATTTCATACTGTTGACCACCATATCCTTTTATCAAAATTGAAGCAGCTCAACCCTGACTACATGATGCATAAATGGCTTACTTCTTATCTTAGTGGCAGAGAGCAAGTAGTGGATTTTAAAGGAGTTCTTTCCAGCTCTGCTAAAGTAACTATGGGTGTGCCACAGGGCTCCATACTAGGGCCTTTGCTATTTCTCTTGTATGTGAATGATTTACCTTCACAAGTTTCCTCTCGAGAAGTGATCCTTTTTGCCGATGGCACAACAACATTATCACATGGTAAAACTGCCGAAAATGTTACCTCTGATATTCAAGCAGGTCTAAATGAGATCAATAACTATGCAAAAAATAATCGGCTTTTACCACATCCAAGCAAAACGAAAGTGATAATTTTTTGCAAAAAGAGCAAACTTGTTCTAGTTGAGGATCTTATTGAACTACAAATTGATGGCCATAAGGTTGACTATGCAGAATCTTACAAATGTCTTGGTTTTATGCTCGATCAGCACCTTGACTATTCCTTGCATCTGAAAGAACTGAGTAGGAAGATTAACTATGGGTTGCAGATCATTAGGCGTGTGAGGCCTTTCCTGCCTACCGAGAGTCTCATTTCAATTGCAAACTCTGTTGTTCTGAGTCACCTCGACTATTGCTCCCCACTATTATATAATATGAGTGCAAATCAAATAAATGTTCTACTAAAACTTCAGAAGCAGTGTGCCCGTGCTATTTTTTCAACAAACAGACAATCCAGGAGTAAACCATTGTTTATATCATTAAACTGGCTACCAATACATCAAAGAATTGAGTTTGCATGTGCTGTATTAATGTTTCAAATTGTGAATGGGTTGGCACCACCTTACATGTCTTTTCTATTCACTCATGCAGAAAGTGTGCATAGCCACAACACAAGATTTGCAGCTAATAACTCTTTGCATAATTCAAGGCTGCATCACAAATCTTTCAGTTATTATGGTATGAACATCTGGAACTCTTTACCAGTGGACATTCGTAAAAGCAATACTGTAGAGGTATTCAAAATGAAATGCAAAGAACATCTCATGAGCATTGCATCTGCTGAAAAATTTGAATACAGTTGGACGATTTAACAATGAAGTTACTGAAAAGTATTTAGGAACAGCATGACCCATAATTTTAAATATTTGTAAATTTATGATTGTATAACTTTTAATAATCTTTATTCTACCTGTATATGAATCATGACATTTTTTTTTCATTTTTCAATTTTAATTTCTAAACCAGGCTGAAAAAAAGCTGTTAGCTTAGTCCTGTAATTTACGTTAAAGAAAGAATACATACATACATACATACATGCATGCATGCATACATACATACATACATACATACATACATACATACATACATACATACAAATGTCCTTCATGTGCCATCTCTACAGCCTTCTCTCTAAGAGCTTTTGGCATCACAATTCTTGTTCCCCTGAGAACTATACCATCTTCTGTAACAGAGTTCATCTTGTTTTTGTTTCAATCATTGTTGTAAATTTTCCTTCAACTAAGAGACTGTGGACATTTCCATAAGCATGAATTTTTGTAGAACTTCTTTGAAGATTAATTGCTGGAGATAGTTTGCTGAATGTGCCCATGTCCATGATATTTACACTTGCACCTGAATCGATGAGCATACTAATCTTGGATTTTCCAATACTGATGGATACTTCAGGTTTTGGTCTTCGCACAGTGGCTTGGTAATAGTCTAGTAACTGTGTAAACAAATTCATCATCGGAGCTGGAGTTAATTATATTCTCCTTGGAACTTGCTATATGGTGCACTTTAGATTCATCATACTCACTCTTTCGTTGCCCTCTGCAAACTTTACTTAAACGATCATATTTCTCACAATTATGACATTTTCTTTCCTTTGGCGGGGCACACTTTGCCATCTGAATGGGGGTATAACCCTCCACAGTTGTAGCATGACTTGAAGGGCTTTTCATGACCTATTTTCTTTGGATATGGGGCTCTTTTCCCAAGTCGATTTACTGATTTTGCAGTATTACTCTCAATTTCAGATGCCTGTCTATTTGATGATTCCATGGCCCCTCCAAGATCCAGGATATCAGATAATTTCATTGTTGGCTCTCTGAGAATTCTTCTTCTTAGGGCTTCAGATGAACAACCTTGAATTATTTGGGTTATAATTTGTGAATCTACCTCTGTAAACTGGCATGTCAGTGATAAATTCCTTAAACGTGTGTGGAAGGCATCTAAGCTTTCAGCAGAATCTTGCTGGGCCTGCCTGAACATGTAACGTTCATACTCTTTGTTCTGTTTTGGTGCAAAATAACCAGTGAGTTTCTCGACCGCTTTTTCAAAATCTTTAGGTTCTCCAGTATCGGGAAGTGTTCTGAAAATTCTGTAAACTTCTTCACCTGCAAAATGTAATAGCATGGCTCGCTTTCTTGTGTCGTCTTTGATATTTAACGCCAGTAAAAAGTTCTGAAACCGTTCAAATGTATTCTTGCCATCTTAAGTTCAACCCATGTTGATCTTCTTCCACATCAAAAGCAGGGAAAGCAGGCAAAGCATGTGCCATCGTTGCACAACTGATTTATAACCTGGAAATTATGAGTTTTTGTGTATCCTTGTCGCCAGATATAGCGTCTTTGTAGCCGAAGTACATGAGCACCTAAGTACGTGCCTAGCTGGTAGTCATCTTGGTTTCTAACGCATGCGGCCTGTGTCACGTGACACACCTAAATATACGCTACTACATACGTCACAACTCTACACTGGCAAAGGTCAAATAACTTGTTTCAGTAGTTTGTTCTGCCCCTTTGAATGAATATTTTTAAAGTCCTTCAAGTTGTTAATTTCCATTTTTCTTAAGGGGTTTATTCCAAAGCGAGTGGATTGGCTAAAAATCGCCCTGAACCGGCGTAGTGTGTGAAAATGGGCTCACGTTGTGAATAGTTACCTTCCCCCTTTCCACGGACGACTTTATGAATAAAAATAGGTGGTGAATAATATTTTGATTCCAGAAACACATTTCTGACTTGGTGGCGTTTCGTGGAGTTGGAAGACGAGCATTTTTCGAATAACTTAATGAAGGTAGTGTGTGTGAGGGGTTAAAAACTGGGGAGGAAAGAAAAGCTTTTCTTTTCCATCCGATCAAAATGCGATGAATATTGATTACATAGGGGATGTGACCCAAATAGCTGTTTGACAGTATAGTACAATTTTCTTTCGGGATAGCTGATTAAGGTAAAATGAGGGCGATATACTTCATTTAGGCCAATTTTTACCGTTGCTACTTTAAGTTCTAGCTGTACTTCAAAAAGTAGAAGATTAAGTTGATGAAGTGGTACAGTAAACATCCTGAACTGAAGAGTCTTCTGATGGCAAATTATTTTGTAAGTCCCTATCACAACGCTAATAATAGGTGGTTTATCTGAACGGTGCCGATTCAGGGCGATGGTACTCTAGCCCTTTAGCATCAATTTAGATTGTTCCAGTGATGGTTGTTTCATATGGCTAAGAATTTTCAACTTTTTTGTTTCTTTGATACGTGACCTAATCTTGCAGTTTATTAGTTGTCCATAATTGTCCAAAGGAAAATTTTTTGTTAATGGTCCGAAAGCAATGTACTTTCTTATCCGCCAAAGGCAAAGTACAACTACCGGGTGACCCAAAAAAAAGTTACCCGACGCAATCTGTTATAGAAATATGAGAGGCCGACGGAAATGCCTCAAACGTTGTGCTGTCACTGAAAGATTGCCCTACACTAAGAGTATCTTTTGCAATTTTTTTGCAGTAATTTTCGCGAATAATGGATCCTGAGGAAAACGGCAAGCCTGCAATCTTCAAAAAGTCGTCAAAAACAGGTGTTTGATTTGCAGCCATTTCAGATCTTCAAAAGAACGAGGAGCGTATTTTATTTCAGACTGGGAATAGGCAACTCAATCAGAAGTTTCCAGAGAAAGTTTATAGTCCCCGAGTACCTAAGAATTTAGAGTAAACGTGCCTTTTGGACTCATGGGATCTCAAAAGAGTCCAACTTTCCATGCAAATCGAAATCTTCAAGAATTGCTTTCAGAAAAGCGGGGGTATCCTTGTCCCTTGAGACAAGAATATTTAGGTATCTAGGGATTATAGACTTACTCTGAAAACGTTTACAGTAAATACTTGGTTAAGCTTAGGTGCTTTTGTTTATCAGGAGTTTGTGAAGATGGAACCTGGATGCGAGGAGAGAGAAGATGAAAGAAGCAATGCATGTCAAAATTGTGACGATGATCATTGGCTTTGTAAGAATTGTTAATCTTTTTTTATCAATCTAAAATTCAAAAACAATTAGTTATGCAAGGTACTGTGGCATTTGTAACGAGGAAAGACGGGTAGTCACCGGGTGCTCTTTACAAATGCCATTTACAATATTCTAAGAAATATCAACGATACATTAATTATAGGAAAAACAACAAAAAAGAAACAAGATGAATATACACACTAAATCAAGACAAAGTGTAGACTAAGGACAACTGAAATACCCCCAAAGTCTGCACAAACAGCCAACCGCACTTCAAACCACAAGGACTAGTGCACCGACAGGGAGATTGGAGCAGAGATCTACCCCGGAGGAAAAGAATTGCCCAAATTCAATCCTAGAATCCCCAGACGACACCATTCTCGTCTCGTCTCGTCATTTCACATCTTAACGCTCTGTTTATATGTTGTATGACTTAAAGATTCATTTTTTCTTGTTAAAGATATGTCTGCGTCTACCTCTGCGTCTACATCATTATATATGCGTATATATCTGCGACCCTTTTGATTAAGAACCTGAAATAGCTTACTGTCAGTGATAGGATTAAAAGCGAAACAGCTACTGTGACGTATAAAGCAATAATTGGCCTTGCGCCTAGCTATCTTTCTAATTTGTTCACAAAAAATTTTGACAGAAATTTCGGTATTAGCTTGCGGCATGCAGACACTGATCTCGATATTCCATGGATGACCACTTACAAAGGACAGAAAGCGATAAAAGTTGCGGTAAAAGTTGGAATCAGCTGGTATTGGATATAAAACAAGCAAATTCAACTAATTCGTTTAAATTCCAATTAAAAACCATTTGCAGCCCTCTGCTCGAATGACTATATATCTTTCCTTTTAACTGTTTTGATTTTATCACTTGTAATTGACTTATTTTAGATAAGTGTTTTAAATGTTGCAAGTTTTTAACATGGCCCCCTGTAAAGCAGTCATTGATTGATGGGGCCACCGTGTATCAATGATGAAAAATGAAATGAAAATATCATCTGTTGACAAAGTCAAACTCGAAAAACCAAGGACCATTGATTTTTTGAACTTCTTGCTTAGTTCTAGAGGCTCATAATCGTTATGAATTGACTCTCTTGCGAACACTGGTCCTCATTGGTTTGATATTTTACCAAAATGCATTTACCAACCAGAGGTTAAACTCTCTTTCTAAGGGAGTACAGAGACCAGCATGCTTTATGCTTTACGCGAAGTCAGCGACTTGCTCTGCACAATTTCCTGAATATGACTGTCTCATGACTGCACAAAATTCACAAGAAAAGACAAACGATAGCAAAGGCAGCTGGCCTTTAGACCATGGGTCGCAGGATACGAAGTAATAGTTGTAAACGCAAACATACCTGTGTCTTTATGGTGGCTTCTTCGGCCTTTCTTGGCTTTCCTTTGCTTCCCTGGCTCAGCTCAATTCATTGCTTCAAGTTCGTAGTGGCCTAATTCAATTTCTGTGGAAAAGCGAGGCTAAAACCGCAAACGAGGGCAGCCTCGCTTTTGCAGAGAAGTTGAATCAGGCCACTACGAACTTGAAGCAATTGAGCTGAGCCAGGGAAGCAAAGGAAAGCCAAGAAAGGCCGAAGAAGCCACGATAAAGACAGGTATGTTTGCGTTTACATTTCTAACTATTACTTCGTTTCCTGCGACCCATGTTTAGACTCACTTTTACTTCAAACTCAGCTCTCCAGATTTTTCGATTAGTACCAAAGCTTTAATAGGTGTTAGCGAAGTACTTGATGCTAGCAAACTAGGACAAAAGCCAACTTCCTGGACTTTTTAAGCTGACACCAGTAAGCACATTTTTGTGTGGATTTTCCTGCATGGTTGCATATCATAACAACCCTTGGGTAAAATATGCTCATTTTGAAGTAGATCAGCGTGTTACAGGCAGCCTAGCATGGAGAATGGGGGCAATCTAAACAGAGATTTATCATCAGTTTGTTATATTTTTGATGGCTATGCTGTCCTTTGTGGTGGGTGGCTGGTTGCCGTCTTCCGGAGTCAGTCGCTTATTTCTTTGCTGCTGTTTGGGGGGGGGGGTTGGTTTCTCTGTAAGGAGGATGGTTTTGCAGGCCGGTTCCTCCCTTCTCAATGGAGTGGAGTTACCATAAGCTCTTGCGATAGTAATAAATTAATTTGATTATCCATGCTATGTGTATTGATAACGGTTGCCATTTTTAAACTCCTGCGGTCGGCATCTGGTGTTCGGCATCCCGATATCAAGTATTTGTAAAAAATAATAAGAACCAATAATTCTACGCGGGGGTATCAGAGCTTTAGCAGGATAACAATTAAATTGTGCATTGCTTTGTTTACACTTTGTAAGCTGCTGTGGCTGTAATGTGCAGAAATGTTTTGATTTTCAAATTAAGCGCAATGAAATATCTGATTTTGTCTCTGCGATTTAGTGCTCTTCCAGACTGGTAGCATAATTTTGAATTTATCTTGGCACAATGATGCATTTCTAAACCCCTTACCCTTAGCAACCAAAATTCACCCAACATTCGTTGTCCATAAGTAACTGTTGTACACTAACTTTATTCAGCGATTTGTTCCCCTGCTTATTTTGTTCCTTGAATAAATATTTTGAACAAACATCATTGTAATTTATTTCAGTCGAGATGGAAATACATCGACTATACATAATGACACAATGGCGTATCACTCCCTAGCAATCTCTTACTTTTTTGCGATGGAATCCTTTAGTTTTCTCAAAAATTTTCAGGAAATTCTTTCGTTCTTATACCCTGTTTGGAAGAGAGATACACCCCTTGCATGCCTGAAGCAGAAGTGGAAGCATAAAGGAGGACAAAGGTTCCCCTGTCCTCCCCGCCCCGAGATTTTTATCTAGTGCAAAGCCAATGAATAATCAGAAACAATAAGAAACCATATGCAGTGAATTCTCAATTGTTTGGAAAGTTTGTTGAATTATTATTGGTGATTAAGAGCTTGGTTCCGCAAGGTACCTTTTTCACTTCCAAGAATGAAGAGATACCTCAAGAATATCACTACTTTTAAGATCATGATTATTTATGCATTGCCCTAACCCTGGGTAGAAATTTTTGGTTCTTACTACGATGAATCCCCGCATATAACAACCTACCAAAATAAGAACTTAGAGGCTGTGTTCCCTAATTTATGCACCTTGTAATTGAGAACCTGCTTCAGTTTGATGAGACATAGGTTCTAATTGCAGGGGTAGCAAAGTTGATTTGTGATTGTTTTGACTCAGTTAATTTTGGTCCCAGCTGGCTGTTAAATGTCGATTCGCCTCCCCAATTAGTTATTAGGTCCATAAGAATCCTTCCAAAACAAATAATTTGGCTTAAAATCTTTTTTTTAAGACTCTGAAACGGCCTACACAAGTCACCCTTCAAATAAGAACCCATATACCCTGATATTAGTCTTGGTGCCTTTGAAATAAGAACCTATTTGAGCCTAGCTCTCAGAAAAGTAAAGTAGGTGCTTATGTGCGGGCATTTACTGTATTTGCACAAGTAACATGTTTGATGTCGATGACGGATGCCGAACGCTGATGCCGAACGCCCATGGTGGATCATCCATTCATTCATTCATTCATTCATTCATTCATTCATTCATTCATTCATTCATTCATTCATTCATTCATTCATTCATTCATTCATTCATTCATTTTAAATTCTTTATACAGGGTTAAGTCTACAATAACAATAGATTTACAACCTGCCCTGGTAACAACCTAATTACAATAGTTACATAAGCAAATGAATAAATAGATAGACCCCAAAAATACGTTAATGAAAAAGAAAATTAAAATTTGAACGGAAACGGTTACATGCTGCCAAAGTGGCGTCATGATAAGGACTAGTTTTCATAATATGTGCTTGAAAGCCAAAAATGTGCTTGCTCGGTTTGCCTCATTGCCAAGGTTGTTCCAAATACGTGCTCCTCTAAATGCGAAGCTTTTCTGTCCTGAAGACGTTTTGAACAGAGGAATGCGTAGATCAGTATTGGAATTGCGTAGCATCCTACTTTGAGAACAGACAGCCTATGAATGCCGAATGCCGACAAATTGCCGATAATGGTAGCATTAAGTACCAATGACTATACGATACTTCGACTTTAAACAGCTAATCTGGTACTTGTCATTTATCAATGATAGAGTCTATTGCATTTGATGTTTTGGATCGATGAAAACAATAACAGCATAAGCAGCTTGTGTCCGTCTTTTCTTATTTGTTTAGATCATCTCCATTCACTTACTTAAAACGCTATATTTCTTCTTTTTAATCGTAGATTGCTCCATGTGTAGGCAATACTTTCATGGTGACTGTCCGGTTCATGGTCCGCCCTTTCATTTGAAAGACAAACCTATATTTCCAGACAGTAATATCTCAGCAGCTAGAGCAACACTTCCTGATGTTTTGTATCTGGACATTTCATCGATTCCTAACGCGGGAACCGGTGTATTTGCAAAAGAGAAGATCGAGGAGAGAACTCAGTTTGGGCCTTACGTTGGGGAACTTCGCATTGACGATGCTTTTGAGACCAGTTACAACTGGGAGGTAAGGATTACAGGCTGTGCCTGTCTTTTTCATTGTCGACATGCAGTAACACGGTTTAGAGCTAAAAGTAACATAGACCGCTTATATTTTGACATCAAAATATACGCGACCTGCAGTAATGTGAATTTTCAGAGTTAACGTTGATTCAATTTACTATTTGTTTCGCTATAAAGGAAACTGTTTCCCAAAACCTGACTTAGCAAGCTTCTTACGTTTTCTTTGCACTTTAGGGGCTGATTATATCAGAGTTTTCAGTCTGGGCTGAAGACTGGCCCTATCTTTGTAAAAGTACGTTTGCAATTGCATGAGAAAGTTTCTGCTCAGGCTGAAATTTAAAATTTCGACCTTCCTTGAGCTAGGCGGGCAGGGATTTTCAGGTCTTGTATCTCGGTACAGGCTATTTTGGTTGTTGTTCTTTACTGGAGTTAACAGTCCTCTTTCTACAGATTACAATGTTTTTGCGTTTACAGATTTAGTATGATGAATCCGTTTTTAGTATATTTGTTGATCATGCTATACCTAAGCAGCTGACAATGCTTGATATTTTCTTGAACACAGATAATCACCCAGAAGAGTATATCTCATTACATCGATGCTGTAGATGAAAACCAATCCAACTGGTTACGTTTTGTCAACTGTGCGAGAGATGAAAGTGAGCAAAACCTCATGGCTGTCCAATATCGTTCTCAGATCTACTACCATACGTTCAAGCCGATTTTCCCTGGGCAAGAATTACTTGTTTGGTATGGCGATCAGTATGGCCGAAGCCTTGGCCTAATTGAATCTGTACGAACAGGAGAAAATGAAAGGAAACCTACCAGTAAGTAAAAATTTTTTGCTACCTTCTTCTGGCTTACCCAAAAGTGATATGTCAGTGTTTGCTGACATGTATGGTCATGCGTTACATTAGTATTAATCAATCCATGCATGAATCAATGATTGTTAAAGGTGTTGTGGCGCAGTGGTGTAATCCGACTTTGTAGCCAGAACATTCAGCCAGACAGAGTTCGATACCTGGTAGAGCCCCATCACTTCAGCGTCATGACAAGTGGTCGTGGACTCGATCAGGACCAGGACTGCTCTACTTCTGCAAACCCAGCGCTTCGCATTAAAATTGTAACTTATCCCTCTCCCTCTCGATGCTGCTTTCTGTTATTTGTTCCTTTGAAGTTAAATGGTGGAATAATCGATCTACCTAAAGATAGCAAAGTTTTTCAGATCCTTTTAAAAAGACATCGACCAAACAAAATTGTCTCTATCAACCTTTTATGACTGTGTGCCCGATTTGGTTTAGTATTTCTGACATCGTTTGTTCTCCACTGAGGCTTTACCTGTGTTAAAATTTAGCATTGCGTCCAGTCTTGCACACACCCTCCACTGTACCTTTAGACCCGTAAAACGGATCTCGGTATTTGAATTAGAACCCTGAGAAGAATTAGTGTAAATACAACCGAATATTTGTAGAACAAGAGTAAGTCGTTACGGGATAAACACTTGATTCTGCTGTCAGAGGCTACGTTCGTTATCAGTTAGTATCAGATGTAATTTGTAGCTAGTTTAGAAAGTCCTCTCATTTTGAATGTTTCATATTTTTATTCAGTTTAATAGATTTTCTTATTTTTAGACAAGTGATGCATAACGTTGTTGTTTGCTGCCTTGACTTATAAAATGGGTCAGCCATAAAGAACTTACTGCTTTCGAAAGTTCGTAGCACAAAGAGTACTTTGCGGATTTGAATGATTCGAATTGTACTTAAAAGCCCAAAATGAAGGTGTCTGTTGCTATTTCTTGCGTTTTAAATGCACTGAAAATGTGGGAAGATTCGAATATACGAAAGTCTCTTGGTTGCTAAATGTTTGCAGTTGAACCTTTCGTTGATCAAACCGTCGGGGGTCTCCTCCCACAGAACAATACCCAAGGGCATTTCACTTCTCAGGAATTATACGAACTCGACTTTCTAACAAACACCGAAAATTTCCAATCTCATGGCAATAAAAAGGCAGATGTATCTCTGACCTCTGAAAAGTTGCAATGTTCTTTTGCTCTTTGTGCGGAGTTTCTTTCTGATTTGAATATGTTTTTAGTCCTTCTTTCAGTCATTTCGCAACAGTGAAACGTTGATCAATGAGATTTACCTACCAGGTGAGTCAGAAAAAAATGTGGGGCGTTTGGCAGACCGTGGCGTCGCATTTTGCCACCCGATGGTCGCGAACTAAAGTTTTCCGTGCGGCAAAGAGTCTAACTCAAGTCATTAACCTTTCCCCGTCGAAATCGGTCATTTGATGCACTTGTTAAGAAGCTTTTCTTCGTAAGACCTTGTATGGGAGTCTTTCCAACTGGTGAAATCTTTTGCCAGGCCCCTTCCGCATTTTATCTTAGCAAAAGTTATAGGTACTGGCATTATCAGGGGAAAATGAAATAGTTAGGAGACAGTATTTTCTCCCCTGGGATGCCTTATCATAACTTGCCCTGCGTGGAGAATATGTTTGAAAGACATCAATAATGCATGCTTCTTTGTCTTGTGAAGAGGTTTCTTTCATGCAGATCAACGCTCTGTGAATTGCAATGGGATTTCTTGCAGGCAGCACTTTTTCCTAAAGCCTCGTTCACACTGGATTTTTGAATCGTTAGATTCGTGTAGAAAGACCTACAAGACAAAGAACTCAGACCCTTAGACTTTTTCCTTTGGACCTCTCTGCACGATATTAACGACCTAAACGACCTAGTGTGAACCAGGCCTAACGTTTTCAGTATCACCTGATAATACCACATGTGCCTGCAAGTCTAGCAAGGCTAAAATGCTGAAGGAGGTTGGTCAAAGATTTCGTCAGTTTACAAGACTACCATACAAGGTCTTGGGAAGAAAATTTTCTAAAATTTATTAATTAATTGATTTTTTCAATTCATTTAAAATTCATTGAGAGACCGATTTTAGTGGAGGATCTAAGTTAGACTGTTAGCTGTATGGAAAAATTTAGTTCACGATGATCGAGTGGCTCAATCCGACGCCACAGTTCGACAGATGCCCCACGTTTTTTCTGACTCACCCGGTATATTTCAAGTTCTCATGAGAATATGAGAAAATTAAAGATCCTGCAGTCGCTTTACTATCAAACAGAAACCCTATTTACTCGACAGAAACTAACCTCGGGCGAACTTGGGTTACACTAACGCAAGTTCAACCCGAGGTTCACAAAGAAATATGCTCAAAATGTTTGAAAACACCAAACTAGGGCGTATCTGGGTTAGTTATATTCCCGCATGCGCCGTTGGTTAGATAACAAAATACTCTCAGAAGAGAATGGCAGACAGAAATTGTGATAATGTCCTTTGTGTATGCTGCTGTTTCGACGGTAGATTTTTAATGTAAATTTATCGCTTTGACGTCTTAATCCTGTGTAATGAGGCGCTCTTCAGTTTGAAAAAGGCAGTTGAGAAGTAACAGAGTTGCTGGTCGAGGTCCCATTGCTACGTACTTCATATCGTTATTTGCAGAGGTTCACCCTATCATTTTATTGGCAAGCTTAGGAAGCTGAGTTTACGATAGGCCCAAAGTACTATAAAGACGATTACATTGCAAACATGCACATTCCTGAGGTCGAAACTAACTTGGGTCTGCCCCGGGTTTGCACTCACAGAGCATTTTACTATAACTAACTTTGGTTCGACCCGGGGCAAACCCACTTCCTGAGGTGGGTAAATTTAACCCGGGGCGAACTTAGGTTAAGTGCGTTCACACTACGAAAATCTGACGTAGATGGGTGGTGAACAGAGCTAGGCTTCAGTTCCTTCCAATTCGTAAAGTACTCTTGGTGCTATGAATTTGAAAAGTGGGAACACCTTTGTGGCTCACTCTATATGATAAAGTCGTCTAAAATTTGTGCCATTCCGAATGACGCAAAGGACTGCACAAGGTCGGGGAGACCGGGGCTAGTTGTAACACTTTTCGGGAAACAGAAATTTTCTCCTTATCAGTTAAACGCAGACCTGTCTTTATACCACCATGTGTTGTGGTTTACCATTGGCTATTGAACACATTTTGTTTCGCAAATAGCGCGCTTTTAGATTTTCAGTAAACTGCAAATAAAAATCAAGATCGGAGTGTTACAACTTGCCCCGAGCCTGGGACAAGTTGTAACAGGAGCCTGGACAGGTTGTAACAGAACAACATAAGCAGTGAATAAAGTCTGTCTGCTAGTATAATCCTACATTTTACATCAAATAAAGTCAAAATCAGGTAAAATGGATAAATCCAAAATTAGATTAAATTACATTTAATTCAGTACTCTCGAGTACCGAATAAACGGAGGGGTGAGAATAATCGGGGGGGGGTTTGGAAATGGTTCGATATAAAAATAATCGGGGGGAGGTTGGAATAATCGGGGGGGGGGGGGGTGCTTGGAGAAATAGAAAATAGCCCTTTTCTTAGGTAAACACGTATCTGTTATATATCTATGTGCAGAGTGATGTTACTGATACATTTACTTTTGAACTATGGTTCTGTTGAATGCTTTTCTTGAGACTTTTTCTTGCGTTTATACAGAAATTATGTCTAATATCATTTCATTTTTCCAAAAATTAATAAAAGGGGGGTTGGAATAAGAGCGGGGTGGGGGTGGAAAATTTTTCAAAAATTAACAAGCGGGGGGGGACGATTATTCGGTACTCGAGAGTATATGTTAGTTAATTGTTTGCACACCAGATGTCTTAGCTGATCTCTGATCTCAAAATCTTGAAAATCACCCGCTGGATGTAGCAGTTTACTACCGGATGAGCCAGAAAAAAGTTCCCACTTGTGAAAATTCATAGCACCAAGAGAACTTCACGGATTTGAATGATTCAAATTTCTAGTTAAAAGTAAAAAGATCAAAGTATTTTTGTGATTTTTCCCTTAGTCTTAAGAGCATAGGAAATGTAGGTAAATTCAGCTTTACAAAAAGTTCATGGTTGCAAAATGACTGAAAATGGCCTAAAACATTGATCAAATCATAACGGGCTCCTCACACAGATCAATAATGAAAAAGAAAGCAATTGTTCATGGGTTAGAGATATTCACTGTACATTTATTGCCATGGGACTGCAAATCTTTAGTATTTGTTTGATACTTGATGTCGTATAACTTTTAAAGAGATGTGAAACACCCACCCACTGCGTATTGTTCTGTGTAAGGAGGGTCCTTACAATCTGATCGATGTTTAGGCCCCTTTTCAGTCACTTTCCAACTATGAAATTTCTTTCAAGTTAAATTTACTAATGCTTCTAGTGCTGGTAAAACAGTGAGAAAATCACAAATATACTTCGATTTTTCGGGGTACCAGAATTTGAATCATTCAAGTCTTTGAAGTACGCATGGTGCTATGAATTTTTAAAGTGGGAACTGTTTACTGTCTCACCCAGTATATCGAACAATTGTTTACGAACAGATAAACTTGGCTGAATGGAGGTGAAGGTAAAGGTGCAGTTTTTGTGGCAAGCGCTGGGATTGCAGAAGTAGCCATGCACTAATCGAATAAGTGACCCAGGGATAAATTTAATTATTAATTTGAAACAGCTCGTGTCAGAATTTTTTAAATCCGTTGCGTTTTTTTTGGACATCCGGTATAACCCAGATATCTACTGTACATACTAACACAATACTGGAAAGGTGTACCTAGTCCCAAATTTTCAATTTCAAAAGAATTTTTCAAACAAATGAGTCATATTTAATGTCTTGCTTCACAGAATCTGTTGCCATTCCTTTTGGCAATGATGCAACAACAGAGTCTATGTCACAAGCACTAATACCATAACTTGTCAGAATATCTGAAACAAGGTAAAATGCCTTGGAATAAAATACCATTCAAATTAAACCATAACCATGAGCAGTCATATTTCGTTGCTACCCCACACTTCTGCTACTGAACTGAAAACAATGCCTTCAAAAAGTCTTGGTTAATTCATTTTGCAATGATGTAAAGCAAGCCAACTTCTCTAACAAAATCATTGGAGCTAAAATGCTTTGCCAAGTCTGTGAATCCATATGGGCTTACTGCTTCCTATAAAAGAATTTGATAGATCCATCACAGAGAGCAGCTTTCAAAGACAAAGGCTATGATAATGGTCATAGTAGTTTTTGTGTTGAAATGACTTCCAGTCAGTAATGAAGAGTTCATAAATTTATGTTCAGTACTGACAGTACACAGGGCGATGACAGCCCTCACAACACACATGGCATGGTAGCAAATCCAAAACAAGACTCGTATGACAAAATTCAACTTTTTTCTAGATGTAGACTCATCTTTCATCTCTTTCTCTCTCTCAAGAACTTTTCCTTCACCTTCTACATATCTTAGCATTTACATGTCTATCAAATTTTTGAACTTGCCCTTTCAACTTTCACAACTTGAAAACAATTTATAAGGGCTTAGGCCCTTCACTGAAGGCTTCAAGTTGTAGAGCTTTGCTAGCTAGTAGTAGGCCCTACAAAAGGTGATCGCGCACGCACAGCTCAACGTAGCTCAACGAGATTTTGCAATAAAATTGTTTATTAGGGTATACTCAAGGTCTTTATCATACACTGAAACACGGGATCACACGGGGAAGTAGACTTTTTTTAGCAAAGCGTGATCAGAAAAGCTGCGATGTATCCCTCGGCCTAAATGCGATGAAACAAATAGTTCTACAAAGAATGATATGAGCATCAAAACATATCAAAAAGTAGGCAATAATGAGCAAAAAACCCTAAAGAATTTAATCAGCAAAAAAATTGAACAATCTCTTACCTTTAGATACGGATCCGCGAGCATTTACTACCAATGCTTCTGCTACGATCTTGCCGATCCATCCATCTTGAAATGCGCTATCAATACCACAGGGGAACAAAGGGTGCGCATTCATGATCGCGCAATGCAGCTCAATGGGCGTTTCGCATCCCTACTATTTATCCCTGAATTGACCCTTTTTCACCACGCTCAAGTGGCTCGGCCCTATTGGGTATCGAACCTACTCCACCTGACTGTTCAGGCTGCAAAGTCAGATGATTACATCACTGCGCCACAATACCTTCAATAGCTTTCAGAAAGAGCTTGCGTGTGTTGATAGAACGTTTTGTTTTGTTACAACTTGCCCAGACCGACAAGTTGTGAAGAAGCTTTGTTCTTGAAAAAGCATTTGAATATGGCATTCAAGGTTGATTTCAGGAGAAACAATGCATACTTTACTCCAATAGTGATGGGAATTAGGAATTCACACTAACAACGGAACGCTGCAGAACGAAAATTCCTGAAATCTAAAAATTCACTTTTAGACCAAAAATGGGGAAAGGAATGCGAAACAGATAGCTGGCGGGAAGAACAGTAAGAACCAGTGTTTAAATTGATGGTAGTAACATGACATTCATTCACGCAAAAGCTGATGAGCAGGGCTTTGATACCGGCAGAGAGATACCCTCTGTTACAGCTTGGCCCTGTTACTTCTAGCCCCGGTCTCCCCTATAGATCACATCTAGCTGCCTGTAGTCATACTTACTTGAAAAGAATTTATTCGAATAGATCAACTATTGTTAGAATTGGCCTTATCAGATTAGGAGACAATAACCAATCTCAAAGAATTCTTGAATTTCAATTTTTCATTCAGTGTAAACATAATGACCATCTTTCCCAGTTCACGTTTATGAGGCATTATAAAATGCGTGATTTGAAAGTCTTCAAGATAGTTTTCTTTAAACAAGTAGATATCTCTGCTCAATCTCAAATCTTTTCAAAGTGAAATCCGTGGAAGATTTTTTACCTTAGGCCCCGGCCAAACGACTCAACAAAGTTGAGTGAACAAAGTTGAGTGAAATGTTGAGTGAAAAGTTTAGTCGTTTGGCCACCTTGTTGAGCGTTGTTGAGCGATGTTGAGCGTTGCTGAGCGAAGTTTGATCTTGGTAAAAAATGTTGAGTGAAAAGGATTAAATTTTTATTTTTCTGACGTGCTGTTGAGCGAAGTTCAGTCGTTTGGCCAGGCACGGAACAAAGTTGAATGTGCGCACGTGCAGAAATACTTGAAGTTTGCAGCCAAAAACACTGACACTGATTCTCACAATCTTGTGAACTGTCTTTTGGAGCCAAAGCTTATGCGAAGAATGGATTCTACCGAGAAAAGAAACGGCATTGTGACTAACGAGAATGATCGGGTCACAGAGGAGGTGCAAATCGATTTGTAGTGGGAAAGAAAGATGGCCCAGTAGTCCGTGTGTCCGTTAAGACCAAATTTTTTTCTCGGTTTGCTTTTGAACGTTAGCCTTGGCCCAAAAACAAAGTGGCAAACTGCTATTTTGATTTGCAAACTGAGGTCCAGCGCTTTAACGTGGCTCCAAGCTCCACCTGTGCCCGCACTTCGAGATGTTGAGTCAAACTGAGTGAAAAGTTCAGTCGTTTGGCCACCCCCTACTCAACAACGCTCAACAACACTCAACATGACTCAATATTGTTCAATGAAATGTTGAGTGAAAAGTTCAGTCGTTTGGCCAGGCCTTTACAATTTGTGGAGGAGATAAAAGGTGATAATCCCAGCCTTGATTACAAATAAGGCTTTAACTTGTATAAAAACAAGGTCTGTGAAGAGTATTCGTTGCCGAAAGTGAACATGCCAAACAGCATAAAAGTTAGCTACTTTTCCTTAGTTAAGCTAAGTGCTGATCTAAGTTTACTATTTAAACCTTTTAAACGTCAGGCAGCTAGGCCCGATCTAGCCCATAGTATGATTTTATTTTTTAGTTACTTGGTATTTTGTGCTGCATAAGTTATTTATTAGTTATATCACACAGCAATTTATCCTGCTGCACAGATCATTCCTTTGTTACATCCTACATCAATATTTTTGCTGCATGGCCATTTATAAGTCGTATGCTAATCTATTTTTTCCTGCATATGGCTCATTTGCATCAATTTTTTCCCAGAACATCGACAGATTTGCGCAAAATGCTTCATGGTGTTCAATACATGCAAGGGCTTAAGTTCCCATGAGAAGTATGCATGTCAGAGTTTGATAAAGATATGTCCGATTTGTGGCATATGCTTCAAAAATGAAGAATTTCTGCAGAAGCATCTGCAAAACCACAACGAGGAGAATTCGAATGAGGCAAAGATGATGGGAGATGTCAGGTTGTTTCTCAAACTTCAATGCCGTGTCTATGATTGCTACAAAAATTTCGAAAATAAGCAAATGCTAGTAAATCACCTCATGCAAGCACATAAATTAAAGAATGAGATATGCATCGAATGCGGCAAGGATCTAAAAAAAGTAGAATTGTTACAAAACCATGTAATAACTGAACACCAACGTGACCTGCCGTGGAAATGCCCGGAATGCGGGAAAAAGTTTAAGACAAGACTTCGTATCGAGCGGCATATGACTACTCACACTGGTATAAAAAAATTTCATTGCGATGTGTGTGGCTGCTTCTTTAGTGTTCATAATTGCCTCACCCAACACAGGAAGTCTTGCAGAGCCAATTCATTTCGTTTTGCATGCATATGGTGCCGCAAGGCATTCAAAGATCGTGAAAGTGTCTTTTATCATATGGAAGAGCAATGCAGATACCTAAAACGTGCTACAGAGACGAAGGAAGGAAATCTGAAGAAAGGAAAAGCTAAGGCCAGAGTTTCCCGAAAGCAAGTACCATCTATTCTGAAAGCGGATAGAGTTAAAGAAGATTCTGTTTCACAGGATGGTGCTCACACGTTTGCTAGGTCTCGTGTGTTAGAGAACGATGCTCAGGCTAAGAATAACGGAACTGTGGCTGAGGAGCTTCAAGATTTTAATGTGACAAGTAGCAATGATCTTTTGATGAAATCAGACGTAGCTGCTGACGACAAACCATTTTTTGATATATCTGAATTCTGTCTAATGGGAAAGGCTCCCACCGTAGCTTTAAAGGAAGTTGATTCTCCTTTTTATGATGGCTCAACCACAAGGTCGGCAGTCAGTGGCACTGACATGGATGGTATTGACAGTCAAAATACAAGTCTTGGAAGCCAAGAAAAGGAATTATTAGAGAGATGGCTTTCCATAGACGAGTCTGTACCCTCTAATGTGAGTAACTTACCTGAAGGTTTTGAAGATCTTCCTGTACAATGCAACTTAATGTTAAGTGACGATTGCCCTCAAGCAAGGGTACAAGTTGAACCCTGCTCTGTTCAGAAGGTCGACAGCACTAGCAGTGAGTTTTCAAGTGAGAACGGAGACTACGTCATTGATGAAAATAGCTCAAAAGATACAACTATTAAGAGCGAGCTCGTTCAAAGACAGGATGCAGTACAGGAGAGCAATATCTTCAACAAACTGTTAGCTGACTTACTTCGTGAAAGCCCCAAAGATTCAATTCTCGAAAGCCAGACTCTGAGGATGAGTTCCGAGTGTATGAAGAATGCAGGAAGGAACCTTAGTGATGTCCATGAGACTATTAAAAACGAAAATCTTACTATTGACGAAACTCAAGAGCACCACATACTTCCTAGCATAGATGACTGTATGCGAGACTCAGAACTACACAAAAATACGATTTCTGATCCTTTTCATGAAGTACTGCCTGGTCAAACAAAGACGAAAAGCCCACAAGGAGAACTTGAAGACATGTTAACGAGTGCTAAAAACTGCATGCCGGATCACGAGGACTCTTCAGGGAGTGTAGACCAAAAAAAGTACCCATTTGATGTTGTAGCAGCTTGTGGTGATAATGCAGGTGAACAGGTTTCACTTAGTCATGCGAAGGATCTCACGGTCTCGTATGAGGATATCAGCATTTTGGCAGATACGAACAAGGGCTTAGAGCTATATGAGTCTTCAGAGATGCAAGCAGGGGAAGCACGGGATTCTAAGCTGCGCGAAAAAGCTGAAGTTATTCAAAAAGATGTTTGTCATAATCCTAAAGATTCTGCTGCCGGGAAAGATGACAGTGAACATTTTGAAAGACCAGAAGTAACATTTGATACTGCAGCTACATCAGTTTGTCTTAAAACAAATACATGTTTTGAAAGTCTAGCTGCGGAAAAGGAGAGCGTCAAACAACAATCAAAACAAGGAATGATAATTGTTAATGACACCGCAAAAGCGACAAGTCTGGCAAATGCAGGTTTTGAAAATCTTGCTTTGGAGGGAAATAGTGGTAATTGTCTTGCAGTTCCAGGAATATTTATTGGTGATACGACAGCCACATCGATGAATTTCGGTTCTTCTACGATTGATGGTGACAATATCAAGGCAGAGGAAGAAGACGTATTTCAACTACCACAGCTTCCTTTATCAACAATCACTGGTGATGATGCTCCACAAAACACACATCCAAATGAAAACATTGTGAAGAGCCCTTGTTTCAAGATCATATCTAGCACAAATATTTCTGTTTCTGACACTGCCGATGATGTAATTTCGATTGACAGCGGTGAAAGTTATGATATGATCACTGATAACGATCTGCAGAGTTTATCTGGACTAGAGACTCTAGGAGTGACGAACAATTTTCTAGCAAATGAAACGATGAACGTCAATCCTTTTAACTGCCTCGATGACGGTACGAAATTGCTAGAGAGATTGGTAGAAAGTCCTTTGAAGATCGCGTTAGAGTTAGACGCGAGTAGCGCAAGTGAGTCTGCTGCAATTGGTTCTACAAAGTTGCTTGGCAAAGCAGATGAAATTGTTCAAGGTAGTCCCGAGCAGAGTAAGACTGATCAACAAGCTTATAGTGGCGGTGCAAATGACACTAGATTAGCCGATCGATGTTTAACTGAGGGAAATAACGAGGTAGAGCAGCCGCCGAGCGGTGAGTCAATGATATCACTGTCAAATGAGCATGTTAATGAAAAGACGGAGGTTCACAGCAAGGCTCTCGGTTCAAGTAAGGGTAATCAATTGATAAGTGCCTCTAGAGATTCTCATCTACCGAGCGTTGACTCAGGATTTGATTCACCAGAAGCAATTTCAAATCCAAAAGAGCTTTTGATCACTGAACATGAAATAAATGAATCTCAGCAATTGAAGAAGCAAGCAAGCACGGAGCCAAACAGTGATTCTTGTTGTCCTTCATTCGCAAATGCTAGGCAGATGCACAGTGTGACGGAAGATTGTGTCATAAGCAATGATACAATGTTTCCAGAAATAAGAACTAACTGCTCAGAAATTTTAAATGGTGTATCCGTTTATAGCAATGAAGATGCGGTGTTTCTCAATGCCATTGAAACTAGATATAGTTCAAACTTGGCGCAAGATAAGCCGACAGCTGTAGTAAATCTGAATGATCAGATGAAAATTGCTGCAAAGGAAAGCGACTTCGCAGAGGACCCTGTTGATAACGGAAAAAGAATCGGGGAAGTTGAAAGCAAGCTGAAATGCAGCAAATTTAACCACAAGGTTGACCCGACTTGTTCTGCACAGAATATTCTAGAAAAAAGAGCAGAAATGAAATTGACTAATGAAACAAAGGAAATCGCAGCGAAGATTGGAGGCTTGGTACCGAAAGAAATAACAACGATTGATGTTTTTAAAGGATCGCCCCAAAGTCAGGCACAAGACGGATTCCCAGGAAAGTCAGTATTTCCTACAGAAGACGGAAGTTCTGAAAGTACCATAAACGACGACTTTACACGTGTTATTCGAGCCTACATGAAAAAGAACAAGAAGATTTTAGGCTTGGATGCAGGACCAGAAAGTCCTTTAACAACATGTTCTCATTCAGATGATGCTCTAACACCAAGTAAGTTAGCTGACAATTTCGTGAAGAGTTGTGAGCGAGTCACCTTTTCACGACTGTCAACAAGTGGTGTTCGAGATTCATGTAAACAGGATATTATCCATGACCCTTCGTCATGTGACGCTGCTGCTAGTTCAGGAAACAACGATTTGAAAAGTAGGATCACCCTAGGCTCGGGAAGCAATAAGAATTTGGGCTTTAGTGGCACCATTCGTGCTGATGATGGAGCAACCAAAGCTAAATTAGGCTCATGTGCTTCACCTTTAATCAATGGAAATATGTTAGGAGAGACAGAAGTACGAAAATCGGGTTCTCACAGAGCGTGGGGTAATGTGGAGACAGATGCGTTATACGGTGATTGGATGAGCAACAAATCAACAGCTCCCAACGAAGTATCGAATGGGAATGTTAAATCAGATGTATCAAAACTTGCTGCTAAGATATTCAAGGGCACGGACACGTCTAGCTCGACTTTTGATAATGATTTATTTGCAAATTGTTCTGGTAAAATCTTGAAAGAAGAGACTTCGCAGCTAACAAGTGATGAAATTCGGCAACGCTTGAAAGGGGTCGGCAAAATTATGAACTGTAAGACCCAAAGTAATCGGTTGGGCAGTAAAAGTAATACTGATTGCAATTTGCCAGCTGCAAGGAATGTCTTTTCAAGCAAGCTCAGCACCAGGCCCTGTAACTTTGGTCAGTCACCACGGAAGGCACTGGTACCAGGAATAACACGCCCCTCAGGTAAAGTAGCCTCAGCCCCAAACGAGAGGCATGATGGTGACGTTATCCCATCATTGCAAGGTAGTAGAACTTTGCAGAAGATTAAGATTGGCGAGAGCCATGATAAAGCCTACAAAGAAATAACGAAAGGCGTAGCTCCAAAGTCACCCATACCAGAGTCAACAGCCGTAGGAAATATTGTAAAATCAAGAAATCACTTTATAACTACGAGCAAGAAAGAGGCATCATCGAAATTAGCGGATGTGGAGATAGTACCACCACAAAAACTAAAAAAATGGGAACAGATGTTAGAAGAGTGTGGATTACCCACACCTTACATGCCAGCAAATGTTTCTCTCACTGTTGAATCAAATGAAGCTAAAACACCAAGAGGGAAGATCAATGCTGCTTGGGGTGCTTTACATATGGACAAGAAAATTATCAAGACAAACGTTAAGCCGACGCGTACTAAACGAAGGTCAATGAAAAATGAAGGTCATAATGGGCCGATTTTCACTTTTCACAAGATAGCGGATGAGAAGGCTAAAAAGAAAGATCCTCAGACAAAAGAAATAAAACAAAAAGAAAGAGTGCCCCACATTAGCTTCAAAGGGTCTATAGATGATCAAGAACAGTGTGGCTCACGAACAAACCCGAAGGCTGAGAAGAGAGATACTCAGACAGCCGAGGTAAAACCAAAAGAAATTGTGACTGATATTAACAACACAGGGTTTATAGATGGCAAAGAAGAGTTTGACTCACAAACGAGCGCAAAGGCTAAGAAGAAAGATCCTCAGGTGGCAGAAATAAATGCAAAAGAAAGAGCGCATGAAATTACCGACACAGTGTCTTTAGATGGCAAATACGTTGGCCAACAACGAAGTTATGTTTCTTTAGAAAGTGAAAGAATTCTTAGAGAAGTTAAGCTTGACAGTATGATTCCATCCGATGCAAATTCACTTGTAGAGATCCCAGATCCTTTGGTACAGTTTTCAAGCAGTGATTCAAAACAAATTAATCCTACGCTTGCTTCGAGGAAACGAAAGTTAGAGCCGCCTGAAAATCCGAAACAAGTGAAAAGATCTCGAAATGAAGAGTTGATTAATAATCCAACTCCTGAAAGAACGATTACGTCAGTTGCTGCCGCTGAAGCTGCTGTTAAGTGCGTTACTAATGAGCAGGCTAATGCTGAAAAGAATCTCTCTCGTGACGGGATTGAAAGTGCAGGGACTCTAGAAGGCCGTCAGTCTGTCAGTTCCACTCTTGCCACAGAAAATCATGCTTATAAGGAGTTTGAGAATGTGCTGTCGTTAGGAGAAGAATCGTGTGGTATCTCTGCCTCGAATATTATTGACAGCAATATTTTTGAAGCTTTCAACGTCACTAATCAAGCTGCCATCACCAATGTTGCCTTTGACGATGTTCATCTTGCAACTCTAGGAGATGAAACGCATAGGATACCGAAAGAAAACAGAGATATTGGCAAACATTGCGATGATATCAATGAAACAAATTTAGAAAGTAAGTTAGAACAATCACTTCTTAGAGCTGAAAACCTATTGGTTAAAAAGAAAAAGAGCCCGTTCTTGACAATTGATATGAAGGCAATAGGGGGTTTAAGTCATTTGAGTGACAGCTCTACGACCGACACATCTGACAGTGCTAGTTCATCGGATAGTGATGATAGTAAGCTTGAGAAGAAAATTGAAGAGAAAAAAGCATATTACTTATTGCTTCAAAAAGAAATAAGGACCATTAAGAGAAGAATAAAAACGAAGATAGACAAAAAGGGCAGAAAACTCCGACTTAAAACGCAACACAACCAACCAAAATGCAGCGATAGTAAAGGCCGTTCGTTCAAGCCAAATGATCTAAAATATTACAATGGATTCAAGGACATACCACCCTTAAAATCAAAACTGTTTAGACGCAATTGTGCATTCAGTGAGGCTGGAAAGAAAATAAAATACTTCCGTCGTAGAAGGCTCGTTGTTCAGCTGACTGATTTCAGAACTATTGGTACAAAAGGAAAGAGAGAGAAAAGTTATTATTGTGAACATTGCTGCAGAACATTTGAGATGAGGCCTTGTGTTGTATCGATAGAAAGATGCACAATTCATCCAACAAAGTTCACGTAGTGGACAGTGGACGTAAGTTTATTTTATAAAATGTTCCTTTCTAATTTTGATGTTTCTATAAACGAAACACTCCTGGTTAGTCAAAAGTCTTGATGTTTGCAGAAAGGTACTATCACAGAAAATAGACCAATTCAAGGAACCACGGCATAAAATGATCTACTTTGAACCTTACAGGGTGTTTCGGAAAAACCAAACCCACTCTCATTCGAGTTTCTTAATGAAATGAAAGAATTTGAATCAATATGAGGCATACCATCTGAAAGGGAAATCTCTTTTCTTTCCAATGATATCCAGGATAGGTGGATTATTTGAATTTTTCGTTGCTTAATTGACGTTTTGGTGAGTATGGCGTATTGTAGATGCTGGAGAGTGATAGGGCTTTTACATAGATGATAATCCACATTTGAGAGATTATGTTTTATCATTATCTACAAATACGTCTCATGAGGATAAAAATATCCTTTTCCCTCCTCAATACATCACCTCGAGTGCTTCTAGGCCTGAAATACCTCGAAAAAAATTTTGTCACAATTTTTACCAGAAAAGGGAGTTGATTTTGCTTTGGCAGGATGCTGCATTTGAAATTGGCCATTGTTACTAAAATAGACATCAAATAATGAATAATTCCATGAAGGTATCCAAAATGCATTTAATTAGAAAGAAGACTGTACTTTCAGATGGTATACATTACATGTACTCAAATTTTGGCCATGTTTAAAGATTTCAAATTATAGTTAGGTTCCGTTTGTTCTGAAACACCCTGTAGAATGACGAGTTGAACGAGTTCTTCTAAGCCTCTTGAATTTCCCAAGAACTGGCTTTTGCATACTAGAAACACATTGTTCTATTGTGTTATTTATATATACCGTATTATTGTACCGGAGAAGTCAGAAAAAGGACATTTTTATTTGAAGGCAAGACAAAGAAGAAGGTATTCTTTTAAGATTGGGTTGTATGTGCAGCGATGAAAGATTTATCTTGAAGTATCATGTGAAATTAAATTCAATGTCACAAGGAGCATAGACGTCAAATCTTAAAAAGAGGTTGTACAAATGGTTATTGAATCCTCTTTGATTTGACTGCTCGAAGGGAACTTCAAATATATGTGCAAAAATTCTGCGTTCTGGTATTTGCAATGTCTTGATCACTTTGAGAATTACAGCATCCCTTTGACTACCATCAACATGAGCAAACTCGGACCGGTCTGCTGTCAAAGCCTATGTTGTAGTCACATGACTGAAATTCTACCTAATTGTGTCCTACCACTCATGGTACATCTTTGGCAAAAAGCTTTTTGTTTTCAAGAGAAATCCATCAAAAGTCTGTAAATATCATTTTGTTCTGAAAAAATCTCGTTCGCGTTTTCGAATGAGTAAAATTCCCCGCGTTGCCATACCAAGGTCAGCATATGCTCTTTCCTGTTTGAAATGGAAATTTAGCAGCTCCCCCCAGCTGTTGTAAGCTTTGTCATGTACCCAGCGTTCTTCGTACAAAGTGAATCGGCCCCTTTAATTAACGATTGTACCGCTCCTTCTCTATCACTTTGAAATCTATGATTAGCTTCTCCCCCCAGCTATTGTAAGCTTTGTCATGTACCCAACGTTCTTCGTACAAAGTGAATCGGCCCCTTTAATTAACGATTGTACCGCTCCTTCTCTATCACTTTGAAATCTATGAAGAATTTTATGAAAAGTTATTATGAATTCTTTCAATGTGAGGGAAAACGCTGTAATTCTGAAAATAGTCAAGATGTCAGAGAACCTTACAGATGTTGCTATTTTTGGTCCTCATTACCTAGGGAAATTGAAGATTCCAACACTCGCTGAATTCAAACAAAAAATAAAATCATGGAATGGAAATAGTTGCATATGCAGTTTGTGCAAAGTTTTTATTAAAGATTTATGGTTTTTGAAGGTTTATTTGGGACAGTGTAAAATAGGTTTTAAATTAGCTTATTAGCTATGTATATATATATATTTTTTATCTTGCCAACCTAAAATAAATTGTTAAGGATAATAATAGTAATAAGTTATGGCACAGGCCTGTCGAAGCGAAATTCATATTAAGGGGAGCTGAAACAACGTGCGAGCGAAGCGAGTAAAAATACGGGTCCAGGGGCTTGCCCCCAGGAGAATTTTTCATGACCATGCCCTTTAGATCTTTGAAAATCGCCCCATTTTTTAGAAAGTCTGCCATTGAAAGAGGCAAAGGATCACAACTGATGGGAGTCTTCCCAGGAAATGTCGATTAAAAAATATTGCATTTTTGAACGATTCTAGCAGCTTTCTCCAAAATATGTGAGAGCGAATCTTCATTTCCACGACCTAGCTTTTCACAACCTATATCACTTACAAAAAAGCCCCTCGGCCCCCCACTTCCAACGGGTCTGTAGCCCGGGGGGGGGGGGTACATGACTTGTGGATGGACGGGAATTGCCGTCCAATTTTCAGAAAGCCACCCGCTGCTAGTTACCGAAACTTGCCATCATACCCATTTTTATGATGAATTTTGGCGGAAAACTACCAATTTTTACTACCCGGTGTCCCAAAAAAAAGTATAAGGATTTCGTCAACCCTAGAGATAAGAATGTAGCGCGAATCAACTTGAAATGATTTTCAAAACATACCTCGATAGCTAACATAGATACCTCGTTTGTTGGTATCGGTGCGTTGAGAGTGTAGATATTAACCTTTGAAGGACAAATTTGCCTCCACTTCTCTCCACCTCTAAATCAGAGCTTTGACATTTTGGCCTAAGCAAATTCTTTACGCACAATGAAGAAAATCAACAAAATTTGAAGACGGCATAACAGATGTGTTTAACAAAATACAGTTTATGTGAGACCTATCGTCAAGGGAGCTCCGAAATCTGCTTAATTTATCTCAGCATCGACAATTTAATTTAAACATACTATTCATCGGTGAAAGTACTCCCTTAAGGATCAATGCACTGTTGACATCGTCGAATAATTCCTTGAAAAGAATTTTTTATCGGATCTCTCGAGATCAGGTTGATCATGACGTATCTTCAAATTCCCGGCGGTTGGGTCATCAACAAGGGAGGAGACATCTTTTGGCCCCCAAAATATCTCCAGACCTTCCTTTGGTGACTCCCAAGAGATCTCATAACGAAGTTTTCTCAAAGAATAATTCAACTGTTCAAAGAATGTGTTGATGCTCAAGAGATCACCGATGAACAGTGTGTGTAAAATGAATTGTCGATATTTGGAGATAAATGAAGCTGATCTCGGAGCCCCCTTGACGAAAAGTCTCACATAAACTGTATTTCCTAAAACACATCTGTTATGCCGTCATCAAATTTTGTTGATTTTATTCACTGTGCATCAAGAATTTGCTTAGGACAAAACGTCAAAGCTGTGGTTTGGAGATGGAGGCAAATTTGTCCTTTCAAGACTAATATCTTCACTCTCAACGCGCCGATATTTACAAACGAGGTGTCCATGTTCAAGTTAGCTATCGAAATATGTTTTGAAAATCATTTTGGATTGATTCACGTTATATTCTTGTCACTAGGGTTGACCAAATCTGTATGCTTTTTTTATGGACACCCGGTACTTTTTGCCTATTTCTTGAAAACCTACCCATGTTTGATGGAAATCTACCGAAAATGGGACCCTTATTTAAAGAATTCTGGGCCCAAAAAGCCACTAATATTTGCAGCCCATACCCGTACCTCAATATATGATGTACCCCCTCCCCCGGGGCCTGTGGCAGAGTGCCTGCAACTGGCAGTCGAGCCATTAAATCAAAAGGAAAATTCGATAACCATTTCCCCACTCCTTTGAAGGATTTTCCGCCTATGCTGTCGCAAAGTTACAAAACCTTACCTAGATTTTGGAACTCTCAAGCAAAGAGCTAGGCTTCATTTAGACATCGGAAGTACGGCCAAAGTCAGCCTTAAAGACGTTTTTCACAACTTTACTAAATCCTATCGTTGGTTTTCAGCCTTGAAACAAATGAAAGGGCTCTCGGATCTATGATGATATTTCATTGTTACATAGCGATTGTTTCAACGGATAACTTTTTCTTAGTTTGCTCAATCAAACAAAGGTAACTACTTTTTTACCGACTCACAACTACGTCATCGCAAACATCAGTACTTTTTCGACTAACCAGGTCATATTTCTTTTTAATGTAATACAGTAAAGTCCCGTTCTTCAGAAACAGCATCATAAGAAACTCCGGCCTGGTTTTGCTGAATAAAATACCTCCGTACAAGAAACTATTTAGGCTTATTCATGCTCAGCTTCTTTTACGGTGGTACATCGTTCAATATGTCTCCAATATGTCTCATTTCTCTAGAAACATGAATGAAAATCATAAGGCCAAATTGTTTTAATTTCAAGAAACTTTTGTTACTTGTGCAAACTATTGGCTTCTTCTGTAACTGTGCATATTTTAAAAATGTTTTCTTACAGGACAAGTCCGGGGTTGTTATGATTGTTGATTATTCAGGAGATTACACCTGTGATTGGTGTGTAGTACTTTTTCAATTTTTCTCTTAATCTGCGAAACTAGATATTTCAATCTGCTAAAAAGTGCGAAATGACGCTATTTTCTGTGACGTCACTTCACGTTGACCTAAGCGAGGCTGCCAAATGTGTTGATATTATGCCACTCTATGCCACTCCATTGAACTAGTTCAATGTGCCACTCACATTGCTAGCCTCCTTATCGCACACTCTTACAAAATATGAAATGGTGACAATATTTGGCTAAACTTACGAAGATTCATTAACCAATTCATGAAAGTTGGAGGCATCAAAACTGGGAAAGAACTCATGATTGGTGTTCAGCAGTTGGTAAGGTTGCTTTTTAACAATGATCTTATCAACCCTGAACTTGTCCTTCAACAATTCTGACAGATATTTGGAATACAGTAAAAACCCGCATATAAGAACCTACAATTTTGCAAGTCAGCCTGATAAGGTTCTTATATCTTGAGTATTTAGTGGATTCAGGTTCTTAAATTGGTTCTTATTTCATTCAGGACTTTCAGGTATTTCTTTTGTTCAGATTGAAGCTTCCAGCTGATTTTTATTGTCAGTTCAGAGGCACCTAAGTTCATAAGGCTTTATTCACAACAGCAGTGCGTGAAAGAATCAGAAATTTCGTAGAATACAATGAAAAGGTCTCAAAGCATCTTTACATTTCTTTGCAAGACACAGATATGGCAGTATCAATCCGGAGAGGTTCAATGACAAAGAAACTGGAGTTTTGATCTAATTTGATGAACTCTACGAATAAGAACCTATTTCAAATTTCAGGCTGAATGGGTTCCTATAAATTAGGGGTCTAATTTCAGAATTTCAGCCTTTAGGCTCTTAATCACTAGGTTCTTATACGCGGGTTTTTACTGTATACATTGGTTTCTTATACCATGGTATTCACACCTTGTTTTGAAGAAGTACATTTTAAAGGCTCTGTTTCATCCAGCATTCCTTGCACGTGTCGTCTCCTGGCTGGTCTTTGTTTGTCGCCATTTTCATTGCCCATGAAAATGGCGACAACAGAGGCAAGCCAAGAGACGACACGTGCAAGGAATGCTGGATGAAACAGACCCTTTAACATGAGAAACGAATCACGCTGTTTTTGTGAAATGAGTTTCTTAAAGGTGGGACTTTAACTGTATTTTGGTTATTCAATGTATTTGACGCATTCGCCCATTCACACGCGTGCAATTGATCTCACAACTTGGCCACCTAAAACTTCGCTTCATAGAAGAAAACCAATCTGGATACAACATACACAAATATATTTGGTCGAAATGCAATCAGTCTGGTCACGACCGAGTTTGCTTAACGCAAGGTTTCTGAAAATACGTAGAATTGGAGTTATTCATCAGAAATATTTTAGATTCTGTACAAGCAAAAAACAATTGCGTTAAAGATGGCGGCGAGGAATTTTACCAAAATTCATTGCGTTCAGATTGTGAATCTTTACCGATCCTACAGAAATTCAATAATAAAACGCAATGGATCTTCCTAAAAGATTCATCGCCACCATCTTTAGCACAATCGTCTATTGCTCTATGGCAAAATTTCTTTGGCATACCTCAGCAAACACAATCTTGGGAATTATCTATTTTATTTCATGCCCAACTTTTGATAGCATTTATGAACAACTTAAGCCCACAGTCAAAGATCTCGTGAAAGCACATGCAGTTTTGATGTCAATGTCAAGTCTACATTTCCTTGCATCTTCATTCGCCTGCTGATGCTCTTTGATACCACGCTGCCAGTATTCTTCGTCCGGTTCAAGTGTTTTATTGCCTGACTCAATTTTAGTCATTTTAGTTACGCCCCTTTCCACAAATAGTTTCAATTAAAGTCTGCAACAAGTGTCACTGTCCGATGAGTTTCGTTCGCCTGCAACGGCTTCTAGGATTTCGTCTGCTTGTCGAGTTCCTTATCCGGCCACAGGTTGTCTCGTTCAAATTCCTTCTTTCTGCGAAGTCGTAGCTGTGGAAGTACCGTTATTGTATTTGTAAATTTTGAGTGTTTTTAAAGACAGGGCAGTTATCATTTATTCTATCTTTGTATATACCTAATCAACATTTTCTTGCAAATGACTTGCGAATTTACACACAGAGCTTTGCTCTATCGTTTTGTTAGGAGTTTTATAAGAGATTTTGTAAAAAATGTTGAATAGTTTATTTTCATATTGCCAACTTAGCTATTTTATATTATTGCAAATAGATGCTTTGGTATGTTGCATTGAATGCGAGAGAAGTACTCCAATTTGAACTTCTGAAAGTTTCACCAACTGCATGTTTAAACGTTTTGCCCTTGTTTGGTTGCTTTCGCTTGTTCGTCTGGTTTTATTGGACTTATTTTAACCAAATCCAAGGAAAAAATAAACAGGAGCAAAACATGAACGATGCCTGGTGAATATAAAATTTATCCAATGTATGAAAATTGTGCAGAAGAAGCAAGGGAACCAATTTGTAATTTTAGATCCGACATCTTACTACACATTGAACTTAGATTTCAGGTTATTTCTCAGAATCTTAGGTTCAATATTTGCTTTTGAAATATACGAATTAGCGGAAGGTCCCCCATAAACAGTTGATAATGGCCTGTTCATGATCATGTCGACTCGAAATTTTGATGCACAGCATTGATGGGAGCACGTGTTTGTATTTCAGCAGTTTCCGTATCACCAGAAAGCAATGTCAGAGCTGAAAGATACGTTGTTTTCACATGTTTTAATTCTTTAAACACAGGGAGCCCCCTTAAAAAGTAGCTAAACCAGGTAAAATGCGTCATCAGCCAGTGAGACACGTCGAGTGCGGCAACTGCGAAGGAGCAATGATGCTGCGCTCTTCGTGTCTCATTGGTAGAGGGCGCATCTTGTCTGGCTTTTGATACATTTTTAAGGGGCTCCCTGTGTATAAAGAAATGATTTGTGCTACGAATCATGAACATAATCTGGAATAACGGAATCGTTGTACTAAGCCCATAAACGCAACACCGTAACCTGTCGAAAGATAATTGTTTACTATTGGAAGAGTATCATCATCATCATTCATCATCATTAACATTATTTGAAATTGGGTTTAACCTAGTACATAATACTAATTCATTCCAATTGAAAAGTAAACTATTTGATAATATACAAAATGTTCTGTATATATCTAAACAAAAACGTTATAAACATAGTCTGCAGGTGCACTTATCACCAGTCCATGATTTTATTTGATCCTTAAATGCTGCAAGGGATGGACTTTGCTTGATTTTGTTACTAATTGTGTTTCAAAGGAGACTTCCTCTGAAAGAGAGTGACTCTGTGCCATAACGTTTCTTGATCTTTGGAAGTTTACACAGGTCTTTAGTTCTTAGGTAAAGTCTGACTAAAATAACGACTAAAATCTGCAGCAAATTACTAGATTCGCAATATTAAGCTGAAACCCCCAGTCAGGCAACAAAGGAGCAGTTCTTTTCATATCGGTGTCATAGGATTTACATTGCGAGTTTCAAAGAGTGGATACATGTCAGTGACGCTTCCAGCAGACAGCATGAAACGAGGTTGGGTAATAGCGTCGAACTCATGAAAAGAATCGCATTTCCTTTTGCGTTTATGTGCCTCAAATTGGAGTACTTCCCCCACCTCCTACATGAATGGATGTTCTGTTATGTTTGATAGACAAGTCTTTATATGTCTACATAAAGAAGAGTGTCTACATGGTTGTAACTATCTTTCTCGTTGTTTTCTCCATAAGATGCCTCATGGAAAGCTTGTAGATGTTTTATATCAGGTGATTTCCGTGCATAGCTATCCCCTTGAAATTCGCTAAATTGATGCACAGAATCGAAATCGAAAAGCGAACTTTTTTTGACTGATCTAACTGATTATTTAGCCTGATATGTTCGTAGTGATCGCTATTGATAGACTGATGGATGCTCCAACTCCGCCTCGTGGACTTTGACACTGACATTTGGGTCTAAGTTTTCCCCTATCGATTTCATAACTTGATATGGAAGCTATAGCAACACTGTACGAACTCCAGGCAATGGTGGATGGGCCTAAGTTGCCGGCTCGACACTCAAAAGTCAAAAGCAGCTCAGATTTCAAGTTTTCAGTGATATTAGCCATGAACAAAAGCCACAAGTATCCATACAAATGTTTCCTCAATCCAAGAATCAACAAATCTTTCACTGTGAATCAGGGGTTCCTCATTTTTAAGGCCAATTAGCTTCCATGAACTTCATTGCAGCATCGAGAATCTCAACTGTCGTAGGTCACTTGCCTCGCTTCTGAGACTACACTGCAGCCTCGTTCCAGAGGGCACACGTAAACGTGTTCATCGCCGTTTCAAAATTTTATATCAAAGTCTATAAGGCCCAGATTGAGCAAAAATAAAAAATGTCGTTGTTGTTATTATTGTTGTTGCTGTTGCGATGTCTGGGACTTTGTCGTGAGGCTAACTCACTATTGCTGCCGAAGGACACTTCTTATTCTGCACAGAAAATTTGAGATTTGTGCAAATATCTTACTAATCAGGGAAATTTTAAACAATGGCAGTTCCATGCAATGAATTCATGTGATTCATCGAAAAGAATAATCAGAAAGTTATCATTGGCAGGCCTAAAACTTATTATTATTAAAGACCATCCATATTGAGAGAAAAAACTGCTGACCAAGGAAGAAAGGTTGTAGTGGAGTGCCTTTGTGTTGTTCGGTATTGAGAAAGGGCACGTCTGCGGCATAGTGAGCGTCCACCCCAAAAATGATAGTGAGGTGAAGTATTTATCTTTGCTAATTTTTATCATAAATTCGTTCATGTTTAACGGAAGCAAGTCTGTTCTCTATCTGGTGCTTCAGCCACGAGGGCTGACAGAACTTGCTTTCGTGTCAGCCTGTTCCTGCAAGTGGGATGTTTCTCCTCACATAACCAGGCCCTGCAAGCTAGATTTTGACGTTCTTGCAAAATCCAGTTGCCATCAACTTTTTTGTATCGTCTTTCGGAACAACAAGGAAATATGCGTAATTGCAGTTCCTGTCAATGTTTGACAAGGAAAAAGGAACTCATATATTTCTCTGAGATAAAAGGCTGTGTAACACCCCCCCCCCTCACGATTTGCTGCAAATGAATTGAACATTGCACATTAATGCAGTCGTGTTAATTTCATTAAAAATCACACCTTTAGAAAGTAACGGTTATTGGCGAAACTTTGGTTCCTCTGTCAGTTTTTCCTATAATTTTTTGCGGACGTTGGAAGATTTTCCATTAGTGATTCATTTTTTGCAACTTAGACACAAAAAAGCACATATTTCCGCTCAATACTTTGACAGAAATGACTTGATGTCAGAATTTTACGTGAGTTAGAACTAATAACGACTCAAACAACAAGCATGGTTAGCATGAAAGTTAACTGATGTTCGTTTCTATTGGGAGGCGTTTGGAATTAAAGAGAAACTGCTAGAATTCGTAGAGAGACACAAAATATCTTGACCTTCATTGTTCCAATGAGGTTGGATTTGAATTTCGACATAGTATTATAAAGGGCGTCAAATATAAGCGCGAATAAATCTACATTATAATGAAAGTAGATCTTGAGGCAAATTGGTCAGATTTCATTAAAATTAGGTTAAAATTAGATTTCATTTAATTTCATTAAAATCAGATTACGAGAAATGTTATGTATATTTTTGTGATTTTCTGGGAAATCGGTCGCCAAATATAAGCATTCCACTGTCATGTGACCATTTGTATTACAACTACCTATCGCTAATTTGATACAGTATTGAATTTTATTAAGATTCACACAAGTTCGAGAGGAGGTTTGGTTGTAGGGGGCCTTCCCCCCCATGTAAATTAGGGTTAAGGTATTGGAATTAGTTCCAGTTTGGGGCTACTGTATTGATAACAAAGAGCCCCACCCCCCGCACCTGAAGTTTCGAGCATGATTCTCTTTGATCTATGAAATCCTCGTTGTAGATTTGTTGCTGAAACTACTGACAAGCATCAGAAGTTTCAGTTGTAGCCAATACAATTTTGAGAGAGGATAGGTAAAACTTATGCAGTAGAGCCAGTCACGTCAAGGTCGGCATGCTGCCCCAAAAAAACCTTTTTGCCTCTTTAGATTTACCTCTCCTGTGACTACTAGACTTTGAGAGAACTAGCCCAATCTTCCCCTGCTCTTCTGTGACTTCAGGTTTGTTACCAAAGATATGTGTTTTCATATGTTATTTTTCTTTTATTGTTGGTTTTGTATCAGACAGTGTTTGTTAGCAGTTTTTGTCAGTTGAGTTCCAGTGTGTGTGTGTTGTCTTTGGAAACGATATATAGCCAGAGTGGCAAATAAAACTAATTAGACTAGTCACACTCAACAATCTTTACTGCATTACTCAACTCAATGTTCCTAATGCCCAAATTGAAATTGATACGAAGTTGTAATGGGGGGACTGGGGCGGGGAGTGGGCAGGAGAACTATACAGGCAAGTTGATCTTATGTGGAACCCCCATTATACTATCATAAGGTCAACTTGCCTCAGTCCTCTTGCCCGTTCCCCGCCCCAGTCCCCTCCTTACAACTTCGTATCAATTCAATTTGGGCGTTTGGAACATTGGGTTTAGTAATGTGCAGTAAAGATTGTTGAGTGCGACTAGTCCTATTATTTTTATTTGCCACTGTGGCTATATTATCGTTTCCAAAGAAAAAGCACTTTCTTCGTTCTAAGCCTTGAGAGAAAAGGAGGGACTTAGATTGCATTCACGCGACACTGGTACAATTTAGAAATGATGATGAATGTGACGGTAGCAAGATTTCAGCTACCGTTCACAACATAGGTTTCAAATCTTTAAAGCTGGGTGTAAAATTCAATGACCTATTTCTTTGAACTGAACAGTCTCAAAGAAACCTGAGCTATTTTAAAGAAAATCTGTCGTTGGACTCTTCTCAAATCTTCAATTTTGTCAGAATTACAGAATTTTTCTTCTTTTTTAAGAATTCTTGAAAATTTTCGAGAAAAATTTAAGACTGTCGTAATTTCTAAACCTCTTGACGAAAGATCCAATAATTTTTTAAGAAAACCACAGTTTATGGATGCCTACAGTATGGTATCAAGCAAAATTCTCTCACTCTTCTGGTTTGTGATTTAGAAATTTGATGACGTCACGTCACAAAATGAGCTGAAATATAAAAGAGGGCGTAATTTCGACAAATAATCGAGATTTCTAAAAAGTCCAACGGTAGATTCATAGAAAAGTGACTAAACTTTCTTTCAAGTCATTCAGTTTAAAAAAATAGTTCATTGAATTTTACATCCGCCTTTTTGTCGTAGATTTAAAGATTTGGAACATATTTGATAACGACAGAAAATTTGACGGTGATAAAGCCGTTGCAATCTTCCTAACAATTTAATGCCAAAGAAAGTCTTAACAGCCCTGAAGAAGTCCTGCATGGCAGGACGAAATATTGGCAAAACACATATAATCAAATAAATACGCGTTAAATCGACTAATTTTTTGCTGTTGTTCTTCGTCGTGTTGCGGTGTTACTACCTACAATTTATTCCTTATCCATCATCGCAAGCATCTGCGGATCCGACGAGCGACGTTTTTTTTTCGTTGCCTTTTCTTTTTCGATTTAAAGTTTTGAATACTTCGACAAATGTTCCATTTTCATCTTTTTCGACTGTTGTTCACAAGATGTCATTTTCAAAATGTGTCTGTTTTCAAAATCTTTCGTTTTCCAAATCTCCTGGGGAAAATGTGCAGTTTTCATGTGAATGGGAGGCGTATCCGCAAAAATTTTCACCGTTTTTGAATTGTGCCTTTATTTTATGAACACTGTCTTAGATAAAGGCTTTCAAAGATGTCTGTCAAGTCATTTAAATGAGAAAATATGTTTCCTATCGTTTATGGAACTTTCGTATGGGGATGCCGGTGAACAAGCGAGTCTCAATCTGGTTCAATTAGGATAGCTTTTATGAATCTGCTAGTTGATCTTTTCACTCAGAGGTTGCGTTTTCAAAATCGAGCCTGAATTTGCTCAGCCTGGTATTTATTCCAGTTAGTATATAACTGTAACACAGGTATGGCCGATGAGTCTGGAAATAATCTGAAAATGTCATATTCTGTTCAAAATGTTTCTGTTCGTTACAAGGAAGTTGCAGTATTGTTTGAAAAGGAAAAAATCTCTCAAAATTTCGTCATTCGAGGCTGATTTGACTGCCTGGCAGCTGTTTCAAGTCTCTGCCAAAGGATACAGTATAGAAATGTATTTCTACGACACTCATTTTCTTACAATTAACGTGATATTTGGTTTGGGCCTTATCATAAATGCTGCACGAGTTTGCGACAGGATTTATGTAAACACTGGTGATGAATCGAAGATGCCATATGTTCAACTTCAAGGGGTTTATCGCAAGGTTGGGATGAGCGACGGGCGTCCAATGTTTCAACATGAGCAAAGGCAAAGTTGTTTTTTCCAGTATTTTAGAGGAGGTAATACCATGGAATTCACTTGGAAAGACGAAGTACCCGGTATCAGTGCTGTGATGAAAAATGAATTTGCCTCTCAGAACTGGGTTAACTCAATAACTGACCAAAGACATCCTTTCGAGAAGTTTATAAAGCAATGGGCCTATTACGATTGGCAAACGAATTCAAATGTCGCTATTGATAGGGATACTGTGCAGTTAATTTGCGCAGATAGTAATTTCTACCGTTGTTCTTCAGGCAAAGTTTATTACAACACATCGTTTAATGATGGTCGTGGCACAGTTTTACATAATCATGTGACAGACTCATTCGTAGAAGAATCTGACAGTGGAGTAGGTGATTACAACAACAACAGGAAAATGTACAGGCACAGCCGACAAAAACATTGGATTCTCTACCATGAAAGCTCATACTGGAAAGTTGCTAATGATAGTTCTGGCTATAGAAGGCCTTTTCTAAGAGCAAGGGACAGCTCAATGAGACCTGAATTCATAACAGCTGTTTGGGAGCGGCTGAGTGGGAGCATATGGAAACCATGGATACCTTTGACTGGCATGCGATGTCGTGGATTCTTGCAGACATTTGCAAATGGAACTGGAAAAACATGCTTAGATTCTGATCCCTGTAGAAACGGGGGGAAATGTGTCGATTCAAAACTCACAAATGAAACTATTTGTATCTGTAGAGGAGATTATATTGGTGATACGTGTACAACAAAACAACAGACCTGTCCTATTTATCGGTATGATGGCATTACAGTCTCACGTGTCATCTGTTTTGGTCTTCAGACTTCAAATCCTGCCACAGTTTTTTGCAAAGATGGATACCAACCGAAATTCTTTCTTTCGCAATGTGTCAAGAGCACCTATGGCAATTATTGGTCTTCTTATGACTATTGTAGATTAGTACCGAACCTTCGGCAAGTGACTAGCGCTCCATTTTTGAGGCATCTTGGATGGGATATCTCTGGCGAAAACAAACAGGGATTCAGTTTTGATAACATTCCTTTAGCAACACCCGTTTTGTTGTCGCTCGTTTCTTTCCTGCAAGTTTGTATTCCTCTTATCCACATGTGTGCTGCCAATTGCAACGGCAAAAGTTCATGCCGTGTTCTCTCTTTGCATGCATTTATTTCTTACATATGTTGGTGGATATTTTATATAGGATGTGTATCCACAAAATGCACTGAACATGGGCAAGTATTAGTGTATTTTAGTATCATGTGCAAAGTTATGCTCGGCTGTTGTTATGTGTTAATGCTAGTAGAGTCTTGTGTGTCCTCCGAAAAAAAGTACCTTTCGAGTATCATAGCTGACGCCTCGGCAATCGAGTTTATGAACAAACTGAAAAATACTGACCCCCAAAGAGTTATGTCCATAGAATGCTATCACTGGGAAACACGGACCATGACAGTTTATTACACTGACTCTAATGGTAACACTCAAACGCGGACTGAAACGTGTCAGGAAAGAGTCGTTACACACAAAGAAAGTAAAATCTTCCCCATCGCCTACGCAGAAGATGTCACCGATTCACAGGGCCTAAATCTTGACCAATACAGCGTGATAAGGTTAAAACTGAACCCGGATGTCAAATGTGGGGACAGTGAAACGCTAGAGAAGTTCAATGAAATGAGCGATGAAATGGTTGAAGAAAATAGACACAGGGATGATCATATTGAATTTTCATATAAAGATGTTATCAATGGTTTTAGAGAGAGAATATGTGCCTACACGTACCCAAGATATCGTGAATCTTGGATTAATTCAGGCTGTTATTGGACGGCATCATTATTTGGCTTATCATGGATTTTCAGATTAATGTTCAACTGCAAGACCAAAAGATGTAATCACATCATTAAAAAGCTGCTGTTCTTTTTCCCGGCAAGGGAAAGGACTGAGCCAACACCTGAAGGTTCAGATTACCTTGGTTTCATGAACATGGGTATGGATTCAATGTCAACACATCAACTAGCTCAACAGGAAGTTTGCCGAACAACCTATCCATTCGAGAGTGTCGCCATGATATCAATGAATGATCCCTGTGAACCACCACCGGATTATAACACTGTTATGGCACAGAGCATCAATGCGTGAAGCACCGAAACGTTGCGCGACACGCTGACTATCAAACTTTGTGAGAAAGACGATTTTGTAGAAAATTATTTCAGCTCAGAGCCAGCCTTACCGTAAAACTCGATTTAGCTCCCTCTCTATCAAACGCCTCTTTAATAAGTCCCTTCCCTCTGAGCTTATATCTTAAATAAGCACCATCTATTAAGCCCTCCCACTTATTACAAATTCCCAAAATTACCAAAGATTTTCCATTCATTCAGCTAAACAAGCTCACGTGTTAATTTTGATAATATTTAGGGTAGTAACTGTGCGAAATTAATGTATTTGAGTCGTTGAATCGTATTTGAATCCCCCCGCCAAGAGAGTAGAAAACCAACTGAAAAGCTGCCATATGTATGCATCCTTATCACCTGATTTCTGACAAAGTGCTCCTCTCTAATAAGCTTCCTCTCTATCAAGCCCCTCCTCTTGAGTGTCCGAAATTAGATAAGCCCCCTTGGCTTATTAGAACTTTTACGGTATATCGGTTTTGAAGCGCTTGACTGTACTGATGACCTTGGTCAAGCTTTGCTCGAATGAATTGAATTGTTCTTTACTGCTACAAGCGGAAAGGGAAAAGTGGAGGTGTTGCTAAGCGAAAACAGGGAAATTTCGCACAGTTCTCACTCGTCAAATCAGAAGCGAGATAATAAGACACAATGCATCACACATAGATCTTGGTATTAATTCGGAGTTTCCCATAGCCGGTGACCTTACATTAAGTAAGAGTGCTTCAAGTATGAACTCAGGTTGTCTGTTTAATGCCGCATCATCCATTCAGTCCACGAGTACCTTCCTGAAAAGCTGATTCAAAAGAAGTTCTTATTTTGTATTTTGCTTTCAGGCACGGGCTGTAGGAGACGCTGAATTTGGAAAAAATATTTATGTATGATAAATCGAGTTATTCATATCCAAAGTTTTAATTTCATTCATGATATATCGACTTGTTTCCTTTCGTGTGTACTTCTACCTTCCACACTTGATTGGCACAATTTCTTGAGTTCACATCAATCTTCCACCGATCGCGGAGGGAACAGACAAGAGGAAAACAAGTCGATGTGTCATTAATGAGAATAACTCAATGTATCATACAAAGATTTTTTTCCAAATTCAGCGTTTCCTACAGCCCGTGATTTAGGTTGAAATATTCAGACGTCGGCAATAAGGAATGGGATGTTGTTCTTCCTCCCTGTTCCGTGTGCCTGGTTTTCCTAACATTCCTTTGTCCTGCCGATTTGAATAACCTTCACGGGCATGGCGAAGAAATACACGTTTTTTATAAGAAACTGGTTTATAAAAAACTAGTACTAAGATGGCCAAAATTTTAAGAAACTCTTGTACCATGTCTGGGACGTACTAAGAAACTTGTCAAAGTTACAAGCACGGATATAATAGCAAATAGATCGTGGAACCTATATTCTTGAGGAATATGATCTAGCAATTTGTGTTTTAAACATAACGGAACACTGTTTAGTCCTTTATGATGTTTTAAATGTCAAGAAACATATCTGCCTCAGTGTTAGCGACCACATCGATAATTTGCATTCAAAAACTAAGAAACCAATTAAGAGCTTTTAGAACTAAAAGGGACAAAATTTGATGTGAAATTAAGAAAATGTCAGTACTATGGCCTGATCCAAGTTTCTTAAAAAAAATGTGCAGCGGCAAGAAAACACTGCCAAATAAACAACTACCATGTTAATAATGGCCCATGACTGAGACAGATTTTTACGCGTTTTATGGAAAAAATGTTGAGGCGGAAAAATTTCCTGTGGCTAATCGAATTGTCGCCGCGGAAAAATGTCGAGCCTCGAATAGTAGGACAACATTCTGCTTTTCGCGGCTTGACATTTTTACGCCTAGTGGAGCTCCGGCATTTCTGTGATTTTTCTCAGAAAATTACCCCTCAATGCCAGACGGTTCCACAAAATCTGAGAACTCAAAACACAGAATTGGTCGCCGTTGCGCAGACTCTACAGGGAGCTGTCTTCTCGTTTTCGCTCCTCCGCACTTACTGTAGAGTCTGCACGCAGGTTACGAATAGTAGGAATACGTTCTACTTTTCGCGGCTCGACATTTTTCCGCCTACTGTAGAGTCCGCCTAGGAGATCCGGTTTCAACGGATAAGTTTGCTGAAGTTTGCAGTAAACTTTATACAACACAGTTGATTGAGTCGACCAATCCATTCGACTTTTCACAAGAAATGTAACCTTTAGTTGTCCCGCGCCGAAGCAGGCTTACTTAGAACAACGCACGTAAAGAGAACAAGAAATTGCAGCCGGTTTGCCATCAGAAAGCAAGTCTGAAAAACTAGTTTTTCTTGAATTTTCAAATGCATCGCTAAAGTGGCCAATCATACTTCAGTTAATACAATAATAGCTCTGGAAAGTGGTCAAACCAGTTCCTAAAGGAAGTCTGGGAGAGCAGCAATTGTGAGGGGGCATTGTCTTTTCGATCATGAAATAAGGCTGTCATGTCTTCCCAACAGAAATTACACAACAGAAATATCTAAGAAATAAGCTGATAAGAAAAGCCTTTGTATTTCGTTGGCATTGGCGTCAACACTATATACTATTTACTATTGCTAGTATATAAAATTTAGTTGGATAAATCTGGTTCCTTTGTCGGTTTCGTAAACTTCTTCTTGTGGGACATTGGGAGCCCGATTCACAGACGAAACGAAGGCTAGGACATTGGGATTGGTGTGTTATAATGATGCGTCCAACCGAGGCGCAAATCACTCCAGCAAATGGACTTTGGCTTTTCGGTGGTAAGGGAACTCTTTGACCTTCAAGAAAAATCTAGTCACCATCAACTTCTGTTTGACTTTTGACATTACGGACATTACGTACCCCTCATTTTTTCTTTCATTGCTTAACGCGGAAGTAGGAACTTGCGACTTTTCTGAGAAAAAATCACAGTAATGCCGGACCTCCACTAGGCGGAAAAATGTCAAGCCGCGAAAAGCAGAACGTTGTCGTAATGCTGTAGACGAGATTGATAATCACAAATGATTATTTTGTGATTAACTTGATTTCTTGGTGATTTAAGTGACTAAATTTGTGATCATTCCGGAATAAATCACACATTCCAAAAAGTTCTCAAAGAGGCTCCTGTACTATGATTATTTTACGAATAAGGCAAGACAGAGCAAGGTTGATAAACTAAATGATGAAATATGACGGTAAGCTGTTTCATAGATCAAGTCATAGACGATACCAAAAGATGTTTCTAACACAAGAACGACGCTGTACTTTTTGCTCCATCGCAGGGAAGTAAGAATGTTGCGCTGTTGGGCTGTTCATGTTTTCGTGCTTGTGTTCGCATATCTGGCAATTTGTTCACAACAGGGACAATCTAATCTTGCCATTTCTTATAAAAGTAAATAAATAAACATAGTTAAACATATGTGATTATTATGACTGGTGATTTTTCGTGATTAGCGTTTTTTGTGATTAATTTGATTAATTTGTGATTGAAGTGTGATTATTTTTGAGAGCGTACGAGATTTAAGCAGTGATCTGCCCCTTGTGTCCAACCGTGCACAACGTGAATCTTTCGCAAACAAGGAAGTTGCGAAATTCTTTTCAAATGGTTTCGCAAAGTTCGAAGGCTGTTTGAATGCTTTGATTACACGGCTACTGTTTCAAGTCTCAGCCAAAGGATACAATACAGAATGTATTTCTACGATCCCTTTGTAAAACTTACGATTGTATTTGGCTTGGACCTGATCGTTCGTGCTGCACAAGTTTGCGACAGGATTTATGTAAACACTGGTGATGAGTCGAAGATGCCATATGTTCAACTTCAAGGGGTTTATCGCAAGATCGGGGTGAGCGACGGGCGTCCAATTTTTCAACACGAACAAAGATACAAGTATCATTTCGAGTATTCTAAAAGAGATAACGGCATACACTTCAGTTTTAATAACAGCGAAGGAGTCAGGTATGCTTTTGGCGTCAAAGCTGCCATGACAAATGGATTTGCCTCACAGAACTGGGTTAACTCCATAACGGATGAGAGACATCCTTTCGAGAAGTTTATAAAGCAATGGGCCTATTACGATTGGCAATTGAAGTCATTTGTTGTTATTAATAGAGATACTGTGCAGTTAATTTGCGCAGATAGTAATTTCTACCGTTGTTCTTCAGGCAAAGTTTATTACAACACATCGTTTAATGATGGTCGTGGCACTATTCTACATAATCACATCACAGATTCATTTGTGGAAGAAGCTGGTGGTGGAGTAAAAGATTACAAAAATAACAGGAAAATGTACAGACACAGTCGACAAAAACATTGGATTCTCTACTATGAAAGCTCGTACTGGAAAGTCGCTAATGATTTTTCTGGCTATAGAAGGCCTTTTCTAAGAGCAAAGGACAGCTCAATGAGACCTGAATACGTCACAGCTGTTTGGGAAAACTTGAACACAAAAGGTGATGCATGGAGACCGTTGTCATTTCCGACTGGAATTCGCTGCCGTGGATTTGTGCAGAAATTTGCAAACGGAACAGTACAAACATGCTCAGATTTCGATCCTTGCAGAAACCGGGGAAAATGTGTAGATTCAAAACTCACAAATGAAACTATTTGCGTTTGTACGGATGCTTATATCGGTAACTCATGCAGCAGAAAGCAAATGACATGCCCTATATATCGGTATGATCCCAGATCGGTAGCAGATGTCGTCCTTTTTGGTTTGCAAGCCTCAAATATTGCCACAGTGTTTTGCAAAGATGGATACCAACCGAAATTCTTTCTTTCACAATGTGTTGATGGCAGTTACAGTGCTGCTTGGACCTCTTAAAAATGTACAGTAGGGCCCAAGCCAACTTCTCGTAGAACGACTCGTGCTCCAGTCTGGACATATCCAAGAGGGGACAACACTGACGAAAACAAAGAACCATTCAATTTTGATGACTATCCTTGGGTACGGCCCGTTTTGCTGACAATCGTTTCACTCCTGCAAGTTTGCGTTCCGCTTGTCCACATGTTTATCGCTATTTACAAAGACAAAAGTGCATGCCGTGTTCTTTCTTTGCATGCATTTATTTCTTACATATTTTGGTGGCTGTATTACATTGGATGCGTGTCGACAAAGTGTGCTAAACATGGGCAAGTATTGGGAGATTTTGCAATAATGTGCATAGTTATGCTCGGCTGTTGCTACGTGTTGATGTTAGTGGAGTCTTGCTTGTCCCCGGAAAAACAGTACGTGTCGAGTATCTTAGCGGATACTTCGGCAATCGAGTTTGTCAACCAGCTGAAAAACACTGACCCTCAAAGAGTTATGTCCATAGAATGCTATCACTGGGAAACACGAACCAGGACAGTTTATTACACTGACTCTAATGGTAACACCCAGACGCGCACTGAAACGTACCAGGAAAGAGTCGTTACACACACTGAGAGCAAGATCTTCCCCATTGGCTATGCAGAAGATGTCTCCGACTCCCATGGCCTAAATCTTGATCAGTACGGCGTGACAAGGTTGAAACTGAACCTAGATGTCAAATGTGGGGACAGTGAAACGCTAGAGAAGTTCAATGAAATGAGCGATGAAATGGTTGAAGAAAATAGACACAGGGATATTCATATTGACTTTTCTTATGATGATGTTATTGATGGTTTCAAAAAGAGGATCTGTGCCTACACTGACCCAAAGCATCGCAAATTCTGGATGAATGCGGGCTGTTACTGGGTGGCGTCGTTATTTGGTTTAACGTGGATTTTTAGAGTAGTATTCAACTGTAAGACCAAAAAATGTGAATACGCTATTAGAAAGCTGCTGTATCTCCATCCGCCATCTGAGGACAGGGTAATGACTGCATCAGCTCCTCCCTATATGCCTGAAAGTTTAGATTACTCTGCTCACACGAACATGGGAATGGATGCAAGGTCAACGTTGCAGCTAGTTCAACCTGAAGTTTGCCAACCATATCCATCTGAGAGTGTTCCTATGATGTCAAGGCCTGGTCCCTGTGAACCGCCACCTGATTATAACACTGTCATGGCACAAAGTATCAAGGCATGAAAAACTTTGTAAGAACGTCAATTTTGTAGAAATTTTTCGTGATTATAGGCCAGCCAGATTATAGGTAGAGATTTGGGATCATGCAAGGACAGAAAGGTCTCATTTCCTGCTATGGGTTTTTGATACGCTTGGTGTTGTTATGACCAATGGCTATAGGGAGAGAGAAGTTTTAGGCGTACAGCTCACATAGCAGCATACCTGATCCGATCTGATTTGATGTCAACAAAGTACACTTGCTATTTGTGTTTTAACCTGCTCTTGTGTCCCAAAACATTTTTCGACGCTTTATCATGATGTGTCCTTGGTAAGATGCTCCTTTTCTGGTATATCCTAGATTTATTTCAGAAACCGGAACCTTGCAAATCCATCGAATATTCACAGAGTTGCAAGGCTTTTAAGTTTAAATTTACAAGTTTGTGCTAACACAGAAGACAGTAAAAGCAGTAAAAGTGAATGCAGCATGGGCAGTCGTTGCCTCGTTTATTGCTAGCTTCAAAGCAAGCAAATGGGGTCTGGAAAGGATTTTGAAAAATCTAACCTATCAAGCCCCAATTCAAGCGCATGAGGGCTTTTGCTCACTTTTCAATTTCTGAGCCAAGTTCTGATCAATGTTCAAGAAATTGGTCCCTTTTTAAGTACCGTTTGCTTCGCTCCTATGTTACATCAGGTAATCATTTTGCCGTCAATTTCTGGGCTTTTATTTACTAGCAATAACATCAGCGTTTTGGGGAATAGGAACAAACTGCACTATCATATGGAACGGAATAGAAATAAAAGGTCTTTTTCGTTCTGTTTTCAACAAAAATCCCTCAAAGGTCCGTAAGCATCCTTTGTTCTGAAGAAACCTCGTACGTTTTTGAATGGGAGAAATGCCCCTTAACTCTGCCAAGTAAAGATCACTCGCAACCGAAAAATTGAAGCTGCAAAAACGATATGTAGTGTGAAGTATCCATAGAGATAATATGGAAGCATCTAAGACCCAAAATGCATTAAAGAATGAAATTTCTGATTGCAATAGAAACTCTCGAAAAGCTTTCTTTTACTTGTCTTCATTATCTGTGATATCTGTCTCAGTAACAACATGGTAAAAATTGATAGGAAAATTGTTGGTTTGCAGAAATCAAACACAAACCGTAATTGGATCACAAGCTCAAGGTCCAGAATGTTGAGTAATAATTCTGTTTCCTTCAAAAATACTTCAAAATAATTCTGTTTCCATGAACTTCAAATAAACTTTGAATGTAGTAAATTTAGTAAGGGTAAACATTTGTTTTCCGACTAAAAAGCAAACAAGTTTGCGAAGGGAAGCCCGTAAAGTTAATGAAGAATAAACGGTCATGGCTCTCGAGCAACAATTACCTTTGAAAAATATGGGAAAATGGCAAAGGCTACAGCCAAACGACGAACATTTTTAGTAACTAGATGCGTACAGCTATTGCGTTATATCTCTATATCGAGGATTTCTGCCTTAGTTTAGAAAATATTGCGCTTTGAAAAAATTTTGGATAAATTTAGGCCAAGAAAAGTCGATTTTCTTGAAACAGCCAGGCCAAGTCCAAAAGGAGAAAAATATAACTATATTTGGTCAACATTTCGTAAAGTGGCGGCAAATTAGGTCAAAAAAATATCAAGGAATCCAAAACTTTGAACGAAATTACCATGAAACCAAGGACAAACGTTAAATTTGCGAAAAAGTTAGCTCACCTGCTGTGCTGCATCCGAAGTTTGTAAACAGAGTTTAGTGACGTCAGAATTTAGGCTTGGTGCTGCCGGGCGTGAATATAGCCTGCGTGCAGCCTCAACGCGCGCAGGCTACCGTGAATATTGGTAAGAATGGGTTTCCTTTGTTTATTTATTGGTTGTTGCAGCAATTGACTTCACTATGATAATGTGTTTTAGCCACATAAATGTCATGTACCCTTCGATCGCCATATTGACTCCAATCTCCACAACTTCAGTTCCAGAATATAAAAAATCCCTTGCACCATGACAAAGTCCCAAATTTAGTGCTGGCCTCTGTTTCGCTTCCGCCCTCGCAGTACATGCGCAGAGGCTCGCTTGATGTTAACGACAGAAAGAAAGAAGGAAAGAAAGAAGGAAAGAGCGACAGATATCGCACCTGCTGATTGTTTTGAAATATAATGCAGCTACGCTGCAATAACAGTTAGGGGTCTCTGGTTTCTTCTTTCACAAAAAAGTGACTTGTAACTTGGTACTTTCACGACTTTTTGTGGATTTGGAAAATTCTTGTCTAAAACTAATCTAGATCGCTAGGGACAAGGATCATCTTACCATGGAGCCGTTCATTTTGTCTCTATTATTCATATTCATTCAAACCTCGAAAAAAATATTGAAACCCTGTATATAAACTTTCTCGCAAAACAAACCCCTCACTTGGTAGCAAATTATAAACTTATGAATTTTGGCCTAAGTGTAATGGCTGATGAATTCGTTGTGCTGTGACAGTTCAGACATGACAGTTCTCCAGATTAACCTTATTGTAGTGTAGTGTCTATTGGTGTGATGTGGTGTAGTGTAATGGTTGTGGTTTTGTCAATTAAGATTTTTGTTAAAATTCATTTTAAGAGCCATTCATAGTGGGGACTAGATGACCTTGTGTCTCTTCCCGCTATGATTAGCTCCGATTATAGTAGTTGTGTTGTATTAAATATATATATATATATATATATATATATATATATATATATATATATATATATATATATATATATATATATATATATATATATATATATATATATATATATATATATATATATATATATGCATATATGTATATATATGTATACATATGTTTGTATATATGTATATATATATATATATATATATATATATATATATAAAACTTGATACTAAAAATGGTTACTCAAACTTGGATACTATAGATAAGGCGGACGCAAAGAAAGGGACAGAATTTTGGCACAGTAAGGCCTTTCGAACCTACGTTCTCATCAGAGTGCGACTTTACATTTGTAAAGTCGTAATTACAAATGTAAAGTCGCACTCTGATGAGAACGTAGGTTCGAAAGGCCTTAGTGTGCCAAAATTCTGTCTTTTTCTTTGCGTCCGCCTTATCTATAGTATCCAAGTATATATATATATACATATATATACATATATATATATATATATATATATATACATATATATATATATATGTATAATAATATACATATATATATATATATGTATATATATATATATACATATATATATATATATATATATATATATATATATATATATATATATATATATGTATATTATATATGTATAATATATATATATATATATATATATATATATATATATATATATATATATATATATATATATATATATATATATATATATATATATATATATATATATATATATAAAACTTGATACTAAAAATGGTTACTCAAACTTGGATACTATAGATAAGGCGGACGCAAAGAAAAAGACATAATTTTGGAATTTTGAGAAATATATATATATGTATATTTTCTCAAAAGCTCATTCTAAAAGATGCTTTAAAATTAGTATAGATGCTCAAAGAAAACACTTCTGGTAAACGTTTCGACTTGCGTCTTCATCAGTATTCCTTTATCAGTATTGCTTATATATATATGTATATATATATATATAAACACGAGGGCAAAGTCAAAATTGATATCAAATCAAGAATCAAATCAATCAAATCGAATCGAATCAAGTAGATGGAAAAATGCTTTAACTTACGACTCAAGACAAGGTAATGAGAGGGCTTCAGGCAAAATTTACGTCTTTGAAGAGAACTTTCAGAAAAAGAGTTGATTTATTGTCATATAATGAAAACAATGTAAAGAGAGAGTAATAGTGTTTTTAATAATGGTTTTAGAAACTCATAGTGGGTATGAAGCTACCTCAATTTGTGTTGTAGCACACGGGATCTTATCAAATCATTGGCTGAAAACAACAGTGACCGAAAACATGAAAAACAACTGCTTGCATTGCTTTTGATTAACACGCCAGTACAAAATGGATAGTAACTGATAACAAAACAATTCATATGGCAGAGTAGTGTGGTTACAAATTTGAACAGAAAGGAGCCAAAGATAACATAGTTTCCAAATATCTAAATCCGTTCAAAAAGGTGCGTGTAAAACACTAGCCTATTTCTTTCTGGCCTATTTCGAGTGAATGGCTTGACAGAACCTTTACGTCCTTGTCCATAGATCTACCGTTATCTACCATTCGAAACAAAAGGGTTGCTATCTGTTCCGAGGGATAGAACCCTCTGTAAAAGCTCAAAGCTCAATCTCTCCTAGAACTGACGCTCTGCTCGTTTTTAGAACTCCTAGGAGACAGCATTACTTCTTCTGAGATCCAAACTCAGTCTCCTCCTTAAATGAAAATTCCACTTTTCCTAAGCTTTCGATTGATACCTCTCTCTTGACAGCCTCCGAGTAGACCCATTCTCCAAAAGGAGGAAGGGCCTGCGAAGCTTGCTACGTCCACCGAATTAATTGTTTTAATCCTCTAATCAAAACATGCATTAAATGCATCTCAACAAGAAATCTGGAACTCCGCAGAAGCAAGCTTCTGCTCTTTGTTTCGTGGATCCTTCTTCTTTTGGATAGTGTGTCTTCTCGTAGGTTAAATTTCTAAATCGAGGACAAACATCAAACCAAGTGCACGGACTTTGAAATAGACTTCAATTTCCTCTTAAGACATTGTGAATTCTCAACATGAACATCACTGAATGTAAATCATAGTTAATCTACTCTATATGACCTAGATTCTAATCGTGTTACAAAACAGATTATATGAATGCGTCACATGTAAACACAAACCTTCAGATATATATATATGTATGAGCTTTCACCTTAAAAGTGAACTGAAGTGCAGATTTTCATAGATGCAAATAAATACCACCTCAGAATGACAGAACATACCGTTAAATTTTGTTAATATCTCATAACGTTTTCGTGTCCACCCAGTATAAGATTATCATCCACCAATTTGGCATACTCATTCCACAGCGTCCTACTGTTCTGTGGGTAGATGAATGGAAATTTAGCCACCTCCTCAAAACATAGAGCAAATGAAGGGCATGTGTCGCTCATTTTTCTTTGTTTTCATTGATCGAGTACATGACAAAACGTAGGCTTCAGATCGCCTTGGTCCCACCAACCCCCCCCTCGACTAAGATACTTTTGCCTCCCTTCATCCTCTTTAATTACCAACCGATGACGTCATTTTATTTGCATATCGCCATGAACATTTCTATTGAAATTTCTGATGAAAAATTTCTATTGAAGAACTTTTTAAAAGACTCTCTCGAAAATAAATAAAGATAAAAAACTCTGACACATGGTATTCCATCATTCACGCCAGCACCATTCGTTGCACCGATAAAAATTCACTTCAGGTCACAGCTAAAAAATTCTCAAATCAGTCTGGCACTGTTCTGAACATCATCGTATGTAACGACATGGATCACTCGTAGTCCTGCACAGCGTAATACCACAAAGAATAACTGCAATTAAAAACCAATTCTATCAAATCTTTCTCAAAAATGTTCAGCCACTCTCGCTTTCAATCTCACTCTTCGTACATAGAAATAAGGTCAGTCTTGTAGAATTCCGAAAGGTTCTTTCGTTTAAGTTTAAATGCTGCTGTAACCAGCTCACTTTCTGGTGTCCATTGTTCCGTGCAGATCTTCGCTCGCTTTGGTATTTCGTATTTCTCGAGTTTGCCTACAAAATTTATGCAGTTATGAACTTGAGGACAAAACAATAATTTAAAAGCAAACATTTCAGGATACAACAACACGTTACAAGCAAACAGTTCTCCGAAGATTAATCACTAAGTATAAAAGTTTTTGCATTTACCATTACTGTGGGGTCTACTGGGTTAAAATGGACAGGCTGGGGGTGTGGCGGGTAGTATTGATTGCTGCGAAACGGTAGACCCGGCGTTCAGAAGTCAGTATTCACCATGTCAAGGAGGGTTGACGGAGTGGTTCTAGCTGGAGGGAAACCTGAACAAAGATTTTGACGAAACTTATCCATAATTATCATTCTACCATTTGGCAACTTCTCTAGTTAGAAAATTTAGTCGTGATCTTACGCCATTTTTGAAGTTTCCTCAAATGGGCATCCTCAGAAAAATCCCTTTCCATTACAGAATGACCTATAATCTGTTGACAGTGATGAATGATTCACTGTTGTAATCAAGAGAAAAGACCTCATGACTCACGCAATATAATGACATACCTGATTTTGAAATGGTCTCAATAGCCGTAAGCATCGCTTTATTTACTTTCTTATCTTGGCATAATTCTTCAAATGATTCGATGTGAACTCCAACTGTGGCTGCCAGTGTTTTCAAATGCTTTGGGTTTGGAATAATCAAGACAACCGGGAAAGTTCTTTCCCCATGAGCATAAACACAACAGTTGTCGATGTAAGGACTTTGTTTTAGCACTCCTTCCACCTTCCCCAATGAGATGTATTCACCAGTGTTTAGTTTCACAAGATCTTTCTTTCGGTCTGAAAACATGTTTGAACTGATTCACATAAGGTAGTTTGGGTCGTTAGGGTCATGCAACAAGACCCAAAAGACAAGACTCGGGGATGGATTCCTTTGTCATCCGGGTCCTTCTGCACGACCTTAACGACCGAAACGACCTAGTGCGAACCAGGCCATAGATTAAATCATTACTTCATAAAGACAGGTAAATGAAACAATCATCAACGATTCCAGTGACGGGTATTGTAGCAACCATATGCCGCCATTTTAGAAAGCTCCTCACGAAATTACGAAGCAGCATTTTGCTTGCGAGTAGCAAAGCTCAAATCTTGATTTGACGAAGATGGCTATCTCACTGGATAAATCACCTTTTAGCGTCCTGAAACTTAATTTAGCATCAGCACAAAACTTATTTTCAAATTATTTAAAACGCCCCTTCTTTACACGTTAAACATTATAAAACCACACAGTCCCCCTTGCCTGAGAATTTCTCGTAAATGGAATCGTCGTTACTATTATGTCCATGTTTTACTGACAAAAAGTTGTTTATTTTGACGCTTTGCTCTTTCATTTGATGTCTGCTTGCTAAACTTGGTTGATTAAGACAAATTTTAAGGCTAGAAACTTCATTCATCAATCTACTTCCAGGAGAATCATTTACAATTTTATTGTTAGTACATTTAACTCTCTGTAAGCGGACACGTCTATCGGGCGGACAATCTTTTATGTTGGACACTACCCGATTAGCCAGGGGGTAACCATTGTTTGAAAACTCGTAGTCGAAAAGCTATGAAACCGATTTTTCTTTTGATTGCAAACTCCATTGTCTTGCCGAGAGTAGTTTAACTTTGAGAACTTATCCATTATTCACACGCACAATCTCAATTTTAAATGAAGAATTCCTGAAAACTTCCTTCCATGCACTTTGGCTGAAACTGAAAGTGTTTTGTAACTTGCTCATTTTAATCCACATTTCATCACTTAAAATGGTGCAATAATGCTTTTACGGCATAAATGGCCTTCTAATGCTAGCGAAACTTTTGACCTACATCTATGCTCTTTATTCAGTGTTGATATAGAATACATGGAACAGCTCATTTTTGGCAAACTGAGAAGTTGGACTTTTGGCAAAATCCTGATTTTGGAAGGAAATGATGCACGAAGAATTATGCAAAAATCTTGAACACTTGGTTCAAGCATCAGTATGATGAAGAAATATGCTTATCGTGGATAATTTTTCAAACTGTGGCCCATACATGTTCTGACTCATCCATTATGTCTCCTTCCCAACTGATTGATTTCTATGAAAATTCTCCTTGTAAAGGCTGTTTTCCAGTCAGTGGAATTTTCCGAACGGGCGGAAATTCTTTTGTTTGTTGAAGAAAATGTCGCTCTGAAATTCAATTGATAGTTACGGCTGAGCAACTTTTTGTTGCCTAAAATTCCGTCCGCTCGTAAAATTCCACTGACTGGAAATTGGCCTTAAGATGGGCACCTTGTTGATGCGGATAAAGTATGCTTGTCTCGAAGGTACTATCTTTCGAGGGTTTGAATAATAATCTTCAGATTAAGGAATGGAACAACAGTTGGGAAACGCAGCTTTAAAATAATCTACCGAGTAAATTTCAATGAAATGAGTATGACGAATATCATATTTGGAAACGGACCAGCAGCTGTTGTGAAATACGATGACAAAGCCTTTAGTCAGTCACGCATCTGATTGGGTGATAAGGACAATAAAAGAATAGGAGAATTGAAAGGCTGGTGATCCTATGACTTTCTACGACCGCAGAAAGTGCTGATGATCTGCCCGCCTTTGTTTTAGGTGCACAGATTCACAAAGACATCCACCGTGTTGAGCTCTGACTTTACTGCAGCCAATTAGAGGCGTGCAGACTGCCTTTAAACCATGTTAAGATGATAAAGACAATAAAGTATTAAGTTGTTTCAACGAATTCATGTTTTGCTTTTTAGTAAATGGCTAGGCCAGGTTAGAACATCGACAAATTCAGTGACTAAATCATGTTGATAATAGCCTATATCAAGACAGCTTGTCTCAGCCTCAGCTAGAAAAGTTAACGTGTCAGGAAATCTATAGTGCTAATTATCTAATCATTGTGTATAATTATGGTTGCCGTCCTATGATAGCTAATATCAACAAGGTGAAATTATAGACAAGTAGAAGTCCACGGAGACCGAAAACAAATGTAATGGTATTGAGGACTTTTGAGAATTTAATGCTGGGAGATCCCTTGGGATAAATAGGCTTCCCTAAATTAGCACGTCAAAGTTGTTATTTGGGTTATCAAAAACTTCAAAATCTTCTGAAGAAACTGAGTCACCCGGGCAATTTTTATGTCGTATTATTCAATTGATCATCGTTTATTCAATTGATGAAGGAACAACTTTCACAATTTCCCTTCCACGTTTATTCCTCAGTTTTCTCTACAGCAGAAAATCAAAATACCGTGATGTGGTCCCGATAAGCTTCGACACGTAAGCTAGCAAAAATGCAAGAACATTTTTCTTGTGAAATACGACCTGTGAAAAGAAAACAGTTTTCTATGCGTTTTGTTGACTGCAAAACAACGCAAAAGTCGCTGACCTTGCCTCTGTTGAAATGCGATCTTTGAAGGGGAAAAATATTCTATGCGGTCTATTGACTGAAAAATAACTGGAAAATCAATGAGCGCATAGGCGTTTGGAATGGAAATCATACACACCAATGATCTTTAAGCAGCCATCACTATGCATTTCCCCAATATCTCCTGTATAAAACCATCGCTGTCCACCCTCTGTCCTGTATACTTCTGCTGTCTTCTCAGGCTGTTTGAAGTAACCCATGGTGACGTTGTTTCCACCAATCACGACTTCTCCTCGTGGGTTGGGTTTGTCGTAAACAGTATATCCGCCTGTAAAACAAAGCCAGTTTTGCTTACAGTAAAACCTAGCAACCAGAAATATGAAAATCAATTGCACGAAATCTAGCCTTGTTTTTTCAATTAGACTTTGCAAACTGTAGATCAACAACATACATGAAGATGGAGCCAAAATCAAAACTTTTTCGAGCAGTTTTGGAGATATAACCACTTTTTTGGAAAAAACAAAAACTTTTGACAAATAATTTGCGAGGCAAGCTTAGAAGGGAACATTGTGATTGATATTTTTTTGGATTACCAAGACTATGTAAAACGACGTCCCTTTTACGATTTCCGATCGAAAGAATGGGATCTGAGACATTAACTGTTTCTTAGGAGGGTAGTTTTGGAAAACAGCAACTCAAAGATCACTAGAGCTGAAAGCATCTTAGCGTTACCTTAATGGGGATAATGCTCGCCAGTTCAAATGCTTTCATACTCATCCCACGATTGTTTTTGAACAAGGTAGGACACTGCATTTTTAAATACTCTTGAGTACCGAATAAACGGGGGGGGGGGGTGAGAATAATCGGGAGGGGGTTGGAAATGGTTCGATATAACAATAATTGGGGGGCTGAAATAATCGGGGGGGGGGGGTTGTTTGGAGAAATTAAAAATAATCGTTTTCTTAGTACAACACGTATCGTTTGTATATTCATGTGAACAGTGATGTTACTGACACAATTACGTACGAACTCTAGTTCTTTTGAATGCACTTCTTGAGAAAACTATTTCTGCGTTTACTCTGAAAATATGCTTATCATCAATTCATTTATCCAAAAATTAATAAAAGGGGTGCTGGAATAACGGCAGGAGGGTTGGAAAATATTCAAAAATTAATAAGCGGGGAGGGGATGACTATTCGGTACTCAAGAGTACTGAGAAACTTTACTGTGATCTCCTATGTAGCAAAAAAATCTGGACGATGTAAATTTCGCTCCAGCTGTCCGGAAATATCAACGCCCGAAATTTTTGGCTGTTTAATGAATTATATGTTTGAAGTGAGTATTTAGACTGATCTCAAGCCGTAGTTTCACTCCTCCGCCAAACAAATATGCGATGGTCTTGGTTTGGCAGGGCGTAGTCTCATTTTGGTGAGCGGAAACTGGTACTCGCTGTAAATAGTCTAACGAGTGGATAGAAAAAGAATGCTTAGGCGCCTAACAGTAATTCCTCTGTGAGGATTTGCAATAATGTCTTGAATATTTTCAAACTGCACTGCTTCTCTTATTATGAAAATAATTCATGCCGATTCATACAAAATTTTAAAAAGATGAAACGAATGTAACATGTTGTTGAATTTTCAAAAATACCATAGTTTACCAAGGATATGCCGGTAAAGACATCAAGAAGTTATTGCCTTTCACTGTAAGAATACAGAAAGTACCTAGTGCCTTTAAAGCTACCCAATCAAAAAAAGGTGTAATAACCACTTAATCAATACGGTTTTACAAAATATGAAGCCCGAACTGTATCATTCTTCAATGTGTTTTGTTCAAAGAGCCACCTTCGGCCCACAGTTCAAGTTTTCAAAACAGGACCATGAGCTCGGGGATACAAACTGAGAGGTTTGAAAGACCTAGCCCAAACCACGAATGGCCTAAGCAGCTCTCGTGGCAATTCAACTACGAAGTTAAATAACTCTGATGTTGAGATGAAATGATAACTTACGCGTGTACTTTGCTGCTCACATTGCTGCAAAATGGCTACAGAAAAATAGCAAAGCTATGATGCAGACTGTTGGCTTGGAAATGCGATTCAGATAGTAATGCAAGATAAGGAAACGGCAGAGAAGAACATGAGTAGGTTTTCATTTTTATCTTAACAGCAGAGTTAGTTAAGTTCGTCGGAACTCCGAAGTCAGATCGCTATGAGGGCAGCCGTTCATGGCTTAGGCTTGGCCATTCAAATCACTCAGTGTACATCCGGGAGCTCATGGTAGGCCTACAACGTCATTCTGGAGAAAGGCAGAAAGAATCGTAGCTACTAACCTACTGAAATTGTAATGACAGGACAAATACAAAACAACAAAAATTCTAAAAGTTGACCACACATGGAAGGCGAGAACTGAATTGCTGCTCCATCAAAGGAATAAATTTTTATCAAAATCATGTTTATAAAAAAAGTCACAGCAGAATTTTATTTTTAATCAAAATCCACACCTGGGTCACGCAAATTACGAAATTGAACCTTTATTTCTATCAGTTCGTAAGCATAACCTCATTCATCTGCTTTAAAGCCACCGATAGGGGTTTAAAGTGGCACATTGCCCCTATTCCCTAGCTTGCATTATGACGGAAAAATTGTTCTCTATTGAGGATCAAGCGATGGGATAAGAGGAGATGTGTGGCCTTCTGTTGCTCTAATCGTTATATCTCCATTTATTTATTCAAACTCCATTGACATAATCACATATAAAAAGAAAAAAATAACGTCTGAGGCCAGTTCTATGGTTACTGTTTACTGGTTATTACAAATGATAAAGAATATTGTAAAATAATACCTTCTTCCCAACTGATTAGTTTGATTTCGTTTGATGCAATGGGTGCTCCTACCTTACCAGTTGTGTAATCCCATGCTACAGGGCAAGAAATTCATATAACATATCATTGAGAAGTGTTTGAATGTCTAGGTCGTAGCTGATGCTGACTTATCGACCCTTCATGCAAAAAGGATGGAAAGCTGTTTGCTTGTAGTGTTCAGTTTAGTCATTAGACAAAATCGGCTAAGGTTTGTTTACACCCATTTCAAGTCATGTGGTCAATCTCTTGATAAAACATCTTTTGATTTCTCCGACAAATTTCATGCCATGCAAAGTTGTGCCATGAACGAAAAAAGTAGCATAATACCAAAACTTCCCATGGGCATGGTAAAAATGACTTGAAATGGGTAAAACAAACCTTAGCCGATTAGGTCTATTCAGTTCAATTCACTTAATTCTGTACATCTTTATACAAACAAATTAATCACTGAAACGGATTGGAAAAGCAAAATGAAACAGAAGATAAATTTGTATATACCGGGTGACTAAAAGAGATTTCTCTATTTCACTGCAGATAAAGTAGTTCTGCTATAATCACGGACTTTTTTGCAAGTAGCTAAGAGATTGATGAAGCTTTTGTAATTTCTTTGGTAATGCTCACACAACAGTAGTTCCATGGTAAATTTGGAAGATTAAAATATCAGTTTTCAAAATTAGCCGCCACCCATGAAATGGCGTAAAATGCACCGTCGCATCTTCTGGATGATATGAAATCCATTTCAAATCCTTCTGAGAATTAGATGATTGGTGAACAAGTAAACTGAAACTGACACGAAAATTGAAGTTGATTTCTTATCAATTGCTCTGATAAAAGGAGGATTTGAAAAGAACACAGACAACTTGCATTTCTTTTATTTCCAGGCCTTTGATCATGCATTCTCTGTCGTATTCTGGATGTTGTGCAAAACTAATTTTCGAATCATTCCATTTTACTGCAGGACTGAGGACTACAATTTTACTGCAGGACTACAATTTTACTGCAGGACTACAATTTTACTGCAGGACTACAATTTTACTGCAGGACTACAATTACCAAAAGATACAAAATTACATAAATCATTTTGCTGCTAGATGAATCAATTGTGACGAGTATAGCTTCACTACTATGACTTAGAGGAGGAGCTCTCTAGCTTGGAAAACTAATGAGAGGGGAGCCCCCCCCCCCACCTGTCCTAAAAGCTTACCATTTTGCGTAGATTGTTCATATTTTGTTGGGAAAAGGATTTATGAACATTATGTAAGCATCGGCCAGCGAATCTTCAATTTGGATTTGGAGGAAGATTTTCAAGGGGAGCTGCTGAAGGTGAAGGTGAAGTTGGTGAAGGTAAAGTTGCGGTTTTAGCGCCAAGCGCTGGGATCGCAGAAATAGCTAAGTGCCAATCGAGTCCGCGACCCCTTGTCATGACGCTCAAAGGTGCTGGTGGGATTTGAACCCCGTCCGCCTGACTGTTCTGGCTGCAACGTCAGTGGATTAAACACGGTGCCACAATACCTTCATTGTGGCAAATTAGTCCATAAATCATTCTTATATATCACATCAACCTCCAATAAATTTTAAAGCAAAATTAGTTTCATACAATGCAAGTTATGAGACAACTTTTCTAAGCAAACACTGGAGGTCCTATGAAATAGATATTTTGGAACCCCAAGAATTAGAATACCCAAGAACAGAATGAGCGTCTAACGGTGCACTCAATCAAACTAAACAGCATTGGCTAAGCTAAATAAGTTAGTTGCAGCTCCCACATCCTCTTTGTAATATCAGAAAGCTGAATCTTTTGCCCTAAAACATTTACCCTCAGAACGCACGTCAAAGATAGCAAGCATTCCTTAAGCCATTTGGGATCACATTTCAAAGTATGGACATGATGCGTCCCTTTAGAATTTTGAAATTATCAAAAGGATTGACAGCCCTTTCGACTTTTTGAGAGCCTTTTAATCCTACGCCATCACACTGTGCTTAATGCAAACTGTCCTCTGTTCCTCTGGTACCGTGTAAAACCCAGTTGTTTTCTAGCTCGTACCGTTTTTGCAATCCTACTGTCCTCCGCCGCTTTACACTCCCTCGTGATTTAGCGTTTCCTTCAACGCATTTTATGCCTTCTTGGTACCCTCTGCTATTGCCCCTTTATAAAGGGATTCACATCCACTTATAATAATCATGGAGGATGTTTTTTATACATTCCATTAAAAGTCTACAAGACAAATTACCTACTACTTCCTAATTATTCTACGAAACACTACAAGGACAATAATACCACGAGGAGCAATAGACTATGACAACCCCGTGGCAATTAACACAGAGAGAAATGAAGGACCTTAGAATGTATCCAAAACGTTTATCTATTCATAAGTAACGCAACTCTTGCACAAGCTTCATGTCATGCTAACCACACCAAGAATGGAACTCCATACAGCAAGGTCCTTAGCACTAGTCGCAATTGCTTGGAAGAAAAGTTTCTTCCAAAAAAGGATAGGCGATTTAAAAGAGGCTACAGTGGGAACGAGGTTGCTATGCTTTTCTTGTGACGGTTGGGCGGAATTCCCTATTTATCAAGCTATTTGGGATACAGTGACTGCCGCAAGAAAGTTTAGCAGCAATCGAAACTTCTAAGGGTAACCACAGAGTTGCCAAACTAACCTTAAAGGAAACAATATGACTTCAAAGCGCCTCAAATTCCTTCTCAAACTTATGGCGGGCAGTGTTCGTAAACAATCTGATCTCTATCAATTCTAGGCTGCCAAGTACAGTTTCATACTGCGGATGATTTCTCATCGAAACGGTTGGAAGTTTTAAAGCAGTGTCATGCATATATTTCTGCTTCTATCTTATTTGAAAGACGGTCTAGTTTTCAATAACGTAAATCTGGATAATTTTCTACTTTATCCGCTGATGGCTTTGTCGAAATAAAATGGAATAGTCAAGAAATATCAAATTATGACGTTATGATATGATTTTGTTTGTCGTCATTATTGCCCTTCGATCTATGACGAGACTGTACTTCCCTCGTGATGTTCCATTTTCAGCATTTACCTTGCTTATCATGCAGAGAACTGCCTACCTTCACAGACTGTACCTCCACCAGTGGTTTCCGTCAAACCATAACCTTGGCCAACCGGACATGAAAAGCAAACATTCATGAAATCTTCCGTATCTGATGACAGTGGGGCTCCACCACTTAACATGCATCGTACTCGTCCACCAAGGATCGCACCAATCTTGCTAAAGAACAACCTACAATTAAGCAGAGAGTAGACGTTTTGATTTCAAAATGTGTAAAACAAAAAAACTCACAAAAAACCTGTTACCTGGACGTTGCCAAATACCATCGGTAGACTGGCGCTCATATCTCCCCAGTACTGTCAATCAGCAGCCCAACACATTTCCCGAGACGTTTGCTCCTATCCACTCTTCGACATCTGTCAATCATGTTCTTCGCGGTTGTTACAACTGTCTTCTCTCTTTCTTCCCTCTACCAGTACTTTTTGCAACTTATCACTTCTTACCATGTGTCGAAGGTATTTCAGCTTTCTCTTCATTTATTCGTTTGAGCTATCTGTCATTTTCTTTGACCCATTTAATCACTCTCGAGCAACGAATAAACGGGGGGAGGTGAGAATAATCGGGAGGTTGGAATAATCATGGGGATGATGCTTCGAGAAATAGAAAATAGTTGTTTTCTTAGGTAAGCACGCATCTTTTATATATTCAAGTGGACAGCAACGTTACTGATACATTTACTTTTTAACTCTGGTTCTGTTGAATGAACTTCTTGAGACTTTTTCTTGCGTTTATTTAAAATTTGCATTTAGTATCATTTAATTTGTCCAACAATTGACAAAAGGGGGAGCTGGAATAAGAGCGGGGGGGGGACGATTATTTGGTACTCGAGAGTGCCTCATAATTTCACAAGAAACATACATATATATATACTAGAAATTACAGGGCCGTAGGAAGCAGACTGAGAAAATATTTCCTATAGCTATCCAGAAAATGTCATTTTTCAACGGCAAATAACTACAAGTTCCATCCCCCTTTGGCCCTCATCTGGTATATCAACTGCAATCGTTATATAATTCACTCGTATAGTCTTAAACGACAAGGAAATAAACATTGGTACTTTCTTAGTACAATCTGTATCATCAGAATGATATTATAGCAGAAAGCTAATGCGAAGACAGCTCGTAGAAAACAGAACTTACCGATTTAAGATTGGAGTATCAAATCCATGTTTTAAATGCCACAATTTATAACGATATGCAAAATGGAAAAGCATTCGGAGAAAAACAGGACCTTCTCGTACTTTGTCAAGAACATTTTTCCGAATCCTGTCCATAATCATCTACAAAGAAACGAAAACACAATGACACACTGTTATGGCGAAAAGTATCAAGATAAATCGGGTTGTAGCAGCAATCCTACTACTGGCTGCGAATCAACGCACATCAATGTTTAGTCATTAAAATCGTGACAAATCTCCCTTGCTCAATGTACTAATGAAAAGGAAGCTGGTATTATGAAATTATGCCCCAAGAAATTGGAAAATGTCTCGCTTCAGAATCTGTGATAAAGCATAACCTACTTTAGACAAACAAAGCAACTTGAATTATATTGAATATCTTGAAAATCAGAGATTGGTTGCATGCTTTCTGCAGTGTGATTTTAAAACAGCGGCTACATTACTCTTATTGGGGAAACTTTCTTAACTTCTACAGGCGAAAATGACCTTATGAATCGAAGGTAAATGAAACAAAGAATGGAAATTCAGAGAATTCTAAACAGCAAATTATGGGCATTACAAACCATGCATAATAAAGTATGTTTATGCCTTTCGGTGTTGAAATAATGGGCCCATCAGCCTCTTAGCGCTCCATTTCACTTAGCTACTGACGCTCTGCTAAAGTGTAATTTAGTTTCAGCCTCGCATTCTGTTTAACTTAGCTACGCGAGCATTATGCATAATTCAAAGCTGCACGAGCAAATTCAAGCATAACTTCAGAGATACTATAAACCCTGTGTGCCCAACAAGGTATGGCATTGAGGATACGGAGCAATTTTTTTTGTTACTCTGCCCTTCATTTGGTCTTCAATGAACAGAATTATTACGACCATTTGTACAAATCGCTAATCTTTCAAATGACGCTTTGATGCAGCTTGCAGCTATGTGCCAAGTCCCAGCCACCAAGTTCCTCTATGTATGTTCCTTTTCTTTGCATTGGGCGTCGGGTGTTCATGCAGAAAAGGAGCTACGCCCGTGGCTTTCTTCAACTTCATCCCAAACCTGACCCGTCACCTTATGTCAGACAGAATCTGGTGCATTATCCATAAGTTTTATTTTTACTTGTTCGTAGTGTAAATTAGTTGTATGTAATCTAAAGTTGCATGTCTTCATGATTTGGCCTTGGGGTAGTCATTGTCTCTCGCTCCCCTTGGTATCGTCTCTGTCGTGTGTAATATCCCTGGTGTAGGGAGGCGAGAGGGTACACAGACAATAGCCCGCTAGATGCTTGAACAGTACTGAACTGATATAAGATTGTACGATGTGTGTATTTACATGACAGATACTAAGCAATTACTAATGCCATAGGGTGACAATAGATGTCCATAGTACAGGATACTGCATCGTGTTGTATAGTAATTAGAATGGTAAAGTAGCTTGTACAATTTGTTATGAATTTCTTTGTACGAATTGTAAAACAACCTTATGACTGGCTAGCCCTTTAATTATATTAGCTACCACGCCGTTGCAAAAGCCCTTACTTCGACGCCTGGCTGCTTTAACAGTTGTCTTTGGAAGTACGTACTTCATTCAATGAATGCTTCCTTTGCTTCTTTCCAAAAAAAGTCAAGCTCCAATTTGTTGCATAGGAAGAGAGCGCCTACAAGTTCTGTATTTCCTTGATATTCCCTATATGAAGTCAAGCGTTCATTCTATATTAAATTTCATTCGTTCTCTAATCACATGAATGAATAAGAATATGAAAGATGTTTTGACTTAAGAATGCAAATACAATTTGGATCTCGGTCTATTGGTCTTGTCTACATATTTTCAAACAGGAAAAGAAATGTTCGGCAACGTTGTACTGACCGGATGAGTAAACAAAGGCCCGGTGTTTGAAAGGCTACCGTTCCCTAAATTCAAAAGCAGCGACACTGCAATTTCTGATTGAATAGCTAAAATGTTCAATGTGTTTCAGAAATTTTCCTGGCTGAAATGGATCACTCCGTTCAGACCTTACAAAGAATTTTCTCATAAAAAATCTCTTTGAAAACATTCAAAAACGTGCTAAAAAGACGAGTAAGCCTCCCCCTGGTATGAATAACTGATTCCGAAGGACAAAATATATGACTGCAGGCAACATGAATGCAGGTAAATGTCATTATTGCAAGGAAGGAGAACAAAGGGAAGGCTTGTCAGTCGGTTTTATTCATTTTTGGAGGTTTTCAAATTGGGCTTTCTGTAAAATCTTCCACATTTGCTTCGACATAGATACTTTGACATAGCAAGGCATGTCGATTAATGACAGATAAATTGCTTAGCCTAATTGGAGATATTAGGAAAAACATGATTGCTTTCAATATTAATGTTTTGATATTCAGGGAGCAGAATTTTTTCAAACGCCAAGCCTTTTTAATGACCCGCCTATTATGATAAGAATACTTACCGGTACAGCTGCCATTAAACTTGGTTTAAGCACAGAAACATCTCCTTTCGAGCCTTTCTTTATTTTCGATGACTGCAATCAATGATAAATGTGATCAATAAAAGACCATTGCAAGGAGCTAACCACTTTCAAGAATTAGTAAAACATATGTTTACTAGTAGTTAACTCAAAATGCAGCATGTCTTTTTGAAAGCATCCAAATTTGAACATTCTACGTTTCTTATCAATTTTCTTTTCGTATAATTTATCTCACTGAAACCAATTTTCATTTAGAGTTGATAACAGATTAATTCCTGCTTGTAAAATTGCAAAATGGTAATGCAGAGACGGTGATCCTGGGTAACGGGTTTCAAAAGAACACAAAGTATCTAGAGTAATTTGCTTTGCCTTTGAAACAATTAAAGAAAGAAAAATCTTTGTGATAAAAAATATGACACCATCCATTCATAGAGTGATGAAACTGCGTCATGGAGGTCACTTTTGCAAGAAATATGCTAAGAAAGACTAAAAGCAAAACCAAAATATTCACTGTATTGCATTTGAGTTGATGCGTCAATCTTTGTTAGAAATTAGAAATACCCAGGTTACGCTGGCAGGATTATCACAACGACGATCAAAGAAAGACATCTTATGTCACTTTTTTCACAGCACCATGAACACAAGTATTCATCATAATTCAGTTCATTTTATATGCTCATAAAATAATTACATCAGATAAATACTGCAGAACAATATACCACAATGACCATGGAGTCATATAATAGCCGTGCGGCATGTGGCATTTAACAGTTGAGAGTCTGTCTCAAAATAAATGTCGGGTGAAAAAATTAGGATCACCTGGTCTGATAGCGTTAGTGCTGATGAATAACCAATGCAACATCCCTTTGCTAGGACTGCATTTTCTGGAGAAAAAATAGATACACCGATGTTGTATTTAGCTACTGATAAAGGTTTCATCAAAATGTTTGACACAGTGTATCTTTCAACAACAGTGTAGCATGCGGTGGAACATAAATTGCAAAGACCGGCCAAATGATAATTTTTGTCCGATAAAATATTCCAAACGGCCGACAAAATCAAAGCTGTAAGCTAGGTTCTCCTTTCCCTCTAACATGCGCATTCACTGATGCAAGAAGACGAATCCTGATCGTTGCAGTCTGTTGATTATTAGCTTGTTTAGGAAAGGGCAATGGCAACTGCAACTGGAACGCAGTTCTGCTGTCGTTTCACAGCATCGGCTTCAATAGCTGCCTTAATTTTGGTATGAGACCATGACACTGTGATCCAGATTTCACGTTTTGTGTAATTAATGTGAAAAAATGAATTTTCTAGAATCCAACCAAATGTATTTTTTCCTTGTTCTCCACACTCTGAAGCATATAAAATTGCAAACGATTTTCAAATCAAGCAACAGGAGCCCGAGAAATAATTTTTTGAAGTTAGGCCTAAATTGGGTAGTGTAAGCTTCTTGCTAGACTTGACAAAGTCACAAAGTCGCATGAATTTTCAAATTTCCATTTCATCGCTTGTATGTGCCCGATTTGAATGATCTTTTTTTTGTTTGGTAGATTGAACCTTGTAGAATATGACTTTGATCCGTTGATCAACGATTATGGCCTTAGAATGTGGAAATCTTTTGAATTCATAATGGCAACCAACTATTGAAAATCATGTTGCCTGAATTATCAAACCCGATTTCAACACTGAATACAAAAAATCTATGTTACAGAAAACTTTGACAACCTATTTCAAAATGGACTTCAGCCTATTGCTGACACTGTTGCCAAAGCGCTAAGTAGAGGCTCGACGTAAAAAATTTTCGCGATTTTTTTACGGAGTCAAGTGAAGACGGATATTTTGACAAATTTTGTCGACAACTGTAATTTCACTGCAGACAAGGATGGATGCTTGATGAGACAACATTTTCCATCATTTCAAGAACAAGAAGCAAAAAGGAAATATTGGTCATTCCATGAATATGATTTTCGCGTTTTTCGCGTTTTCTAACGTCATTCACTTGTTTTTCATTCATTCATCAGAATAATGTGATGAGTGCCTATTTGATTTAGTGCCGGATACTTTTAAATTCAAACATTTGTGTATAATAGCAATGAGAAAAGTTTATTTCATCCACAGTCCGTCTCAAATTCAATGTCACTTGAAAATACCCGTGAATATAAGAAAAATGGACAGTTTTCCAAGAGGAATTTTTCCGTCCTCGAAAATCTCACTTAACATCTCATTTGAGATAGACTTTGATAATCAAGCATCGAAATCTGCTTACCTAAACATTTTCTCTAGTATGTCATGACAGTGCAACACTGTAACACAGTGGTTTGAGCCCGGTGGTGGATGCAATATTGGTAAAGATGTGACACCACGCTCATCCATTATTTCGTTGAGAAAGGGGTATATTTGAACCAAAATCCTAGGATGTAGGATCTCAAATCAAGGGGCATTTTGTTCCAGAAAATATCCCAAAAACAGCTAAATGCTGATGGAGTCAAAACCCTGGAAAATAGTGAAACTCACCTGGCCTAGAAACAATTTCATACCTTACGTTGATGGGTTTCTGCTGTTTTTCAATGAAATATGTCAGTAAAATGAATGGCAATACAATGCAAAAATCGCAGAGCTTTCTCTCAGAACCATTATTTCTACCATACAGAATTCTTTAGGCTTCACAGATAGTCCTCTGAAAGTTGGTTACCTCTGTATTTTCCATGATTCAGGTTCTTCGCAAACTAGATAGTTAGAGAAAAAGGCATTCTACGAAATAGTATGGATGAGCTTGTTGTACCCCTTACTATTGAATTGCACCCACCGGGGGTTCGAGCAAAGTCCTGCTGTGAACCAAAGTTTAATGAAATTACTTTTTACGTAAATTTTTTTTTTGATCCTAGCAATAATCATTCCTGAAATTCTTAGTGAATGCGCTATAAAAATGTGTACTCATATGCATGAATGAAAGAATGAATAAAACAAACAACAAGTGTTAAAAAACGCGAAAAACGCGAAAATCATATTCATGGAATGACCAATATTTCCTTTTTGCTTCTTGTTCTTGAAATGATGGAAAATGTTGTCTCATCAAGCATCCATCCTTGCCTGCAGTGAAATTACAGTTGTCGACACAATTTGTCAAAAAATCCGTCTTCACTTGACTCCGTAAAAAAATCGCGAAAATTTTTTACGTCGAGCCTCTACTTAGCGCTTTGGCAACAGTGTTAGCAATAGGCTGAAGTCCATTTTGAAATAGGTTTTCAAAGTTTTCTGTAACATAGATTTTTTGTATTCAGTGTTGAAATTGGGTTTGATAATTCAGGCAACGTGATTTTCAATAGTTGGTTGCCATTATGAATTCAAAAGATTTCCACATTCTAAGGCCATAATCGTTGATCAACGGATTAAAGTCATATTCTACAAGGTTCAATCTACCAAACAAAAAAAAGATCATTCAAATCGGGCACATACAAGCGATGAAATGGAAATTTGAAAATTAATGCGACTTTGTGACTTTGTCAAGTCTAGCAAGAAGCTTACACTACCCAATTTAGGCCTAACTTCAAAAAATTATTTCTCGGGCTCCTGTTGCTTGATTTGAAAATCGTTTGCAATTTTATATGCTTCAGAGTGTGGAGAACAAGGAAAAAATACATTTGGTTGGATTCTAGAAAGTTCATTTTTTCACATTAATTACATGGCGTGGATCACAGTGCATGAAGTTGGAAGTTTTCAATGGTACAACTTCAAAATCTCATTTCTGACATCGGATTCTTCAGACCTAGACCTCCCAAGTGAGCTTGCTCATTTCACACATTATTTTCCATTTGACTAAAATAGGGCCTTTGAATGATATGTAAAAGGCAACAAACACGAAGTAATTCTTGCTTTGCAGGATACGAGATGATGATTTAACTGCAGCTACCGTCTTCGTTTCTGAACATCGCTAGCTATTAAGAACGAACGACAGGAAACCTTTTCAAAAGAATTTCGACTGCGAATTGAACAAACGGAAATCTTCCCTGGGACTTAACAGGATAAACGCTGCAAAGCATTCATAAAACTAGTTGATTTGATTAATTAATCCAACTAAGTGGTGCACAGGAAAAAAATCTTGAAAAATCTAGCTATGTTTTTACTGTACTTATTTGTAATTTTGTACCGGGTGAGTAAAAAAAACGCCCGGCGTTTGAAAGGCCACTGCACCCTGAGTATATAAGCAATGATATCTTATTTTTTTGCAATACCTGATTAAATAGCCAACATGTTCAATTACTTTTAGAAATTTTTCTGGCTAAAATCAGTCACTCCATTCATATTCTGCAACAAATTTTCTAAAATGAATCCTTTTGAGAAACCTTGAAAAACGCGTTCCCTAATGTGTTTACCTCGCAGCGATGACTTTCAGCATCCTTTAGCACGTGGTTTCCTCTTGTCAGGTTAAAAAGTCTTCCCCCTGGTATGAATACCATATTCAGGGGGATTCCATTCCACTATGAGGACAAAATAAACGAACACAACCACGTGTCACTGGTGCTAGGAAGGAGAACAAAGGGAATCTTGCTTGGTGTTTTCACTCGTTTTTGAAGGGTTTTTCGAACGGGGCTTTCTGCAGAAAATCTCCGTTTTTGACAGGAAGAAATGGCTCATTTAAGCCGGGAAAATTACTGAACCTAATTTGACATGTCGGGAATAAAACAAGACAGTTTTCAATATCATTGCTTTGATATTCAGGGAGCAGGATTTTTCAAACGCCGGGCGTTTTTATTGACGCACCCGGTATCTTTTCCCATGGTATCGTTCTTAGGGTAAAGTGGAGAAATGAGTAATATAAAAGTAGAACATCAGTGTTTTCATTGCAAGGTGTATTCAAAAGAGATTGACTCGAAATACCTGCACAAAGTTCTAGAACATGAGCAAGTGGTAAGTAGCCAATGTAAACGTCTGAATCACTGCAAAGAAAGAAGCAACGTCCATGAAATTCGTATAGGAAGGAATAGTCTACGGATAATGCAAGACTCCAAACTTTTCCCATTTTGATTGAAACTTGCAATAGCACCGTGATCCAGATTGTAGAATATATGGCAAAGGGCCAAAACACAAAGCCTTTCAAATGCAAAAACGTTAAGTTTATCATTAACGGAAAGTCACTGAAAATAGCACACATGGGTCTAAATGACATGATTTTATATATCAGCTATAAAATTTTTACATGTACGAGCCTGAACGAACCCTTTGGCAGAAATCTTCACCGACACCTAAAGTTTAGTAGGATAAGAGTTCTAAGACTCTTTTTTCCTCACTTTTTTGTTTGCACTAGAAAAGAAGAATTTTACAGGTCTCGTGTTGTTTTACCGTTAAAGATACTCTATGAGAAATATTTGTCAATTAAACATACAAATCGACGTAAATTCAAGGAAATGATACGTTGTTTAATTGTGCAGACATTGAGGTTTAATAAAACAAAGTTTACTGAAATCAGATGAATACAATTGGAGAAAAATTTGAAATATTTTGTTTAGGCCCATTTCAAAAGTAATAGACCGGAAATGTAAACAAAAACATGACCTAACATTTTTGGTCAACTTCAAACTGCAATTTCTCTGCACTCGTTGGTCCGATTTACATACAGACTTTTGTTCTGAATAGCTCAAAGTGTCCTGTTTATAGCCCTAACGTTTTTTGCATTTGAGAGGTTTTGTGTTTTGACATTTTTCTCATGCTCTAGATTACTGGGAATAGGTTCCTAATCTTTAAAAATACTGATATATAAAGACCTCTTTCTGTGAGCCGAATGGCTTGAAAGAAAGTTGTTTTCATCAGATCTGATTTCAGAATTGTTATTCGCTTTCTTCCTGATGTCTGTGTGCCAGCTTGTTCGGCTTTGTCAATTCAAAGACACACCTTTTAGCTGCCAACAAAAGAGTATGGATCGAACAACATTTTGCTACATTTTGTAGGATTTTCAAATGTGAACAACGGTGACAGAAGTATCTATCTATCTATCTATGTATCTATCTATGTATCTATCTATGTATCTATCTATCTATCTATCTATCTATCTATCTATCTATCTATCTATCTATCTATCTATCTATCTATCTATCTATCTATCTATCTATCTATCTATCTATCTATCTATCTATCTATCTATCTATCTATCTATCTATCTATCTATCTATCTATCTATCTATCTATCTATCTATCTATCTATCTTTCTATCTACTAATTAATGCAAACTTCAACAAGCTGAAGGTCATTGCATACAACAAAAGAGAAAAAAACAACAATAATATGATGTACCCTTCTCAGTAGGAAATTTTTAGACAGGGAATACTCTATTGGTTTGGGGGATAGTCTCATTTCCGTGATCAGCATATTGGTTTGAAATCTGATGAAGTTGGGATCCTTTGCGATCCTCTGCGATCATCTGGAAACATGGTTTCAATAAAATGGCAATAAAAGTGATCAAGTGATCAAGTAATCGAGCCTTCTGATTATAAATACAGTAAATGCCACTAATCGAACCTAATTATAAATAAATCCAAAGCCAGCAGCTCCTATCTTATCTGGGAGAAATGGACAAGATGAAAGGATCAACACCAGACGATGGATTGTGCCCAACCAAATCATCAAAATTTTCCCAAAGTGCTGGACTTTTGTCGTCATTGTAGCGTCCAGTTACGATTTGATGGTACAAAATTGATTTGAAGTCTAGAGTATACGACATTCAAGGGTTGGACACACTGCATCGTTTAGTATTGAACTGCCGGTCCCCTTCCTTTCCTTTAACCATATATATATTGTTTTTTCCTTTTATGGACTTGTATTGCTTTATTTTTTCCTCTTAACGTTGTATTGTAAATTGTTAAGTACCGTTCTTGGTGGAGGCCAGATAACCTTGCGTCTTCCTACGTCAAGAGTGGTTAGTATTTAAGTACTTAAATTAGTTCGTTTAATTTATTATGAAGAGGAAAAAAGAGGGAAGGCAAATAACAGAGGAATACGCAAAATGAGATTGAAGAGATACGAAAGGAGGCAGCGCCTGAAAGAAAATGAAAGCAAAATGATCGAAAGGTTTGAGAAGGAGAAGAAGGGAACGGAAAAACGGAGAAAAGGAATGAGGAAGCAAGGGAAGGAAAATGTACGATAGAAAGTAGAGGGGAGTTTTCTTTGTTCGTTACCTTATTTTAAGCTGAAAAGATTTGCAGCCATGATATAGTTAACTTAAAATAGTAAACAGTGTCGCAACCAGGTACGAGTGGAACTTCTCTGTAACGTCCTTGATTGGTTGGGCATCTGGAATGTCTCCAACCTGTACTTGGATCTCACAAGTCCGAGAATAATTTCAGGACCTAATGGAAACTCTATAAACTGCTCCGTTAGCTTATCCAGAGTGAGTTAGAAATATTGGCAATTGCCAAAATGCATGATTGTGACTTTTCATTGATTTCAACAGAGACAAATGCTGTATGCCCAACAGAAAAATAAATATTTTGCAAAGGCGTTTACAGAATCTAAACTGCAGAACAAGATGAAACCAAAAGTTTTCATAACACTTGAGATCAAATAGAATATATAAATCTATGCATAAGGGCTGATTTTTATTACATTATACTACATTGGTTCAAAACTCATTGAACGTCATTTCTCTAGGGTTCAGAGTCACTATCAAAGCAATTTGGTGTCATAACACATTCTCCTCCCAAACCAAATATAAAGTTGGGAACAACCGTCAATACGCTCAGCTGTTTACATAGCATCTGCATCTAGATCAGATGCCAATCAAATCACAGGAAATGCGTGAATGATAATATTACGACGTCATCACTTGACAAGGCCATCATTTCCGCCTTTTTTAGAAGAGAAAATAACAGATGTTGAGACAACACCAACAAACTCCTCAAGAATTCTACTGATTAAACTTAATACGCTAGAGGAGTGCCGCTGTAAAAGGCAACAATGAAATGGGTAGCCGAAATGAAATACATTTGAACAATGCTATGTCCACTCCCCAAGGAAATGGGCATTGACTTCGTTTTACCGTTTTTCGAGAAAGCCGAGTCTTGTCTGAAGGGAAACAAATTATGCATTAGGGTCAACGCTTCAAAGTAATACATTACCTCAATGATGGCACTCGTAAGGATAGTGCACCAATAGCACTTGTGACGTTTGCATTTGATATTAAGACACCTTCAGATAAAAATAATTGGCATGTTCAAATTATGGATAGCACTTTACACCACAGCTAGAACGGACAACTCACGGTTAGATCATGAGTTATAATAGACAGATACTGAAAGATGGCGTTCATTAACATTTGACAAAGATACAGAGCATTTTAGCTGCACTGATTCCTTGAAATTCAACCATTAAAGCTCATTCGCATCTTGGTCAAATGCTCCTTGACACCAATTTTTTTGTCATCATCTAATGTGGTGGTATCTCAGTTCAAGCAAGAGGTAACACTAAAATGATTTTATAAGTCTTGAGCTGGGTGCTTCACATTATTGTAAGAGACCTTTAGCAACTAGGACGGAGACTGGAACGGCAATGCAAATGGGCCCATTGTTCCAGAACGTCGGCTTGAAGACTCCTCCATGCGAATTTGCTTCCCTTGAGAGTCTATGAAGTTGTCTTTTTCAATTTCACAACTTGGAAATCCTACAGGGCGTCTCAAAAAAATCGTTCGACGTTTGATTAGATATTGAAAAATAAGGACAACATGAACACATTCATGAGAAGATAACCCTGTCCCTAAGATTATGAAATAATTTTAGACCCCAGAATCTTGCAAATTGATTGAAAATTCACTGAGTTGCGAGCTTTCAAAGATTAAAATATACGATAGCTGAAACCAGAAACCCCCCCCCCCCAGATTACTTGTATTGCAAAAAGCTCGATGATCGAGGTAAGGGAAGCTTATGCAATATCATACCCCTCGTTGATATCAGACCAAACCAAATTAGACTTCTAAAGTCAATTAATTCTTGCGATCATTCTCAAAATTTCCTTGATATTGCATAAGTCCAAAAACAGTGGTTCAGAACATAATCGACGAGAGACTGAATCTGTTTCCTCGAAGCATCCATATGCTTGACAGTTAAGGTTATCGAAAACCTGTTTGAATCCCACTTGGTTCGCCCTGAAACAATTGAGAAGTAACAGAAACGATGGCCCAGGGAACTTTTACCAAAAATGCCATTTCGAGGCCTTTGATTTCAGCTTTCGCACAAACTTGAACTTCAAAAGCTTGTAACCCCATGAATTTTTAGCGGATTTTCAAGATTCTTGTGTCAAAATTAATTTAAAATCTCAGGAAAAGGGTGACTTGAACAAAGGTCCATTCAGTGTATCGTTGTTTTTTAGAATTTAACCAAACGTCGAACAATGTTTTTGAGACACCCTGTATTTCTAACGTACTGCTCTTCAGATCGAAGTGAAACTCACTCATTTTAAATTTTAATTATCCAGGAAAAACAAGGCTCAAAAGTATTCAGATGAAGGAGATTTTGTCTTGACTTGTTTAAGAACATGTGAAGGTAACTTGTGGGAAACGAATACTCGGTTGTATTATACAAGACGATGTTGTGACTGGCGTTGCCGTCCTGGTTGCTTAAAGTCCCTATTATCGTGCCGAGGCAGGACGACCACGCTAATACACCTGCTAAACGAAGTGGTTTCATTTTGGAACTTTTCAAAATCTCTCTAGCTTGCGTCATATGAAATTTCTGACCCAATTTTCACATTCTGCATCCTAATTTTAGGCTAATTGCAAATTTTCATGATCTAGGTGCTAGCGAATCCAATTTCATGAGGATAAAAAATTTCAAAATCTATACGAGATTTGATCGTAAATAATGACTGCGGGTGTAAAGTTAAACCTCAAATGACTTTGATGGTCAAATCCCATATGAAATCTCAAATCTATTATCGCCATAAAATCAAAATCGCACAATCTAGAAATTGGGGTGCTAAATCAAAATCCGTAGTCAGAAATTTCGTATCAAGAAGCCTTCAAAAATTTCCAAAACGAGGCCAGCTGCTGCTAAGGTGTATAGATGATGCACACTTTTTTCCAACAAAACTGCTGCATGATAAATTGCTAATAACTAGGAAAGCAATGACCAATTTTGGCAAGCTGAGCTTTTTATGAGTAATTAGAAAAAAAACGAGAAACATGATTTGATTGTTTCACGAAAAAATCTCTAATAAAAAACACTAAAGTATGTAAAGTAAGTATGTTAAAGTATGCCCTGATAAAATACACTAAAATATGCCATGGTGTTCTTTTTACTTAAAAGACAAGGCCTCGTGATTTCTATTTTCACAGACTCACCTTTGGGCATTCCAGTAGATCCACTAGTATACATGATTACAGCAATATCATTTGGAAGGGGTGGTTCAGGTTTGATAGCAACTAAAAGTTAAAATATGTGTATACATTAACATAGAAAAATTTTGGACGGAAAAGTTTCTGAAAAACAACTGCAGAAAAAATTTCAGACGCCTTTTCGGGGATTTCGGACAAAAAACTTTTGGAAAAACATGACATCAAGAAACAAGCATGATGCCAAAATATATGTTAACAATAATTGTGATTCCATCATAAATATCAACTTACACCAGGTATATACATGGTGATCATGAACAAAGACATTTTGAACGCAATTCTCGTTTGATTGAAATGGTAAAAACAGCTGTAAACAAAATTAAAAGGTGCTGCCATACGTGAACTATTTTCAAGAAGCACCTCAAGGAATCAAACTTTTAGATGAAAAATTCTAAGTCCTACTGTCAAAACATTCATCAATGAAAATTTTATGTTATGATTCTTTGTGCTATTCTATGTATTTAAAATTTGCAGATGAAAAAACTTTCAGATATCACCAGATTTCCTAATTTCCACATTTCCTATCACCAAACTTTCGGACAAAATTTCGCCTAAAAGTTTGATCGTTCAAAAGTGTTCCATATCTTTAATATACTTCAACACTGTGTTAAATAAACAGGGTAGCCACAACATTGTTTAATATTCATTTGAAAGTTATGATTGACAAAAGCACCCCCTTTCAAAGAAAGGACCACAATAATAGCCTGTACAGCTACAGGAAACCAATCACGTATTTATGGGGTTCATGTCGCTTTCCCACTAAAGCAATTTCTACTGCTGCTATTTCTAACCGCAACATAAAGACAGCAGTACTTTTTCTTTGAACTTAAGACAATTGACGTTCATACCATCTAATGGTTCATTGTTTATCTCTGTGTCTTTCCTCATGCTCCAAAATCACTACAGCATCCTGCCGCTATGACAACATTGGATATTCAGTAGCTATTGCTGTACTGTGATGACACAATATTATTGGCTGTTTGTGCATTGTGAAGTCCATATTGGTAAGTTATATACCTACATTATTAATAATCTTTCCATCGACTTTGCACCCCTTCCCCTTTGCCCCCTATTACCCTGATTTTACCCTCCAGATAAAAAAATTTGTAAAAATTGATTAAGTTGTCAGCTTTCCATTAGAATATCGAGTTGCATGTTAATTTCAATGAAAATTTGATATATTTAATCCTGAATATGGTTTTCATAGATTTTGTACAAATCTTTTGGTTAATGTTCTTAATTAAAGACCCCACTTCAACCCCAATTTTGCGCCATAGATGGGAAAGTTTTTGAAAAAAAGGTAGATTTTTAAATCTAAACCCAAAAAAGGTCCACATAGGAAATTCTATAGAATTGTGAGGACATTGGTGTTTTCATAAAATTTTACTATTGAGACCGCACTGGGACCCTGGGCCATAGAGGGTTAAGTTTTTCAACTTAAAAGGGTGCCCTATGTATTACACCACTGATTTGGCCACTCTGCAACAAAAAAATATACTCACTATTCTCTGGTCTTGCCCCTATATCTTCAACTTCTCTCATAGAATGAAACTTTACTTCAGTAGGGAATCCAAGCAGTGTTGTTTTCTTAGCTTCTCCAAAATAAATAATTGTGTCAATGAAGTGCAATTGATCAAATAAGTTTTTTAGTTTTGGTATGAGATGTCCATCTGTTATAATGATGTTTGATTCACTTTCATTTATGCCATATATCAATGCATCATCTCCAAGTGTTGCATAAATTGTGACAACTGCAAGAAATAAAAACAGGATGTCAAGCTTTCATTTTATTGCAGAGGAAAGTAGCAATTGACATGTTGATGAGTTCCACTGCCAAACAACCAGCTGGGTGGCAATGTCAAGAGGAACAAAATGAACCAGATTCATTACATAAGTCCCTGAATTTCATTTGCTGATCTTCTTGTCAATGCTTCAGCTGTTGACAACGAACACTAGGAAAAGGTGATATGGAGGCCACGATATACTGTACTTCTATATGAGTAGGCCTATATACACATTAAAAACATGTTATGATTAGCCACAAAAAATGATGTTGAAAAGAGCAAAAAAGATTCATTGATCTATTGTGCCACAACATGCTTTGGTAGAAACCAAAAAATAATAACAGCTTCACTTTGCAACTGATGCTGCCATCAAATGTAGTTTTACTCCACTACTTTTACTGTGTCCATGCATTGAATGACTGTGGATTGAGACTATATGTATATACTTTTTTCATTGCATGAATGTAATCATGCTAGATTTGTTTTGCTAACTAAATCACTTGCATCACTTTCTAACATACAGGGTTAACCTTTTGCAGAAAAGTTATTTCCATTCTAAATATTTATGATTAACACTTCCAAAGAAATTCTTGCTTAACACTTACAGTAAATACCTAACATTGTTAACAGCTTGTTTTTATATGTCTCAACACAATTCATTGAGTGAAAATCTCCAACCTTTCCAGATGGACATTTCTGGGAATTTCAATACTGGAAATATTTTAAGTCTTAAGGGTGCTATGCACTGTAGGTGTGCGTTCTTGGGTTTCAGATGATCCATCAACCATATGGATGATATCTCATCACCCATGGGTAGTGCCACAGGGTGGACTTGGGTGGACATGTCCAACCCACTTTTTGATGATTGATCTTCTAATGGATCTAATTGGCTAAGGTTTGTTTTACCCATTTCAAGTCATATGACCATGCCAAAGGGAAGTTTTGGTTGACGTTACCAAAACATGGAACAAGCAGAACAAGCCATTAACAAGTGGAACAGGCCAGGAACAGGCCAGCAACAAGTGGAACAAGCCAGGAACAGGCCAGTGACAAGCGGAACAAGCCAGGAACAGGCCAGTAACAAGCGGAGCAAACCAGTAAAGCATTTAACAAAGCGTGGAATTAGCATGGGTACATGGCTGAACCCACGAGATCAAGTTAACATTGCCGCAACAATGTTAGAAGAAAAAGGCCGTCCATTCCAACGGAAATTTTGAAATACGTTGCGGTGTAAAATGAACAAGCAGCGGCAAATGGTAATAATATAACCAGAAAAGGGCACCAAGAAAGCAGGAAGCACGCAGTGGCAGCGCCAGCTCTGAAAAATCGGAAAAGTAAGGGAGGTTTTGACGAAATTTTTCAACTTTAAGGTATACCCAACCAATTTCATGCCATTTTTTTATAATTCTTGTCGAAATAAAATGGATTGATAAAATAGACAAGCTCCCCCCCAGTCTCGCCCGTAGCGCTGCCAGAAGAATCATCTGCAAAGCAACATTGACCTTGGGATAGACTGTGCTATTTTCATGTGTTAAGAATGAGCACATTACATGATGGGCAGATTTCTGTATAGGAATGAAGGAAGGAAGGAAGGAAGGAGGGTAGGAAGGAAGGCAGGAAGGAAGGAAGGAGGGAGGGCAGGAAGGAAGGGAGGAAGGAAGGGAGGAATAACGGAAGGAAGGAAGGAGGGCAGGAAGGGAGGAAGGATGGAGGGCAGGAAGGAAGGGAGGAAGGAAGGAAGGGAGGAAGGAAGGAAGGAAGGAAGGGAGGAAGGGAAGGAGGGGAGGAAGGAAGGAAGGGAGGAGGGCAGGAAGGAAGGGAGGAAGGAAGGAAGGAGGGCAGGAAGGAAGGAAGGAAGGAAGGGAGGAAGGAAGGAAGGCCACTGTGATTTTGTTTACAACATAGCAAAATGCTGTGCAGATGCAGTGCTAAACAGTTTAATGAAGAGATGTTCATTTTCATTAGCAAAACACAAATAAAAATCCCTCACCTGGGTAATTGTATGTAAAGCATGCCTGTGCTGCTATTATCCACTCAGCTTTAGTTTCTGCAAAAATTACAATATTCTGTCGTTGCTGGTGGCCAATTGCTTGCAGACCACTTCCAAATTTCTTCAGTTTTTCTGCAACTTGTGTGTATGTCAGCCAAATGTATTTTCCTAAAATTACTTTCTTGAACACCCTTCCATTTGGTTGTACTTCATCTTCTTCGGCTAAGAGCTCTCTTGTTCCAAGGCATTTATTGTTTGGATACTTTCTGCATGCACGCCTGCAAATTACAAAAAGGCTAAAAAGTCATGCTCATTTATTCTATGTATGATTCTTTTATTTTTCACTTCAATAGATGCACTACAAAAGGATCAAAAGAAATGTCTTAACAAGGACCACCCCTCACATACCAAAAGTGCCAATGGTTGTAATGAAAATATGGCAGGCTAAAAAGGTGTTTCTTGCCAGACCAGAAAAGTAAATACATGACAAATTTATAAGCAAAATCCAATTTTGCACAACTAATCAAACTGGGAGTCAAACTCAACATAAGTGTTTTTGTTTTCAATTTGAATGGCCTTATTGATTTTTATTGAAATTGCTCACCAAAACACTGATCCTTGCTTGGGCCTTGCTTGAGAGGCAAACATTGTTACCTATGCTGCCAAGAGTAGGAAATATGCATGTTTTTTGTAAGAAACTTGGATCAGGCCATAGTCCTAAAAATTTCTTAATCTATCATGAAATTTTGTCAATTTTAGTATATACTTGAAGTTTCTTAATTGGTTTCTTTTTTTTTGAATGCATGGATTATCAGTGTGGTTTCTACTGTAATACTGCTACATATTATGTATGTCTTCTTGACATTTAAACATCATTTGGAATAATCAGTGTTCTGCTATGTTAAAAGCCCAAATGGTTGGTAAATATTACTCAAGAATAAAGTTTCAATATGATACATTTGCTATTGACATTTTAAAGTCTTTGACATTTAAAGGTTTCTTAATACTTCTCAGACATAGTATATACTAGAGTTTCTTAAAATTTTGGCCATTTTGGTACTAGTTCCCAAACAAGATTCTTATGAAAAAGTGCTGTCTAATGGCGCCCTGCCCTATCATCAGCAGCAGTGTGGCCAAACAAACATTAGTGGGAGGGTAAAACTTAAAATTTTCAGACAGGGGGGGGGCAAAAATGTAAACCCAGGCATTTTTATTGCATTTCCAATTATATACAATTTTACAAATTTTTGAAAAGTGGGAGGGCAATTGCCCCCTCATACCCTCCCCTGGCCACGCCACTGATTACCAGTAATCTGCACTGTACACAAAGGTTATCCTTCTGAGGAAAATTCAGTTCAATCAAACTCTTTCACAATTCTGCAGCTCTGAGATCCTGTGAATTGAAGTGCAGGCTTTCTTGGTATAACGCAAAAGCTCTCATTAAAGGGGCAGGGTCATGCAATATAAACAAACTTCTTTTGAAATGAACATTTGCAGTATTTTTGATAGGCCATATCACAGTGATTTTCCACTAGTTTTCTCAAATAGTTTGAAGATGGACTCTTTTACTTTGTAGAGAAACAAACAGAACACTCATATGTTTTACGATTGCAGAGATATTGGTGGATTTTTACAAGTAACTTTAGTGTGGATTCGCCCCATCCACAAAAATCTGTGCTGAACACAATGGTCACATGTCAGCAACAATATATATATAGATTCTAGAGATAGCAGGTTTGTTTACGGTTACATGACTCTGTGCCTTTAAGGAGTTCTCTATGCCAAGATAAGAATCCTTTGTTGATAGGGATACTATCAGTGGTAAATTTTCGATTTCCTCCAGAAGAGCTAGACCCTGTCTGAGTATTGCAGAATCTGAGCAAGGGTCATCTTCCTCAATCTTTCCTTTGTGATTCTGTGCATCGCCAAAACGCATTGCTCATCCCATTGATCAGTGAGTGAATCAGAGCTAACATTTTTTCCTTTGTGATTTACAAAAGGGGACTTTGCAGTAGCCCAAACAATTTGAATTTCAAAGTTTGAAACACACCAAAGATTGCCCAAAGAATTCCTTTCATCATAACGTGCATAGGTGGTATCTATTGATCTAATAATGAGTAAAAACCTAGGTAGTGTCAAAGAGGGGATTTGGGGGGCTTGTCCCCCAAAGTTCCAAATGATGCCAGAAATTTTCTCTCTAGAGGAAAGAGGATGGCATGAAATTGGTTGGGTATGCCTTTGGGCTGGAGGTTTACCTCAGGATCCCCCATATCTTTCCATTTTGTTGGGGCTGGCAACTGGCACCATCATGGAATGTCTTTGAAGTGAAATTTGCGGGGAGGGGTGAAATGGCATGCGGTGTCATGTGATTTGGGTAGAATAAGTAAGTGGGGGAACAGCATGAAAATGTACTGATTGATTGATTGATCAAATATCTTCAAGGAGGATGCCCCAATGACCAGGAGGTACTTTTCATGGGGGTCCTCAAAACTACTACCACACCATTAAGCTTTAAAAGATTCCTTTCAACCCTAGATTGGATAACTCAAATAACTGTCAATTAAATTCATTCCAGCGGTAGGTAATGTTCCAAAACAATTCGAAAATCGTTTCTGACGGATTGATAAACTAGTCAACAAAGGTAATTGTGCGTGTGCAAGATTACGAAGCCTAACATACTGTAGCCAAGAAAGGCCGATGATGGTTTGTGTTAAAACCCCTAACCATGCTTGGTCTTGTCAGTCTTATACGCTCGAGGTTACACTGTTTGTGACTTTTTAGAGTGTGTATTTACTCCTAAAAATATGGCCACACATAGTCTAAGAGGTTACTTTTGGCACTTCGGATCTGATGGCTAGATCTGATGGCCTGATCTGGCCTTCATCATCATCAGTAGGGGAATTATCATTATTCTTTTGAGAGATGAACACGGGAGTGTGCGCGCGATTCTAAGTCCTACATGATATAAAAGCCTTCAACTCTTTCAACTTACGCGAAGACTTCAGTAATAGTTTTCATCCCTTCATAATCTTCAACAAGATGGTCAACATTGCCAACACATCGATACGTTCCAGTTCGTGTTTTGATAGCCTGTTTCTGGCCTGGCTTCATCTTCTTGTAATTACCACTGAGATAAAACCAAGGGACAAAACTGACTGCACTCCATATCCACCCTGCTATGTTCAATGTGAGAAGAAAAGCCCGACTGATGGGAGTGAAGTCTTGCCTTTTGGAATCCATTTCTGGCTGCAGCAAGTCGCAGCCACTCTCCACTATGCCAGCAGCGTTCAACTTGGCTGAGTAAACCCAACTGTGTGTCATGGTTTTCAGGGCATACCCAAAAATAGTTTTCACCTGTCAGTTTTTGATGAAAAAGGCAGCTATTGCAAAACTTGATACTTTTCGGGGAAAACAGTTGCACCTTCCCTTCAAGTACGATACTAAAATGGCTGATATACGAAGTGATGAATATTTCAACTTGGTGGTCAATAGAAGGCCTATTGACCTTGAAAAAGAATAAAATTGCAATATACTAACAACGTACTACACGCTACGCAAAACCAACTTTGTTATCCTTGGAGATCGTGTTCGAAAGAATGGATGCTGAACCAACTGTTAAAGCAAAGATACTCTGGCTACACTCCCATGAATAGGCCCAAGGACCCCAAGGTTGCTGCGGCTTGGCTGCTTTTTAGATACATATGAGCCTTTTCTTAAATCTTTCATCATAAGCATTAGACTAACGAAAGGTTTATTTTCCCATTAATAGGGAAACTTATGCCTTTCAAGGAACAAGCCCATCTCCCGAAAAACAAATAACCCTGCCGAAGGTGGGGTTGTACCAAAGAATAAAAGGCGAGGAACTATGAAACGATGCAAAGTGCGTAGTCGAAATGCGTAGTCCACAAGTCTCGCTCTCCTTCCATTTTCCCGTCCCTTTTCTTCTTCTTCCCTCCCGTTTGTTTATTGATCAAGAGCGAGACTTGAAGCAAGTCCAACCCAACCCAAAACGAAGAGGAGATAAACAACGCAGACCCAAAGCCAAATAGGGTCGAAGCGTAAAATGATGAGAACAGGCAACCCCGATAAGCGATAGCTAATAAGAAACCTTGAAATACCTGCATTGCCAGCCAGAGGCAAAAGAGCGAATCATAAATGAAAATGAAACTTCTCACCAGGTTCCATGCTGCGTGCTAAACCTAGTAGACTAAAGATTTGCATCGCTGCTTCCACTGACTGGTCACAAAACTAACCTGCTAGAACGTAACTGACAAAGAAAGCATGGCTCGAAGGCCACATAGGCATAACACACAAAACACAAATAAGCCGGAAAGCCATTTCAACAAGCATTGCTCGACTCACTATTGAGACTTATACCAATCTTACTTGCGACCACTCGACACAACTGCGCAAAATTTAATACTGCACAGAAGAAACCATGCCGCATGCACGACTATCGACAAATGCTTATCATTTAACAAAAAAAACTATACATGTGGATAAACCTACCCTGGATGCTTTTATTTTTGTCCCCCATCTTATTATCAAGGCTCTGGTACCCAGGGTAGGATAAACCCAAAAGTACCAACAATTAACTGCATCTTCATGGCGAATTTGCACGTTGCGGAGGAGCATCACAGATTTCATTTGAGTATGACATTTATGGAGTCTGCTAACGTGGGTCATTCGAACGCAATACTCAATGGCGTCAAAAGTTGACCAATCAGCATCAAGTTGATGCAAGACGCGGACAGTGTGGAGGTTGAACTATGAACCCTGGAGCAAACAAGTCAATTGTGTCGAAAGTCAAAACATGGAATGCAGTGAAGATTTCGAAATCAGCAGGCAAACAAACAGATATGTACGTCAAATCAAACTAAACTTCCAATAAGTTGAACCGAAGTCTGACCAATCTCACCATTTCTGTCACTCCCCTTTAATCAGTGAAGCAAAACGAGAAATGAAATGAAAAGGTCCCGAGGTCTTTTTATAAAATTTCAGGATTAATTTGCGCAACTTGGAAGAAGTAAGTATCTATTCAGGAAGGAAAAGACCAGGCTCACAGCAGCAAAATAAATGCCAAAAATCAGAAAAATGCAGTAAATGAGAGAAACAACAATACAGGAGGCTCTGCATTGCATGAAGATTTCAATTCAATTCAATTCAATTAGCAACTGGAAAACTAGCCTGATTCACAGGTCTGTGAATCAGGCTACTGGAAAACAGGTGTCTAACTCGTTCGCACATTTAACAGTCAATGAACATCGTTTGTTCTAATTTCAGGAGAGGAACGGGAATATTCAACCAATAAAGTGATTGGGGGAGTGATTGCCACAAATAAGTAATAGGACCTATCGACAGAAGAGGGATACATCTACACATTTACCACGGTCATCTCATTTCTTCGTTCAGAAGCTGAGCAGTACGTGTTTGCAGACCTGCAAAAAGTCCTTGACCTTCCTCCAAACCTAAATTTCAAGGTCCCACCTACCTTATTTCAAGGTTTTGTGAAAAGGGAAAATACACCCCTTAGTTTGTCTCAGAATGTCTTCCCCTATCCAATGTTTGTAAATGCGAAAATGGAAGCTATTACAACTTTGCGACAGTTCTATAAATCAACGTTAGTAAGAAAAGTTCCAAGGGCGGGCATGTCACACTGAGGACGATGGTCCTACCTTTGTCCGAAAAATGGTAGTTCACGAAAAACTTTTTTACCATCTTTGTCCCAAAAACTGGTCTTTTTGATGACACATTCACGTTGCCATTTTTTTCGATTTGAAGGACAATTTAATCACTGTCGATGTTTGTCCCGAAAACCGGTAGTTTCGGCCAAATACCGTTTTTCGAAAGAAAGTGGTACCCGCAGCCATGAAAGGCACAAGTGTCCCAAAACCGATTTTTCTTGCTCACCAAAATCCCATATCATTCGCAATGAATCCAGTGTTTATCCTGCAGGCATCATTGCCGTCGTAATTATATTTAGAGAGCAGCAGTGTCCCAAAAGTGGTAGTCTTCAAGCGGCAATTCCGAGATGGTTCCTTGGTTGTAAAAATTTTGTTGATATTTCTCCTGGTTTGTCCCAAAACCGGTCTTTTTATCTTCATTTGACGGACAAAGGTAGAACCACTTTGGTGCAAAACTGGAATTTCAGGTCTTGTTTGTAAATTTTGCCGAACAAAGGTAGAAGCTTAAACTTGGCGGACAAAGGTGGAACCAGCTTACAGGCAAGCTTAAGGATTTTGACCAAATAGGAGGTGAGGAAACTTGATTTTGGTGAGAAATTGATGGACAAAGATGATTGATTTTAAGATATGACCTTTGTCCCAAAAACTGGTGGTTTTGGCCATGAAAGTCATGCTGTGTCATAAAAGAACCGGTTATTTTTTCCAATTCCTTCGGACAAGCATGGGGTCAAATATTTTACAGTACTTACCCGCCCCTGAAGTTCTGACGAAATCAACCAATACGATGGCTTAGAACTACTCTCCCAGCTTTGCCGATTCAATTCGCCATATGAGGACATGAAGATAACTCCCAATAAATTCTCATCTTTCAAATGACCTTTCCCAATTTTTAGCTCGAAACTTCCTCTAAACTAGGTCTGTAGGTGTGCAGTGTTTTGTATCTCTGAGTGTTTACAGGTGTTCTTTTTTATATGAAACTAAGAATTTGGGCCAGTTCTGAAAGTTTCTTAAAATCACCAGATTTTCAGTACTCAGACTTTCTTACGCGTTTCTAAGAGGTTCCATAAAATTCTTCATGTTCACTGCATTTCTGTTAAATCATACTGAGTAAGTACAGAAGCCAAAAAGTGACTAAAGTGCATTCTATTACAGGAAACGGTCCAACAAATTGCTCTATGCAACAACTTATTTCACATTATTGTTCGCAAAGACCTGTACTTTGAAACGATGTATAGGAGGTAGGAAAAATTTGTGCAGCAAAAAACTTCTTAAAATTTCCAAGGAACTGAAACCTTCTTGAGTAAATATGGTTTTCCATGGCATCTAGTTTGCATCATTTGGAAAGTAATTGTATTTATTGTGGTCAAAAACAGTTAGTACTGTTTTTTGTTGTACTTTGGTGTTGCTTCTTTTTGGTGTCTTCATAAATTTTCGATCCATCCTGAAACAATTACCTTTGTTAACATTTATGTCTTGGAAACAACATACATGGAAGGTACTGACAGGGCTATAAAAAATTGAAAATCAAAAATCAAATGGAATGAAAAATTTTCATCTATGTAGGAATTTATAATTTTTCAAATGATATTTGTTGACATATCCTGCCTTTGGTTTTTCTTCATTAAAAGTGATATCCCATCGGCTGGCACATCCCCGGGATGTTTGATATATTACGTGTACTCCCTTGGCCTATAAACAACCTTAAAAGAAAGTCAACTTTAGTTTATTTTGATTTCCTCAAATCATCCCTTATGCATAAGATTGGTCTGAACAAGAAATTTCAAAAGTTCAAATTTACGTGAGTTGAGTTCATTTCATATATCTGTAGCCTTAAAGAAAGTTATCTAAATTGCAAATAATGTCACACAAAATTACTGTGTATTGTTTGGATAATGATGGCACAAAAGATTTCCATGCATGTGTTGTCAGTTTTCACCAAGCTTAGCATCAACCTTGACAGAGCTTTTATTTGAATGAAGGGAACTCATGCAAAAGGAAATCTATTTGGTAATCGTGCTGTTGTGCAAACAGAAGAGTTTTTCGATGCATACGTGCTATGAAAACGTAAGTATCTTTAAAATCTATGCTGCCTTTTCTGGCTTTTTCTGACATGGGCCCTGTTGGACAACAATGTCATGCTTTTGCTCTGTGGTGTATTGTGATGTGCAATTAAGTTTATAAGTCGCATTGTTTGGATGAAATCACATATAAAATGATGTTGCAAGTAAAATTAAGTGTAATTTTCATAACATCTCTAAAAGTCTTTCAAAAAAACTTGTGTGCCAATGAGTTGACTTCAGATCTTGAAATCTAAATGGTTTTCATGCATGTGGACCTGGAAACAGAAAATTGTAGCCTTTGGTCATCTTCTGCAGAATGAAGAAGCTGTTCAACACTTTCATTCTCTAACTTCAGTCTAAATTCGTTGGCGAATGATATTAATCTTTGAGAAGATATGTGTCCGTATCAAGACAGGCACACATGGGGCCACACGAATCACAGTAATTTTACTTGGCTTATCTAATTCTAACCGTACTTAAGTTGCAGAATAAATATCCCATTCATCGAAAGATCAAAACTGTCCATATATATGAAGTACCTGAATCTCAACCATCGCAGTATCAACAAGGGTGGTCTCCTTTGCTTACAACTAAACATAACATACTGCGCAGTTACAGTTTACACGCAAAGCTAATGACCAGTGATCGATCGAGTCTTGCTAAATGTTCATGCATTAAATTGAATGAATGAAATCTACCTCCATAGCATCTTCCAGTTGAAAATGAAAACGAGATCATCGAATCAACAACTACAACCTCCTTCTGACTGACTATGCTCTTGAGGAGTATCCTTAAGTTTTACCTCGATCATGTCTTCCTTTTTCTCTTGTGTATTTTCCATCCCTGGTAGGGCTGCAGCAACCTTTCGAAATAACTACAAGGAGATGCAGGAAGAATTAGATAACTGACAAGACTAGAGTAGGATCGACCTTGTTTGTCACACAATGTCTAATCATTCTTCAAAGTCTGTAGAAGGGGGCTTGACCATAGCAGGAGACTAAAAACAAGGGAAAATAGGTTGCTAACGCCATTTTCTAACTGGAAACAAATTTTGCTTATTTTTTCCCTACAATGAAGCTTTTCGATGCATAAGTGCTATGAAAACGTAAGCATCTTTTGATGAGTCTGCGCTGGCTTTACCTGGCTGTAAATATCTCCTTCATTGTGTGACAATAATTTTCAACTAAAATGATGATAATGATAATAACATGCAAAAACATCTGCATTATTCCATTGCAAACAGATTAAAGGCATTGAGTCCGTTTAAATAGCGCACTCATGACCAATATCGACTTCTTTTCAATCATAAAACAAAAGTTGTTATTAATCCCTATTGGAATGAAACCGAGGAAATTCCTGAGGATAATGCAAGAATTAAGAAGTCTTTGGTCTCCACTGCTAACGGCTTTAGCACTATTGTGTGATAGCAAAGGTCCATCAGCGTTTTGTCAGCAAAAATTCAGGACAGCGTTAACGCTCAAGTATTTATATGGACTCTGTTCCTTTAAGGAACTTCAAAGTTTCAGCATTCCAAGAATGGAAATTCCAAAACAACAAAACTTACAATTATCGCCCCTGCTTTGTCATATCTAAAGCTTAAAAATGTATTTCTTTCAAATACGAAAAAAGTTACCTGTTTAACATTATGCCCAGCCTTTGCACTCGTTTCTATGAACATCACGTTTAATTCTTTTGCTTTATTTTCTCCATCTTCTGTTGAAACTTGCCTGCAGCGAAATGATACAATTTGTAGAAAATATTTTGCACAGAACCAACTGTAAAGAAACTTTCAGGTTTGGGGTAGAGTTAGCCTTACTATCATGTGACCCAATAAGAAAGGAAAGTTATCCCAAAGTTATAAAAATCTGATTCAATATTCAACCATTAATAAATGTGGTAAAAGCATTTGTGACGAGACCCAAACTAATTTGAAGCCATTGCAAATTTTTGAAATGGCTTTGAATTTGTGCTCCTACAAACTATTGGAGATTTGTGGTTCTACAAGTTGTTGGAAATTCATAATGCTACAACCTATCAGATTTTGAAGGATATTCCAAAAAGACAACATTTGGTTTTCGAATCAAACTTTGCTTTGCAGAAATACTTGCTCAAATATGACTCTAACTTTGACGTGAAATAGCAATATAGATAATTTTTGCTAACATCAAGATATTTCGTACAACAATGCGGTTTCTCGTTCCATAATTTCGACAGCCCTCTCCCAAAAAAGGACAAACGATCGGTTCGATTTACCGGATTCTTGACATTAGTACACAAAGGAAATGTCAGAAATTGGCGAAATAATAGAATCTTTGTGATTCGTCAAAATTTTCGCGCGTCAGTCCCAGCCGTATCCTTACGGGACCATGTAAAACTTAGGATGCTATTCCATACGTCATAACTTGACGGCCAAATATGCGAATGCAGCCAATTACATTATCACTCATATAAGTTAAAGACATTAAAAGGGGCATTTAGCGATTGATCACTAAGTCTGCCTCAAATTACATGTCAGGTGAGATTTGCGATAACACAAAATTACTCACGCGAAACACTTTTTCTTCGTTATTTGCCGGCATTTTCACCTGACATCTCATTTGAGACTGACAATAGATCACGTAAACAGTTTACAAAGAAAACTATTTCCAATGGGGTTCACTGGTTGTATCTATTGAATTTTTTCATCACCAACTACTGAAAATTTAAAGCACCAAAATATTCCAGTAAATTTTAGTTTATTTAAATGATAAAAAGTGAATAACAATATGAAATGTGACTAGTCGCCAACCCAGCGCCGCACGGATGATCACCCATGTAGAGTATGGCATTACGGGAAGCATTTTCCCGTGTTAATGGGTTTGGAGACGTGTTGTAAAGTCTCGAGTATGCTAATTTAACCTAAACTGTCATGCTGGAGGCGTATGAGTCATCAAGCCAACAAACTGCGGACCCGCGTTTCGGATGCATTTTACAGTCGGGACGCGATGTGGTCCGCAGAGCATCCAGTAACCTCGTTTCCGTTTAGTTTATTTAAATGATAAAAAGTGAATAACAATATGAAATGTGACTAGTCGCCAACCCAGCGCCGCACGGATGATCACCCATGTAGAGTATGGCATTACGGGAAGCATTTTCCCGTGTTAATGGGTTTGGAGACGTGTTGTAAAGTCTCGAGTTTAGTTTATTTAAATGATAAAAAGTGAATAACAATATGAAATGTGACTACAGGGTGTCCCAGAAAATTTGTGCCCCGTTTGCCTGAAGACCATGACAAAGCAGCAAAAGGTCGTCACCATATTTTGGCATGATGTTGCTCGCAAGATGTTAAATTGAAGTTTGCTTCCATCCCCGTAAAAATCCGTTAAGAAATGATGGAGCTATGACGCTCAGAAGACCAAATTTCTCTGATGACTGAAACCAGCGGTCGGCCATTTTGTATAACTATTTTTGCAACGATAAGCAGCTTCATGAATGAGCTGAAACAGTAGCCTCCAATCTCATAGCTCTCGCGAAAGTTTCAATAATCATTAGAGACTTCAGCTATTTCTTTCCCCACGATCCTTTATTGAATGTCAAAACGAAGATGAGGATCCCATGATAAAATAAACAATCGAAAGGCAATGACAAAAATATAGTCACATTTTGTTTGCAGGTGTGGTGAGTGCAGCAATTATTTAGTTTATCTATCAGTTCAAAATGAGACAATACAGCTCCAAAAATCTTTTGCCCTTCTCGTTTCTTTTAGTTCATTGTCTTCGGTAGTAAATCAACAATTGCTTGTAACAAATGAAGGGAGAAATCTGAGTAGGGATACGCTAGGGATGGCGACAAATTAAATGTGAAATATATTTTTGTCGAAGCTTTTGATTTTTTATTACTTTGGGAATTCTGATCTTCACTTTTGCATTCTATCAAAGATCGTGGGGTAAAAATAGTCTAACTCTCTGATGATTATTGGAACTTTGATGAGAGCTATGACATTAAAGGCTGCTATTTCAGTTCATCCATGAAGCTGTTTATCTTTGCAAAATAGTAAGATAAAATGGCCGACCACTGGTTTCAGTCAACAGGCAGATTTGGTCTTCTGAAAGTCATAGCTCCATCATTTTTCGATGGATTTTCACGGGAACGGTGGCAAACTTTAATTGAACATCTGAAGAGCAACGTCATGGAAAAGGTTGGTGATAATCTTTTGCTGTTTTCTCACAATCTTCAGGCAAACGGGGCACAATTTTTCTGGGACACCCTGTAGTCGCCAACCCAGCGCCGCACGGATGATCACCCATGTAGAGTATGGCATTACGGGAAGCATTCTCCCGTGTTAATGGGTTTGGAGACGTGTTGTAAAGTCTCGAGTATGCTAATTTAACCTAAACTGTCATGCTGGAGGCGTATGAGTCATCAAGCCAACAAACTGCGGACCCGCGTTTCGGATGCATTTTACAGTCGGGACGCGATGTGGTCCGCAGAGCATCCAGTAACCTCGTTTCCGTTTAGTTTATTTAAATGATAAAAAGTGAATAACAATATGAAATGTGACTAGTCGCCAACCCAGCGCCGCACGGATGATCACCCATGTAGAGTATGGCATTACGGGAAGCATTTTCCCGTGTTAATGGGTTTGGAGACGTGTTGTAAAGTCTCGAGTATGCTAATTTAACCTAAACTGTCATGCTGGAGGCGTATGAGTCATCAAGCCAACAAACTGCGGACCCGCGTTTCGGATGCATTTTACAGTCGGCAATACACCACTACCAATTCAACACTTGAAACAAATGCTGATTTTTATACTGCAAAACAACCATTTCACGTTCAATGGTAAAACATATCTACAAAGCCACGGCACAAGCATGGGTACACCATTTGCACCAAACTACGCCAATAGCTTTATGGCTGAAATTGAAAAAAACATTCTCGAAAACCCACCGCAAAATAAACGCCCAACCCTTTGGAAACGATTCATCGATGACATATTCATGATCTGGCCACATGGCCAGACTGCTTTACATCAGTTTCTAGAACATATCAATTGTCTACACGAGACAATTAAATTCACAGCACAACAATCAGAAAAAGAAATAAGCTTCCTTGACACAATAATTTATGTCAATAAGGAACGTAAACTCGAAAGCAACCTGTTCGTTAAACCAACAGACATCTGCACACTCCTACACAAGGAGTCCTTTCACCCAAACAACTGCAAAAATAGTGTCATTTTTAGCCAAGCCCTGAGGTATAGACGAGTCATAACAGCAGACGAGAACCTAAAACTGAACCTGGATAAACTGAAATCCAACCTCATCAGAAGAGGATACACATTACAAGAAATAAACAAACAATTCGAAAAAGTTTCTAAGCTCTCCCAAAGAGAGGTTCTTTTTAAACCATCAAATGCGAGAGAAACAAGAAACCTCCTCCCTTTCGTAATACCTTACGACGAAAACACCGTAAAAATTAACAACGTTTTAAAAAGACACTGGAACCTGATAGAACAGGATGAAAACCTGAAACGGATTTGGCCAGAAAAACCCTTCTTGGCATTACAACGACATAAAAATTTAGCCGATCACCTGGTACACACCTCTTTGAGACTGTAACACACAACACACTCCTAACAACACAAGGTATGTCTAAAAATTTGACTAATTACAAACCTACTGTCATGCAAAGGAGGCCAGAGAGTAACTTCGGAAACGAGGTTACTGGATGCTCTGCGGACCACATCGCGTCCCGACTGTAAAATGCATCCGAAACGCGGGTCCGCAGTTTGTTGGCTTGATGACTCATACGCCTCCAGCATGACAGTTTAGGTTAAATTAGCATACTCGAGACTTTACAACACGTCTCCAAACCCATTAACACGGGAAAATGCTTCCCGTAATGCCATACTCTACATGGGTGATCATCCGTGCGGCGCTGGGTTGGCGACTAGTCACATTTCATATTGTTATTCACTTTTTATCATTTAAATAAACTAAACGGAAACGAGGTTACTGGATGCTCTGCGGACCACATCGCGTCCCGACTGTAAAATGCATCCGAAACGCGGGTCCGCAGTTTGTTGGCTTGATGACTCATACGCCTCCAGCATGACAGTTTAGGTTAAATTAGCATACTCGAGACTTTACAACACGTCTCCAAACCCATTAACACGGGAAAATGCTTCCCGTAATGCCATACTCTACATGGGTGATCATCCGTGCGGCGCTGGGTTGGCGACTAGTCACATTTCATATTGTTATTCACTTTTTATCATTTAAATAAACTAAACTTGACTCTATGACGAAAGCGGGATCCTTTTTGGGATCGCCTAGCGGGCATCCTTGACCACCCTAAAATACTTTACACTTGTCAAACAAAACTACTATAAAAGTCTGTCATCCTTGGGCGTCTTAGCATATTAGCTAGAGTTCTGCTGATTGCTATTGATGCTCAAGAAAAAGATGGCTAACAACTCCTTCAGCGATGACCTTTTCAACAACACCTTACCCGACTCATTGGATGGTGGTGAAACGACAGCCGACTGTAAGTTTCTTTTCCTCTCTGCATATCATTTCGTTTCCTTGTCATTTTCACATTTCTTAGCTCTCACTTAGAAATATTGATTTTAGTCTAGGCAAGTTATTCCTTTATTCTAAAAAATCTTCGCTAGGATCTAAACTTCGAACAAAAAATTGGGTTAAACATCGACCTTAATACATTGTTCCGTGGGCATTCTACCTTGTAATGCCTCCTTACATCTGCTTCACAGTTGACCTTGCCCCAACGTCTCCAACAGTCGTTAGGCAAACAAAAGAAGTCGAGGAGAGCAGTAAACCCAAGCCCCTCGACGCCCATAAAGAACACAAAACATACATGGAAAAAGAACCAGAAGTCATACCGCCTACGCCTCAAAAACAAACATGCAAAAACAAGACAACAACATGTACAAAATCAACAAAACAAGCTCCAAAAACAAAACTAAACGCAACACAATCCAGCGTCCTAAAGCGATTAGTGACGCTGGAACGATCAAAACTCTACCACGAAAGTAAATCTAAAGAATTCATTAGACACACAACAAAGCATAAACAACCCGAATTTACATACCCTCACACAGAAGTTTCATACACAAACGACTTTTCAAGTGAAAGCCATGAAAAATATAAACAAATGAAACAAAAATTTCAGAAAGACATGTGCGAACTACTAGCACAACATCACAAAGAGAAAGCTGAGCAAGCTTCTACAGAAGTTGAAAGCCATCTGCTTCGTGCAGAAATGGCCTACAACGACACTCCAGAGCTAACGCTCTTGAAAAAATCTTACAAAACTATGGCAATAGAAAAATTCATTGCCACAAAACCAAACAAAAATAACAAGAGAAGAGGTGCAGGCGGTGCCAACCACGCCGCAGAAAATAACAAAGACACAAAAAGACAACGAAGACAACTGTGCAACAAATTTAAAAGGAAATTTTTCTTAGTTTCATTTATCTTAATATACCCTTGTTATCACTTATTATCATATCTACTTTGCTATCAAAGTACGCAGAATTGTTTATAGCTTAGTGCATCTAGTTGTTTCCTTTTGCCTTTTGCTTTGACCAATTAAAGGCTGTTCGTATATAATTTTCATCACAATGATGTAGTACAACATGCGTGTACCTCTATGATAGGTGACACTTGCGACACTTTAAACAGAATAACACAACACCATAGCATATCGTCACTCCGCAAGTTAGCAGGACAAAAACGTAAAATCAGAAGAGGAAACCGCCAGAGCAAAAACTCACTACGAAAAATCCTACACAGAAAAATAGTCAAACAAGCTAAACCCATTGATAACATAGTGAACCTCGCGGGCATCACCCTAACCGAGGCACAGACAAATGTCCTTAACAAGGGCCTTAGTTTTGTACAAACCCCCAACACAATGAATTTCAAAAAAATTGAAAAATCCTTTGCAGAGTTTAGAAGGAAAATGCACACGCATTATTTCTTCGCAACCCGAAAAGATTTGAAACAAAAAAACATCACGTTTCGTACAAAGTCAACCTGGAACCCACCAGAGGCCGATAATAAACCCTTGATGGAATATCTCAGGGCTGTACATCGAGATTTGATACAATTACACAACAACTCCAAGGACAACAATGAAAATCTCTCACAATCCGAAAAGGAAGCAATCTCACAACTAAAATCAATGAAAAACGTTATATTTCGGAAAGCCGATAAAGGCGGAAAGTTAACCATCCTCACTGCTGACTCGTACCTCGCAGAGGCTCATAGACAACTAAGCGATACAAAATACTACAGGGAAACCTCCTATGACCACACCGCAGAAACAGCTTCTGAAATAGAAACCTTTCTCACACACTTATACAATGAAAAACTTATTACAAGTGACACATTTGATTTCTTAGAACCAAGTAATGAAGTCAGAACACCAGTGTTTTACACTCTTCCAAAACTACACAAAGAGGGCATACCAGGGCGCCCTATCATATCTGGCTGCAATTCGCCAACGGAAAAATTGTCACAGTATCTAGACTTCTATCTGAAGCCCATAGTACGCAACATACCATCTTACATAAAGGACACTACACATTTTCTGCAAGTCGTCCTTAACCAAAAGGAAATACCCAACAACGCGATCCTAGTAACACTAGACGTGAAATCGTTATATACAAATATCCCTCACAACGAGGGAATAAACCTATGTCTATCTGCTATACAAAACTACTACCAAGGCAATACACCACTACCAATTCAACACTTGAAACAAATGCTGATTTTTATACTGCAAAACAACCATTTCACGTTCAATGGTAAAACATATCTACAAAGCCACGGCACAAGCATGGGTACACCATTTGCACCAAACTACGCCAATATCTTTATGGCTGAAATTGAAAAAAACATTCTCGAAAACCCACCGCAAAATAAACGCCCAACCCTTTGGAAACGATTCATCGATGACATATTCATGATCTGGCCACATGGCCAGACTGCTTTACATCAGTTTCTAGAACATATCAATTGTCTACACGAGACAATTAAATTCACAGCACAACAATCAGAAAAAGAAATAAGCTTCCTTGACACAATAATTTATGTCAATAAGGAACGTAAACTCGAAAGCAACCTGTTCGTTAAACCAACAGACATCTGCACACTCCTACACAAGGAGTCCTTTCACCCAAACAACTGCAAAAATAGTGTCATTTTTAGCCAAGCCCTGAGGTATAGACGAGTCATAACAGCAGACGAGAACCTAAAACTGAACCTGGATAAACTGAAATCCAACCTCATCAGAAGAGGATACACATTACAAGAAATAAACAAACAATTCGAAAAAGTTTCTAAGCTCTCCCAAAGAGAGGTTCTTTTTAAACCATCAAATGCGAGAGAAACAAGAAACCTCCTCCCTTTCGTAATACCTTACGACGAAAACACCGTAAAAATTAACAACGTTTTAAAAAGACACTGGAACCTGATAGAACAGGATGAAAACCTGAAACGGATTTGGCCAGAAAAACCCTTCTTGGCATTACAACGACATAAAAATTTAGCCGATCACCTGGTACACACCTCTTTGAGACTGTAACACACAACACACTCCTAACAACACAAGGTATGTCTAAAAATTTGACTAATTACAAACCTACTGTCATGCAAAGGAGGCCAGAGAGTAACTTCGGAAACGAGGTTACTGGATGCTCTGCGGACCACATCGCGTCCCGACTGTAAAATGCATCCGAAACGCGGGTCCGCAGTTTGTTGGCTTGATGACTCATACGCCTCCAGCATGACAGTTTAGGTTAAATTAGCATACTCGAGACTTTACAACACGTCTCCAAACCCATTAACACGGGAAAATGCTTCCCGTAATGCCATACTCTACATGGGTGATCATCCGTGCGGCGCTGGGTTGGCGACTAGTCACATTTCATATTGTTATTCACTTTTTATCATTTAAATAAACTAAACGGAAACGAGGTTACTGGATGCTCTGCGGACCACATCGCGTCCCGACTGTAAAATGCATCCGAAACGCGGGTCCGCAGTTTGTTGGCTTGATGACTCATACGCCTCCAGCATGACAGTTTAGGTTAAATTAGCATACTCGAGACTTTACAACACGTCTCCAAACCCATTAACACGGGAAAATGCTTCCCGTAATGCCATACTCTACATGGGTGATCATCCGTGCGGCGCTGGGTTGGCGACTAGTCACATTTCATATTGTTATTCACTTTTTATCATTTAAATAAACTAAACCCGTCATTTCTATAGGTTTGATTGAAGCTCAAATCATCTACTCAAATTTTTGGAAAGAAAGATGTTTTTATCCAGTAATATCTGTATTGGTAGATTGCTTATTTTTGCTTTTACTACTTTTTGCACAATTTGTTCTATTTTAAGTTCATAGACCCTTGTGCATTGAAGCCAGATTGGCATTGCAAAATATTTTCATAGCTGTAATTGCAGATGGAGATGAAAACATCCAGAGATCTCATCTAACGTGCTTATCAATCCTATCTTTCTGTCTCGATGATTGACAGTATTGCAGGAGTATCATTATCATTTCACCTTTATTTGCTCATGTTCTACATCGGTTGTCACAAAACAAGAAAACAGATTTTCTGGCGATGGAAGTTTGGTTTTAATAAATGAATCTAATCAATGTCAAAATGCTCTTCCACATTTAACAACGCATTGATACCTTGTTTGTTGAAACTTTAAGCGTGTAGCAATAAAAAGTTTGCTGTCATCTCCAAACCAGAGCTTCGGCGTTTTGGCCTTCTCAAATTCTTATAGAAAATCGAAAAAATCGAATAAATCGAAAAGGAAAAGGACACGATGACAATGTCACTCGTCGGATCCAAGAATGCTTGCAGTGATAAATATGTGAACATGTTTGAAAGTAGGAACACCGCAATTCGACGAAGAACAACAGCAAATATGTGCGAAATTAAGAATACCTATCAGATAAAACTATAGTAAGGCCCCGCATTTAAGAAACCACCTAAAAGAAACTTTTAGGCTATTGAAAAATCATCAGCCCCCTGCCTATAAGAAACTCTTGAGGCTCACACCCAAAATAAGTTTCTTGTATTTTGAGTAACATTAATTGCTGGTCTGATAGAGTGAGAGCATTACACGTTATACATGATTCGTTAGGAAATTACTAGTGAGATATTTTGGATTTAACAGATTTTTGCCTAAATTTCAATTCATGTCCTTGACAATCATTGTTGACAAATATAAATGGCTGAATATGGATGATATACCCATAGACAGTCTCATTTTGGTTTGACTTATTTGTTTAAGACTTCAAAGAAAGTAAATTAGAAACTTAAGAAACTTGAGCCTAAAACATGAGAAGTATCAGAGATATAAGAAACATTTTAGGCTGCGCTGTGAAAAAGTAGTTTCTTAAATGCGGGGCCTTACTGTATTTCGTCCTGCCATGCAGGACACAGCCCTGAAGAAGTCCTGTATGGTAGGACAAAATATTGGTATCTGATACATATTTCTCAATTTCGCACATTTTGCTGTTGTTTTTCGTCGCATTCCGGTGTTCCTGCTTTCAAACTTGAATCAACAATAACCTTGACAGATTCAAAAAACCAATGATATTGTATCATATTGCTAGAACTCATCCCATGTGTAGTTTCTCGATTGTTGGCTCTTGATTTTGATAAGCTTCAGAATGTGCCTAGGGCATTAGGCCAAAGAGGTGGAGGTGAAATTAGGCTTTCAAAGTAAACATTTCTACTCTTACAGCACTGATATCATCAGGCGTGGATTAGCTCTCAAAGCAGGGCTGGGTATTCTCCCTCAGGTACCCCTTTTTTCATCGGAGTGAATCGGACTAACTATGTATCTTTCTATCTATACGTTACTGTACAGAGCCAAATGATTGGTATTTCTTTGAAACAGTGCAGAATAAATAATGCTTATTCACAAAAATAACACTATTTACTTTGAGCTAAAGTTTCACATGAAAAGACTTTAGAGCTTATCTTTGTTTTAAGCAACTTCATCTCGGTACTTTTAAGCAACTTCATCTCGGTACTAAATGTACCATTGTAAGTACACTGCGGTGTCTTGTCTTGATTATTCACAACACCTTGGATTGATAGAAGTGGGGGTCTTGAAGGAAGCCACCAGAAAAACTTTGAAGGCCACACTCTCTACTTTGGCATAAAATGCCTCTCACGACCCCAGTTTGCCATTGCTAAAAATGAGAATTTGAAAAATTTTTCCAGTAATTTTTCGAGAAATCAGAACATTTGTCGGCACACCCGTTATTGTGCTTTGGCTTAGGACCCTTTCCTATCCAACATTTGCCACTGCTAAAATGAAAATTTAGACAATTTAGTAATTGCTATTTGTATATCTGCACCAAAAGAAACATTATTGGGGGCTCACTCTTTATTTTCGTTTAAAATGCCCCATATCCAAAGTTTGCCGTTGGTAAAATGAACACTCAAAGATTTTGCTAAATTTTTACCTCATCAAATCTTACTCAGCTATTTCCTCAAATTTTTCCTCACTTTTGAAATAATTTAAAAAAAACCAAGGAGGAAACTAAACCAAGATACGAAATATCTTTGGTGCTACTGGATAATGAAAGCTATCTGTAGTTGCCTGATAAATCAAAATCGATAAAGTAATTTTCGACTGCTATTCATTGACCCCCCTGCAGGGGGCCCATCGGGCATTCGCCAGGTAGCCCGATGGGCTAATTTTTCTTTATATGCACAATCTAAAAACTTGCAATTTAACAAAACATATTTACACGAACGATATCATTGGGAGGATGATAGGCATGGCTACCCTAAATGATCTTTAACGAAAAAAGGATACTAAAGGCTACACCAAATTTCTGGTCCCTTCATAGGAAAAGCAGGGTTGCAGAGATTTGATGACACTGTTTGGGCTAAGTTGCGCCTGAATATCAACATGCAAAGCATCTATGTCCAGTTTACCCAACGAGGAATGCTTTAACAATGAAACACTGAAAAGGAAATCTTTAATCGCTGCACTCAGCCCAACAAAATCTAATTACTCTTTTTGATACCCCGTAGCGTTAAAACTTTCAGATGATTACTACCTTCTCCAATTCCATTAGAATTTCGTAGTTATTTTTTATTGTACTGTTAAACTATCATGATACTCATCTACATCAATTCATCAGCTGATAAGAAACAACTTCCTACATGGCCCTTTAAAAGTAATTCATTCGCACAGATGGAGCTATTCTCCATAGCGCAGTTACAGTAGAAATAGCCTACACAAAATTATGTAAGCACCAACCTTTTCTCCGCAAGATCTGTTTTATTACCAACTAACATAATGATGACATCACTACCGCGTTCAGCTCTTACGTCATCGATCCATTTATTTGTTTGTTGAAATGAGTTCACATCTGTAATGATAGAACATTTAAACAGAAGTTATATGAAGAAGAGATATGCTAGTTTGGAGAAAGAACGAGCTTCAGTGCTATTCCATCATACAATAGAACCTTCCACGGTTTGAACATCAATTCGGTTTTTGATTTTACGACTCAGCACGCACCGACAATGATCACAAGATTACCTTTCGTTATGAACAATTTTAAAAACTCGAGACATAATATAAAAAGCTCCGTGTATATTTTTGTAGCATGTTTGAAAACCAGGTGCCTAACAGAGACTATGAGTTCCATCAATTTAAGTCAGTTGCTAGAGAATCAATATAGCTCAAATTAAGGGAATCTAAGCACAAATAAGTCATGAGAAGGGCATTCCTTGGAAAAAACCGAATGTCAGTGAACTGTGCTGTCTGCACTGCATTTCAAACAAACATGCATGTCAGTATCAACATTTCCCAATACCTGTCCAACTTTGATAAAGCTCGAACCGGCCACAAACGACAAACTGAGAACTGAGCAATATTCTCGCATTTGAATCCGAAACAAAAAAACGGTCAGTAGAAAGCCGATCATTTCAGTAAAGCCGATCAGTAAAGCCGACCAGTTCTCTTGCCCGTAGTTGACCGTAGACGCACGAATGAACGAATGCAACAGGACCTTCAAACTCAATCCAACCAGCCACGCACAATGACCCCATCAATACTCACAACAACCACCGACGGGGAATAACGAAAATATGCAACCTTCCTTCGCCAACAAACGCGGAAGAGTGATAGGGTATTGAAACTGACATAGGTCAAGATATTTTTCTCCATAGCTCACGTTTGAGAAGTGCGATCGACGAAAAGAAAACAATTTTCGAGGGCTAACATAATATGCTTCTCGATCGCGGGATAACAACATGAATCTTTGCAATCATTTGGTTTTCGCGTGATTATCATCATCATTAATTTCTTTATAGTTGGATAATAGCAAAAATAGCTAAGAGTAGTTAGCTAATTAATTCCAATGTAAAGCATTACAAAATGAATTTATTACATAAAAATGGTTGATAAAATACTTACAGATCATCAATATTAAACAGTATAAAAACAGATACAGTAAGGCCCCGCATTTAAGAAACTACTTTGTCACACCATAGCCTAAAATGTTTCTTATATCTCTGATACTTCTCATGTTTTAGGCTCAAGTTTCTTAAGTTTCTAATTTACTTTCTTTGAAGTCCTAGACAAATAAATTACACCAAAATGAGATTTTCTATGGGTATATCATCAATATTCAGCCATTTATGTTTGTCAACAATGATTGTCAAGGACATGAATTGAAATTTAGGCAAAAATCTGTTAAATCCAAAATATCTCACTGGTAATTTCCTAACGAGTCATGTATAAAGTGTAATGATCTCACTATATCAGACCAGCAATTTATGTTACTAAATATACAAGAAACTCTATTTTGGGTGTGAGCCTCAAGAGTTCCTTATAGGCAGGAGGGCTGATCATCTTTCAGTAGCCTAAAAGTTTCTTTTAGGTGGTTTCTTAAATGCGGGGCCTTACTGTATCTAAACATTTTGATCACAAAGAGGCCAAGTTCGGAACAACTGTGCAGCATAACCTGCATGTACAATCTTCTCCGTACCAATTATGTATCTTTGTTTATTGTAACCGAAATTGTAGTGAGTCGTATTTTCACAGAAAATTTCCTGCATAAATGAATGATTTAGGTGGCAGGGCAGAAACTGCGTAAGATGACGTCATCGACCAATCTGAGATAAGGAAGTACTTGGACAGATAAGCTTTTTGAAATGATAAATCAAGAGTTCAAGGCCCTAGGAAGAAAATATCAAGTGTTGCCTAAATTTGGGATCTGTTGCAGGGAGCTAAGGGGGTTCAAAGTTACGAGTTTTCGCGCATGCGCGCGCAGTTTCTGCTCTGTCGATTTAGGTCATTTCTATTGTCGTACATCTCAGTCATAAGTATTTGCAAGTTCTTTGTACGAACAGTGACTCTACAGTCCTTCTGTAATGGGTCACTAAAACACGACTCGGTGTCTTTGCATGTAATCTCAATGCCTTTTCCTGAATTTTGTTGATTTTGTTAAATATCCCTTTGACAAAAATAGTTACGCCAACGCAATATGTCTTGACATGCGCCGAGTCATTTTGGGTAACTGATCATAGTCAACTGCTAATAATGATAATGTAATGGATTGAGCCATCCTTATACCATCTGACGAGGAAAGAAACGATCCCCGTTTGAAATGCTACTGCTCGTTGGATATCAAGATGATAGCATTGGCCAGTATATCATTTAAAAGTACAACAGGCATGTATAAATATATCTTAAGTTAGCATGACTTTATGATTACACTCTGCAAATTTATTTAGGGGTGAAGCTATGGTTTCAGCTGAAAATGCATTATTAATTGCTATTAGTTTCAAAAAGATCAAGACATTGCACCCCCTTGCTACCACTGTCCACCAATGATTTTTGGTAGCTTTGATACAACAGCAAAGAGCAAAGTGTCACATATTCTTTCCAAAAGAAAGTGTATATGAAACTGAAATCTGATACATTCAAATATCAATATCACCCTAATAATATAACGAAATGACTGAAAGATATGTTGAAACTAATCAGGATTTGGACATACTTGTAATATCATAAACAACTACAGCAACTGATGAGTCTCTTATGTAACTTGGAATTAAACTTCTAAATCTCTCCTGTCCGGCTGTATCCCAAAGCTGCAGTCTGACCTGAAAAGAGATGATACACTTTTCACACATGTAATCTTATCATATGAACGACTGACAGTGAAGTAATGCAAGTTGTAGTTCTTGTCCCTCAACTAATCATTCAACGAATGGTGATGATGCATATCTGAAATATGCCTTGTAGATAAATATTAGCAAGTGCTTTTGGAACTCAAGCAATCAAGTTAACGTCATGGGGCGATGATTAGAAAATTAGTAATGAAAATACTTTTAAGAATTAGGAATAATGTGTAGTGCAGGAAACTAAATGGCAGTCAAATGGAAAACTGTAAAAGCTTCAGTTCAAACCAGTTCCATTGAGCTTTTCCACAGCACAATGTCTACCGGACATGAAACGATCTTTAACTCAAAATGGTACTCATAATGTTACTCTTACCAAATGGGCCAACTTTTCAAAATGGCCTAAATAAACAGGGGTTCTCGAACACTGCAAAAAATCACTTGAAAGTCTGGTCTAAAGAGTTTGGACTTTGCAAAGTAAACTTTTAGTACAAAGAATAAAGCTTTCTGGACCTATTAGTCGCAAAATATATCCTTTCCAGCAGTAATTTTTCTCCGTAGAAGCAGACCAGACATCGCAGCTACGAGAACTCGAGGCCAACTTTAACAACCGTGTTTTGCATGCAGCAACAACACCTGTAACTGTATAACTGTGTAACTATGATTACAAGAATGCGTTTACTATTCCCTTGGCTCCTAATGGTAAAACGGTTAACCCTATAGTGGTTGGGCTATTTGATAGTCCTATTTTGGTTGGGGTGGGGCAAAAAAGCCCCCCCCCCTACCTAACTCTTGACTGGTAATAGGTAGAGTGACCAAATTTTGTGTGCTAATAGCCTCAGGCATGTACTTTCTGAAAATGTAAAAATTAACCTAAGATTGGCCCTCATTTTTGCTCACGTCTGCATTTTCCTTTGTGTGGTCAAGAAAAGCGGCAAAATTGACTAAAATCAGGAAAATCGCGATAAAATTAAATTTGGAGCACATTTTCCACCCAAACATGATAATTGTGATAGAATGCATCAAATAACACTACACTACAAAAAAAATTTGCAAAATATGCAACTTACGTTCCTTTTTTCGCGATAATTGAGATTTGAGAATCTGCGATTTTTCCAGGGTCAGTCCCAGAAAATTGTCTCCCGCCCCCTCATTTTTCAAAATATTTTAATGAAACTTTTTGAGAAGTTGTACAATAAGTAGTTGCAAAAAGTCAAGAAGTTTCATGGCTATAAATATCTTCCTAGCAGAGTTATTAAACAAAATCTACTAGGGGGGCAAATTTGCCCCCCCCCCCAACCAAAATAGGGTTAAGGGATCCACTCAAATTGACTACAAGCATAACTTACAGTTCTGTCTTCTAAGTACATTGTTTTTGACAAGAAATCTATCCCAATGGTAGCCTGAAAATGAAACAAATGGGCAGATAATCAAACTTCAGCAAACTTCAGCATAAAGTGCAAATCTTTAAAAAAGGTGGGTGTAGGAAACTATTATATTTGTCTTTCAATTAAAGTGCTTGAAAGGGATTTGCTGTAAATATGCAGTGGGCAATTTGCTGTAAATCTGCCGTGGCAATATTTCGATATCTTGATTAGTTTCAAAATAGCAGCATTTATGCCATCAAATTTCTAAATCCTTGACCAGAAGAGCTACATATTTCTGCGTGCAACCATATTTTCATTGAAAATTGTATCAATTTTCCGCAGGTAACTCAAGATTTAGGAAGATTTTAATCTTTTAAAGATTCTTCATGATTTTTACAAGAATAATCAAACTGCCGCCATTTAGAAAATAACCAAGATGTCAAAAAATAGCCACTACAGATTTACAGCAAATCACACAAAGTTCATTTCAAGTCACTGATACATGGAAAGATGTGCTACAGTTCTAAACCCACCTTTTAAAAGATTCGAAAGATTTGAGCCCTATGTTCAAACTTCGATCATTCTTTAAATTCAAATGAAAGATGTATGACAAAAAGGAGTATCAAAAGGGGGACTAGAGGGACTAAAATATCTAAAGCCCAGGCGCTGAAGGGACCCTTAAGAGCTCTGTTACTTTGTTGAATATTACAAAAAATGAAAAAGCACCATATTTTCATGACATTTTATCACCCTAAAAGTTTCGTGACCATGCCATCTCTTGACTTTTAAATCACGTTGGCCTCCTTTATCTTTAATATGAGGATAGGACACCATGAATGATTTGGTCCACATGAAACCCTGCACAGGATTGTTTTGAGTGCTAGCAAAAATGTTACAGGTATTCCAGTCACCTACAGAAGAGATGTACTGTACTTGATGTACATAAGTTTTATGGAAGACTTTGGCATGGAAATCTGAGCAATTTTCAAAACCCATTTATTCCTTAAAACAGGTAATCCCTTCAATTCCCGGGAGTGTGAGGGGCATGGTCACAAACAAGTTTCCTTAGGCCCATTGTGAAAATCACTCTGGGGCCTAAGCTAGCTCTCGATGGCCATGATGATAAAATTCTGCCGAAAACAAATGAATCCTAAATAAATTCTAACTAAGGAAACAGGGAAATTGATGGATAGTACAGTACCTGCATATCTCAAACATTTTGATAACATTTGATACAAATTCGAAACAATGGGACACAGGAGTTTGTTGGGTGACATTGGTAAGATTGATGTAAAGTGGGTAGGGTGAAAAGGGAGATTTTGCGAAAGTCTTCGTTCACAGTTTCCTTTGATATTTTTTACAATTTTGGCATTTTGGCATATTTCCAAATAACATCAAATCTGAGATTACTGATCCCTGGCTATCAAGACAATTTGGCAAATACATCATTCGATATCATTCAGACGCGTTTAAAAGAGATTTTCAAATTTGCATCACTGAAATAGACCTTTTTCCTTTTATAGAGCCTTTACACGAGAAACTCAACGCGAATGGAAATGTCGCCAGGGGTTGAGTTTTGCTGGGTGTTGCAAATTTGGCTTGCATTTACATGAGACTTCCAACCCAGGGCGACTTTCCACTCTCAAATGTTGCAATCGCTGTTGCTTTTGTTTTCGTGATTTTGTTGTCCACTTAACTTGACAAGATGCCACCAAGTATTGCATTTCGAATGAATTTCAATGCTTCAGCATTAAAATTTGAAGCATGAGATTTTACGTGCCATACAGGTGGAACATCTTGCATTAAAAAGATACAACCAGAATCGCAATAGGTTCTTGGGAAGAAGGGTGCACCAAAACATGCAAATACCTTGATTTTCAACCCCAGAGTTCTTCTCAGTTCTTTGCTCAGTCATAGCAAAATTCCTCAACTCGCCCCGGGTTAGCAACAATTTGCATTTACAAGCAATTTTCACACGGGGGCGAAATTTCTAACCGGGTTGAGGAAGCGAGTTGAACTCGCCACGGGTTGAATTTTTCCATGTAAACGATTTCACAAATAAGAAAAGTTTTTCTAGCAGCTGAGTTGAAACTCAACCCGGGAAGAGATTCCACCTGGGTTGCCTTTACTCATATAATGTAAAGTGCCTCTTAGCTATTCCAAACTGCGTTAAAATCAAACGATATCATTATTCATTTGGAAGAAATTCAGATCTGGATGCTTAATCAAAGCCTCCTTAGAAAAATGAATTATACTTCGTAAGTGAATATGAGCATGCATGATCACTTGTCAGCAGGGTTGGCGCCAGAAATCTTCCAACAGAGGGGCTGGAGCTTCCAACAGGGGGGCCGAAATGACAAAAATGCTGTCTTCGTACATCATGTTGCCAAACATTTTCCAACCGAAACCAAAAATTCCCTCTGACAGGGAGCTAGAGGCTTCCAACAGGGGGCCTGCTGCCCCCTCTAGCCTTCCCCTGGCACTGTCAGCCAGTAAATGAAAATTTGTATACCAAGGTCCTGTTCACATGGGTACACAATCATTCCAGTCTACATCATACCATTCTGAAAAGTGGAATGCCCACAGATTGCGTTCAGAGGTTCACACAAGAACGCTTTGAATAGCATCGTTCTGTTTCAAACAGTGGAACAATGAAAAAGTGATACAAAAAATGGAATGATACGAAATTTTAAAATTCCACTCCTACGTGAACAGGCTTTTAAGTGAAACAGTCTTCCAAAAATGGAACAATCTGACTTTTGCTCTAAGCACATGTGTGGGTGTTGTCTTTGCTAGCAAAACTGAAAAGAACTAAAGAAGCAATTGCAGAATGGAATGACTGCATTCCCATGTTTCATTCTTTTTTGCATTTCAGGAACTTGAACGAAGAGAGAATGGCGCTACTGTGTTCCTGTGTGAATGGGGCCTAGTACGTCTGCTGTAATGTTTTGATACGAGATGTAATTGTCACAAAATGAAACGAAAACAGCTATCTGATCAAAGAATTGCCTCAGAGATCAAGAAGGGGACCTTAATTTGCAAAAATTACAAACCTGGTAAGTATTATCAAAACTGTCATACATGAATCTTGTAATCAGGGATGTTTTTCCAACTGAAAAGAAATCAATTCTGAACATCAGGATTTATCAGTCTTGAATAATTAACTTGTGCATGGCCATACAAAAACGTCTGCTTGTGCTAGAAAAAAGGTAATTTCTTTTCAATTATGGTAAAGAATGAAAGGGTTTCCAGTCATCTGGTAATGTATGGGCACAAATAAGATAGGATATTGTATAATGTAAAGGCTCTAAAAAGCCCACAAGAGTTTTTTCATTTTGGACACTTGAGAGGGGGAGGCTTGCTGGAGAGAGGTGCTTATTAGAGAGAGGGGTTTATTCACAAAATCAAATGAAAAGTGTATAACACCATTTCAGTTCTTTTACTGCATACTTTGCAGATTCAACATACAATCTTACAGTCAAAGGCAGGAAGTTGGCACAGACTTTATTCCAAACCACATCAAAATAAACGTGCAAGTTTGTGTAGAGCTAGATGAATGGGAAATCTTTGGTAATATCTAAACGTTACCATATTTTGGGGCTTTGATAGATACCTAAAATTTCTGCTCAAATTGGCAGTATTTATTAGGGAGGGAATTGATGGAGGCCAAATAGACATTTAAGGTTTAGAAATTTGTGACTCACGGCAGCAAAGCTATACCAGAATTAACGATGGATGCCTAGGATGGTAACTACCATACATACGGTACAAGCATGGGATGTGCCATTTTTATGGGTACATTTTTCAGGCAGAAAATGAATTTTGGGGTGTCACTTTTGCTAAGATCACAAACAGACATCAATTTTGGGGTTTCATTTTAGAAAACAACTCTTTAGCGTATAAAGACTTCAAAATAGCACACCCCCGTCATCTGCCTATTGAAGCCATCCACTGGGAAGCCCGGGGGTGCACTTGACCAGATTTTGGTAGGGGACGTGCCATCGAGGCTTCAAAAACATACCCGTTCCTTATACCAATTTTTTGAAAAAGTATACCCGATCTTAAACCAATTTTTCGAAAAGTATGTCCGAACTTATATATCTCATATAAAAATCTTGAAAATAGGTACCGTTCCTTATACCAAAATTGTGAAAATTGATACCGTTCTTTATACCAATATCTGGAAAATAGATACCCTTCCCGATGGCACGTCCCCATACCCAAAATATATCTAGTGCACCCCCCCCCGGGCTGGGAAGATAATCTTTTAAGATCTTTTAAGCCAATTTTGGCTTGTGGCCCATGGCTGGAAACCCTCAAAGCCTCATTTTCATGGACCAATCAGACAGTGAATAAGCAAAGAAGATAGAAGAAATGTGTGAAGACTTTTCTGAATTTTATCTATAGAGCGCGGACAAAAAACTGCTAGAAATTTCCTGAATTTTTATTGAAGATATCTACTTGCCAGATTTTTGGGTATCCAGACTTGGATGCTTTAAATGCCTTACAGTTTGGTTGAGACATACTGTAGCGTTACCGTTAGGCAAAATCATCCGAGGCTTGCCAGGCCCTGTTTCAAGTCAGGTGATAAAATCTCGTGATAAAACCTTCTTTCAATCTTCTAATTTTGCACCATGGAAACTTATGCCATGAATCCACAAAGAAGTATAATATGGATACTTCCCAAGAGGACTGACATATGACTTGAAATGCACAAATGAAACTAACAAATTTTTGTGAGTTCATATAAAACTCACAATGGTATAAATCTTAAACAAAAGAAGTTAGCATTGGAAGAACAATGGCAAGAGCAATTGAAAACAACAATATTTGGGATTCTGGGATCATTCTTACAACAATCACTCCTGTTATTACTATTGTCTATGCCCAGAAATTCTACTGCTTTATCAGTTTTTGATACTCATGGAAACACTGGGATATCTGCCAGCATCCAACCCTGGATACCTCAAAACTAAGCCAGCATCCTATCATAGATAGCGCAAAGGATTTAGCTTAATTGAATCGGAAATAACCCTTATACTACTCCTTGATAGTTAACTTGAAGGTAGATAGTTTGCTGCTATTGGAGCATTGAGAGAAGAAACTTTTATCATGAAAGAGATTTGCCTCCACCTCTAAACCAGAGCTTTTGGGCTTTGGCTTGTTGTTGACACACTTGTTATGGAATCTCCTGAATCATAGTAAAGTACAAGCAAGAAGCCTTGTGCTTCAGAAAAATTCTCAATGGAAATCCAAATTAAACTTGAAATCAAATTCACAAATTTTTTTCTCCAAGAGATGTCTCCTTTCATTCAACAAAACCTTTGAATTACACCTGCCAAATAAAAGCAGGCCTTGAAATGAGCAAACGCTAGGTGCTTGGTTGATCAAGCTCCTCAATTCATTTAGGCACTTGATCAAGCTCCTAGATTTTTTTGTCTTTGTGGGAACTCAAATGGAGAGTTCTGGAAAAAGGAGCTACAGTTATTGTTTTGTCTGAAAATTTTAGTTAAGTCACATCAATAATTGAAAAAGAATAAAAAGTAAACAAAGGCCAGCATTGCCATTTGAGCTGGGCTGCATATCGAACAAGATGGAACAGCCTTGGAATGCTTCCTGCAAAGTTTGCACCAAACATTTGTAACCTGCTGCTCTTCGTTGATAATTCTAACTTCTGTCCAATCCCACTGCCCTTTCCTAAGAGTTGAACAGCAATGATTCTGTCATATGGTCAGCACCAGCAGACCGGTAGAGCTTGCAGCTATTTTTGTTTCAACATGCATGCGCTGAGCAAATGGTAGTGGCAGTCAGCATAGAAGCGGGGCTGCTTGGCAATGGCGTGGACAAAGTGGTGAACACTGCTTTGGAAGCAAGTGAAAATTTTTTTTTTTTTTTTTTTATATTCCAATAAAATTTTACAGTAAACAAACAAAGGTTACAAGACGATGCCACGAGGAGCATGGAAATACATAGCAACCCTGTGACCATAACATTTAACATAGATATTCAAATTGATATTACATATAAATATTACAAATAACATATTACAAAAGGCAAATAGGAAAACAACAATTACAGATGATTCCGACAAAAAAAAAATTCACAAAAAAAATAAATGTACGAAAAAACAAAGTACAAGTTACAAATTTTTGGAGTCAATGGAGAGAAGGAAAGGCAATTATTGTAGATTTACAGAGATGAAAAGGAAGATTTGGGCTGAGTATTCTTTGTCACATGCATTCACAAATCGTAATTATGGATCATTAAAATAAACACCTTTGATCTGCAGGGTGCTCAAACAATCCAGCCAGTAGAATTTTCCAGGCAAGTGTGAAGGCGCTCGGGCTCAACCGAGCGCCTCCCTGAATAAAAGTTATTCATCAACGAAATAATTCCCTTGGGTGTGAAAAAATTTTCCTTGTTTGAATAAAATGCATCTGTTTTCATTGGAATTATTACAAAACAAACCATGGGGTATAACCAAAGGATAAAAACTCACAAGGATAAGATCCTTGAAAGTTCTCACTTGTGCTTAAGTAGTTTCTATTCTGGACAGAAGAAAAAAAATTTGTTGGTGATTAACAAGTTTGTCAGTTTTTAGTGTTTAAATTTCCATTCAAATGTGTACCTAAGCACATTGAATTTGTACGCTATGTCTGTCCTTGAGGAGATTTTCTCCAGAACAGCATGTTTGTAGTTAAGGCCAAAACCTAAAAGCTCTGGTTTCGAGATGGAGACAAATCTGGACTTTCAAGATAAAAAAGGTCTATTCTCAATGTTCTAATATCAACAAGCAAGGCATCTATCTTCAAGTTAACTATCAACAAAGAGTTCAAAGATGATTTCCAATTGATTTAAGCTCAGTTCATCAAGCTACCCTTGATCAAATCTAGTAACTTTTTCTTGGGACACTGGGTAGGTTTGCTAGCGTGGACCTGCATTCTAATTTATCAAAGTGGGGAATTATAGCCACATCTCCTAGCTGGAAAATTCTCCTTTCATTCATGCATTTAGCGAAATATGCAAGAAGATGAAATGTAATATACACCATGATATAGAAAGTTGTGCACATTGAAAAACTGAAAAAACATCATAGCAAACAGAACAGTAATGGTAAAATTGACCCAATGATTTGTTGAAACATAACTTTGTAAAGGCAGTCTGTGAGAGACCACAACTTTGCAGTTCTTGAAGAACATAGCCTCTCTACATTTTGCAAGAAATCAATAGGAAATTCAGTTCTTCTGTTATTTTTGTTTGCATGCTCCTCTGTACATGAAAAAAATGATTCAGTTTGTTCAGTCACACAGCTCTTTGGCGGAAAAGGCCTCTTCGGCAAATCCAGACTACTTTCTGATGAATACATGGCTGTGAATTTGCAAAATGAATGCAAGTGGCACAAAGACCCATATTCATCATTCTTGTTGATGGTCCTTTTGCAAGCTGGACATTGACATGTTTCTTCAAGTCCCCTTAAATTAGTGCAAGATCTATGCCTAGCATTTTTACAGTGCTTCCTGCACCACAAACAATGATGAAATCCATGTGGCATGATTTGTAAAAATAAGATAGATCTGCCCTCTTGGAGGAACAGCACTTAACACCCACTATAGCCCTATTTTAGCGGTTTCTGGTTGGGCATTTCCCTTTGAATGTTGCATACCAACACCAAAAGAGACTCCCAGCTTTGGTCTTCTTTCCAAATCAAATTTGACTTTTTTTGTCTGTCCTCCTACCTAGTAGCTGTGTTTGAGAGCTTAGGCTAGGGACAAGCTCATGCATCTCAAACACAGATAATCGTATCGAACGATGACCAATACGGCAATGCTAGATTCTTCTTACCACTCTGTTCTCCAAGAAAAACGAGCTTGAACTTCCGAAGTGGATTTCCGAAATCCGAACCCATCTTTACGTTGCTTCTTCAAGAAATCCTTTATAAAATCTTTGCGCAGTCTGTTGGGCCTATCCTCTTGCACAAGACAAGCACTCTTCTTGATACCAGTCTTTTGGAGAATGTTATGCTTTCTCAACAGTAAGTAACTTCTATACCTGTAACATTCCTCGACAGCGGAATAACATCAAAGCAAGGGTACTGAATTGTTTTATTTTCCGTGGTTGGGTGTTTTTTGAAACCTGCCACGATTACAAGATTTGTATGGGTCTGAAGCCATCATAAAGCCTCGTTTTCATGTAGGAAATTGCGAATGAGGTAATGAGGTAATGAGGTAATGAGGGGAAATGGGAGGGGCTTTTTTAGGCAGTGGCTTTAGCGCAAACCTGCCCAAACTGCAGAGTGGAAAGACAAGAAATTGAATTATTTTGAATTGATGGATCAATTCAGTTTTTTAATCTCGTTCTCTTGAAAGTGCAGGCAAAACATATTCCAACAAACTTTGTGAACACCTAATGGTAAAACCCCTAAAGTTCGAAACCTCAATTCTCCGAAGTAGAGAATTTAGCGCATACAAAGACAATTTGTTTCAGATTATTTCACTCCGTATTGACATGCTTACTGAAGTGTACCAATGACTGGTATCTAAGTTTTGACAAGGGACTCTTTTCTGGAGTCACTTTCATCGACTTAAGGTGGTTGCACACCATTTAAAACATTTCAAAGGCATTGAATGATATATGAAATTGCTGCCTGTCATCATAATCAGCTTGCTTTGTAAAAACTTCTCAGTGAATTTTTTTGCATAAATTTGCATAATTGATGACATCATCTACATAATTATGCGAAAATGCAACAAATCTTTGATACCACTTTTCTCTGGAACTATTAGGTCAACTGAGCTCAAACTTGCTATGTGTTCTCTTGAAAACTCTGGAAAGGACTAGAACTACAAACTTTTTATTTGCTCTCTCAGAAATTTTCATGTCATAGAAAAGACATTTTTCTGACAATGCCGTGCATGGTTTACAAATAATACCTGGCATAAAATTTTCATTTTTCGTCCTTTTCTAAAAGTTATAGATCAGGTCCTGCAACAGTCCCTGTACAGTACATCTGCCAAGTTTCAAGTGATTTAACTGAAAAATCATTGAGAAATGCGGCATGAAAGTTTGAAATACATGCGAAAGATACGTTTTGAGAAAATGCAGGTTAAAGTGTACGAAAGTGCATTGTTATGAAAATCCACCAGGAACATATGATTCTCCTCCCTCCTGTTCCTCTTCCATATCTGTGAATCCTTTTCTGATGCCCCTGAGATGTTTCCTCCTCTTTTTGACCACATCAGATTGTCTTTTCTCAGAGTTTCTAATTCTCTTTGCTAGTTTCTTTGATGAAGAATTCTGCGTAATTATACCGGGTTCCATATTGAAGTAATTCAAAACTTTGTAGATCCCTTTTGGACCAGCATTAAACTCAAGAATTGCCGAATTCACTCCCATTTCAAGTGTTTCCCTCTCCAGAAATACATTTTTTGGGCATTTTGTCCAGATCATGTTGTTTAGTGCCTCATTACAGTTCTGGGTCTGTTCATGGAGGCACTTTGTTAGCAGCTCATCTTTACTAAGGTCCTGGAAAATTGGCTTCAATAAATCATGTATCCATAAAAGAATACCTTGCTTCTCCTTAAATTTGTAGCCAACAATTGATTTACTTCTTTGCCATTTGCACCATGAATCCTTTCCCTGTGGATAGAATCTATGTCTGTAATCACTACTTTCAAATTCAGTGGAATGCCATAAAATAGCTCCTATGGCCTTTTTCATTGCATAAAGCTGACCTTGGTTTTGACGTATGGCTAAACCATAGTAATTTTGCAATGAATTTATCATTTTGTCTGTGAGTTTCCCTCTTCCAGAAAGTGGCGTGCTCGTATTTTTGGAGCCTCTTCGTAACTGTCTAAGGCGATTGCCAAGCCGCTTTTGCACATGGCCAATGCATTCTAGTTTATTTGGAGTAACATTAAACTCTTTGTGTGGCTTGGCCTCAATGACTTCCTTGAAAGATGATGTATCCCCATCTCCAATGTAGTCCTTATAAATGAGTTAGTGCTTTGCAACCGAAGTGCAGAAAATTTCAGAAGCTCCTGCAGCCTCCATAGCACCGGATGATCGCTGATGATTTATCTTACAATAGTGGTCTAGTTTCCACTGTTCGTAAGCTTCAGTCCCCTTCCTGGACTCCCATCTTTGGCAGGCTTGGCATTTCTTGGAATAAACTTTTACGTCAATGCATTTACCATTTGATATCACTGTAACCAATCCATTCAGGGATGAATGGCCTCTTTTTTGCCATGAACCATCAAATGAGCATTGGCAAAGTGTATTGCCCTGAATTTTCTCTCCCCCGAATGCCCTGACCTCTGAAGCAGCTAATTGCATTGATGCTTCAGCAGCAGCTTCATAAGCCTCTGAAAGCTTTAGATTCAGTTTCCTGTATGCAGTTTGAGATATCCCACTCATGTTCATACATCTGCAGAAATTCTCAATTCCTGAATGACCCTTGCCAATTTCCCTAAAAGCAGTCATAGCTCTCAAATTCACTTCAAATGAACTCCTTGTAGTCCTACCATCTTGTGAGCATTCTTTTGACATGAAACACTGGTGTTTCCAGTTGCACATTAAACAGACAATTTCCAGTTTGTTTGCAAATCCCATCCTCGACTCTGCAACATTGCGCATATCAATGACATCACCACAAGAAGGGCACTTGCAGAATGAGGTTACCATTTGCTTGAGAACCTTAAAATTGACGAACATGTAGTAATCCTCTTCATCTACACCCTGGAACAAATCATCTTCACGTGCCAGTTTTGGCCTTTTGGGTGTTGAAAAGTCTGCCCCATCATCATGGTTATTAGGCCCAACTTCATTTGGCCTTTTCTGTGGAAGAATGAATCTCTTTTTCTGTCCCAGCTGTGAAGCGATTTCCATTGAATTTCCTTTTCTTGAATGCAGTCCTGCGACTTCTACTTTTGCTCCTTTTTGAACCCATTGCATGCCAGTGAAACTTTTCAGAGAATATTCGAAACACGGCCTAGGTGTAAGATGATCAACTGAAAAATGAGAACGAAGGGAAAGTCTCTCAAACGAGGCTTGTTTGGATATTGAGGCAGCCGGAAAAGGGACAGGACACATAGATCAAGAGACAGAGGACCCTAGCCAATAATTTTTAAATCTTTTTGCCAACACCTTAGCAATATTTAGATGAAATTTTGGTTGCTAAGGGGTTGCTAAGGACCTTGAAGACAACAAGGTCACAAATAATTGCTTTTTCTTCTCAAACTAAGGTTTATACAGGCAATATCAATGCTCCAGTTGAAAGAGCATATGTAGATTGTACAAAATAGCTCAACTACGAAAATTTGACAAAATTTTCAAAACTCTGCAATTTAATGGTGTGTAACTACCTTAAAGAAAGCCTTTGACACAGTGGATCACGATATTCTCATAGCTAAGCTGCGTTTCTATGGAGCTGAAGGCGTGGAGCTCGACTGGTTCATATCATACCTAAGTAATAGGAAGCAATGCTGTAAGGTAAATGGCAAAACTTCTGAAATACAAGACATCCAATGTGGAGTTCCTCAGGGCTCTTGCCTTGGTCCACTCTTATTTTTGATCTATATCAATGACTTGCCGTTTGCCTTACAAAGAACTAAGGTCACAATGTATGCAGATGATACAAGCATTTCCTATTCCTCGAAATCTGTCTCTGACCTGTGCAATGCCATCAACTCAGATCTTCAGAATCTTAGTTCGTGGCTTCAGGGGAATAAATTGTCTCTTAATGTGGCTAAAACTCAGAGCATGATCCTTGGTACTGTACCAAACGTCAGAAGACTAGATAGCAACGATTCAAACAGTTTTCCCCTCTTTCAAATAAATGGCGATGAGATCGAATCCACTAGAAGTATAAAATATCTTGGGGTTCAAATCGATCCGTCATGAAACTGGAAAGAGCAAATCAACGTTGCTATCGGTAAGACTTCAAGAGGAATTGGAATGCTCAAGTATGCTAAGAGATATCTTTCACTGCAAACCATACAAAGGATGTACTTCAGCATAGTAGAGTCGCACTTTAGATACTGCTGCTCTGTCTGGGGTTGTGCTGGTGATACCGCTCTAAGAAAATTGCAAAAGCTACAAAATCGGGCAGCTCGTGTCGTGACAGACAGTCCCTTTGACCATGCATCGCTGCCATTAATATCAAAACTAGGATGGTTAACAGTTAACGAGATGATTGACTTCGAGACAGCCTGCATGGTATATAAAGCCTTGCATGGGCTTGCACCTCCCTATATGAAGTCGATGTTTCAAAAATTGTCCGAGTCTTGCAATCGGACTTTACGTAATACCAGCACTGACCTCAGGCTTCCTTTTTGTAAAACCTCAAATGGGCAGCGAAGCTTTTCGTATCGAAGGGTTACTGTTTGGAATCAATTAAGCCTTGAAATAAAAACTGCTCCTTCGCTAGCTGCTTTCAAGACAAAATTAAAATCTTTTTTGAAAGATCAAAGAAGTTGATGATCGAAATCAACATCAGCCACATTTTTGACTCCAGAGTCACCTTTCTTTTAATACTTTTCTTTTTCTTATATATTGGATTTTAATCTTAATTAATTCATGTAATTAAGTAAGTTAGGGTTTTAAAGCAGGGCACATTGTAAAACAGTAGATACCTTAGTTACTGAATGTATTTACTCTGTGAAAATAAATGAAAATGAAAATGAAATGAATGAAATGAAAATGAAAATTTTACCGAGAATATTAGGTTGACTGGCAGAGGCGTCTCCGTCTGTGCGTCTAAGTCCCGGGGGGGGGGGGGGGTAATTGACTGGGGAAGTGACGGGAGTGTATGGCAAACCTCTCCACACCCTGTACCCTGTCGCATAAAAAATGACCCAAAAGTATACCCTGTAGCATAAAAATTTTGCCAAAATCCATTGTTTCAAGAGAACTCTAAAGGGCATTCGTCCACATGATACCCTGTCGCATAATTTTCTTATCAATTCTAATACCCTGTCGCATAATTTTTATCAGACAAGGACACCCTGTCGCATAATTTTTACCGCAAAAGGACACCCTGTTGAGAGGCACATCCCGTCAAGTCAAGTATGGGAGTACCCCCCCCCCCCTTATCCGGGGTCTAAGTGAGTTGCGCAAGTTTTAGTGTTGGTTGAAGCTGAAATTTCTAATTCGAGAGATCCTCTGGTTGCTTTATTTATCTGTTGGTGGTATGAATTTGGCAAATTTCGATTATTTTTAGCATGGCCTTGATTTTTTGGCTTTCCTAAATTTGCAGCTGTCTCTATGGCGCTCAAAGAGAATTCTCCAGAGAATTATCTCTCTCGGCCTTCTGGCAGATTAATGCTTTCGGAAGTTTGTTTTTTGTCAAATACCGTTTATAATTACAGGATGGTCAAAGCCCGGGGTTGTAACTCCAATAAATGGAGCATTAGCAACGGGCACATGCCGCCCATAAATAAGGGTGGGTTTCAAACCTCGAAAAGCCTTAGATATGGGTCTTAGAAATGGGTAGCCCTTTGACTTCCAACGAAAAAGGTTCTCCATTTTAGCATTTGCAACGCTGGATTTGTATCGTCTTAGCTTAGCTCAGAAACGTGGTTGGTTGCAGAGGCGTACGCAGCACTTGAAAAGTGAGGGGGTCTGGGGCGCAGCCCCAGAAAATTTTTAATGACCACGCCCTTTAGGCACTCGGAAAATGGGGGAAACGCCCTTTTCAGCTATATTTTGCATCGTAAACATAGCTGCAATCAACACCAAATAGGCAGGTCGTTTTTTTTAAATTTGCAGTGAAAATTTATGCCCATCCTTGGAAATTTCTCTAGTAAAGTGAAAGAAGAATAGTTATTCAGTAGCGACCATTACATCATGTCAAGTACAAATTACAAATTGTTTCTCTAAGCTTATTGCTAAGTGATTTGCATCTACTTCGTCTGGTCTTTTGATGTTATCATTCGAGGAAATTTCTTCTTTCGTTACTTAATAATTGTCTAGTCGGTCGATGGCCTCTTTTTTTGCAAGAAGCTCCAGCAAAAGAAATTGTTGTTGTCATTTGTATCATTTCATGCACGTGATGGTACAGACTCTTCAAATCATTTTGATGAGATTGTTTCAACCAAGGCAGCAAACAGGGATCCCTATAGCCAGCGGTATATTGAAGCTGAGATATAACAAGAGATATTGAAATGAGTGGGTCGGGGGCAAGACCCTAGGAAAATTTTTGGAGATAAGTATTCTACTTTGGCTTAGAATGCCTCTTCCAGCAGTGTTCAGGCATTTCTTAGAAACCAAAACCTTGCTGCGAACCCTTGAAAAACCAGTCTTTGCTTGCTTTTCAAGGATCTCAGAGACCTCTTTTTGACAGATCTGCCCGACTCCCCCCCCACCAATTTTCTTACATTTTTGTGCGAATCTTGAGGACCAACTTTTTGAAAAGTGGGGGGGTCCGGACCCCCCCCCCCCCCATTCCCCCCCATTGGGTACGCCACTGGTTGGTTGCAACCTTACCTTCATCTTGCGCATTTCAAGTGAAATGCACCTGGATTTCTGGGAATTTTAAAAGGATTTATCTCCCAAAAATCAATAAAAATGGGTACGAAAATCCACCGAAAATCCTTCAATGTGGGTCATCCCCTCACATTTCGCTCGGCACGTCCAAGTCATCCCAAGAGTCAAATTAAAGAGGCTAAAGGTTAAAGAGAAACCTTATTAGAAATGGCACTCCTTTAGACACCGACCGAAAATCTGTGAATGAAGCTTGGGTGTACCTCCTTAGTTCAAAATTAAAGGGGCAATTACCGGGCAACAGCAAGTACCTCATCAAATTGTCAGGTTGAATCTAAAGATCAGTGAGTGGTAAACTGACTTGACCCTATCAGATAAATTTTCACTGGCAACAATGCTGATGAGAGTCCAGCATTGGCGTCTAGTCTTCGCAAATCTGCAAAATCAGCCGTGTAAACTAAGGTCTACAGTGTGGTAGTGACTACCCTCGATAGCTTATGACTTAGCAATTTGAAGACGTCATGACATCAAAACTAGCAAAAGCGTAACAAATTGCCGTTCTGAGAATGGTGATGATATCGAAAATGCAAAAAATGCTTGTTTTTATTGCAAATCGAGCGAGCTCCCATTTTAACTAATTCATTTTGAAAGAAGCAGGCAATATCAACATAATTCAAAGATGTGCAAATCGTTCATATTCTGGTACCGGGGTATCCTCTCTTTGCGTACCCGGGCTCTTTGGGTCAGCGCACTATCCGGGGGAGGGGGCACAAAATGCCCCCGGGTACAATAGGGTTAAGACAAATTTACCTCAAATCTAGAAATTTGGCTTTAGAAAGGAAATCAATTAAACTCGGACAATAGTTGATGAGAAATCTATATTTTTATGCAGAAAAGTAGTTTGACAATGTTTTCGCCCCAGTATCGTTCCAGCTGCATAGTCATCAACATATCCAGACTCGTTTGGTTCCCAATAATCAAACCATCAGGTATCCATTGCAGGAGTCTATCTCCACTGCAAATTTTCTGAATGCTGTCCAAATACTTGAATCAAACGTGCACAATGTTCCACCTCCCCGTTCAAACTGACTTTCCATCCGATTGATATCGCCTATGCAAACCACGGCAGTTGTACTTGTTTTGGAAACAACATATTTGGAATGGTCCTCGAAGTTCACGAATTCAAATGACTGCGTGTCACTTGCAATATTGAGCCGGAGAATATTTTCAACTGTAAATTGGCCCTTGCACCATGATCCAGTTCGGCCATGCCCTTGTTGCCACGTCTCAGCTAGCAAAGATGTTTTCAGAGAGGGGGCAACAAATGCAGCATACAGATCAGCTCCAAAATTTTTGTTCTTGGCAAAATGTACCAAACGCTTGCCTCCACTGGAAATAAGGTGCACGGATCTATTATAGGCTGCTTCGAGAATAAAGTCACCATTTACAAGGGATTTGATGTTAGGGAACTGTTGGTACATAGAAGATGGGAAGTTGTAATCGTGAATGTGAGGTCCATTATACCGAAGCTGCATCCCAATTTTGTCGAACTCAGATGTGTTGAAATTGACACAGAAGAACATTTGTCCGTAATAGGTACCACTGTGGGGGTAGTCATAACCATCAGGCGTGCTATTCGGATATTTTGGAACGCTATGCACCAGCCAAAAGCCACCGTTTTCATTAAAAGCAACATCACCTTTGCTATGACCATAATCAAAGAATTCTTGTCCTTCTGGATTTGCATCATTGTAAAATATGTATGCCATTGAATCCTTCATTCTCTTTGCGTTGCTGTACACAGGCTCTAGCGTTGCCCCCATAGCACTTCTTGTATCCTTGGCAGAATATTTTGAAACGACAAACCCTGCTGAGTTTGCATCCATGTACACATATCCATAGCCATCCTGAAGAGGATTCTCCACCTTGTGTGGTAGCTTGTAAGCTATGAACCAATCTACTGGCTTACCATTGTCTCCGATGCATGAAAGTTGAAGACTTGCAACCGAAGAGAAGAAAACAAATGCAAAAACCACCAAGCCAAGAAGTAGTTTATTGGTCGGCACATTGTGTAAAGCCATTATGGTGTTTCTAACACTCATTCGAGTTGAATCTTTCAGTAGAATCCAGTGAAATGCTTCAATTCTAGGCCTATTCTTATTCTATCAACCTGCAATCATGCAGTTACACCATGTTGTACTTCCTGCGAACAGACTGTGCTTGATCTCGTGAGGAGCACGTTCGACTGTGTTGTGTCAGGATAACAAAAGATGCGCCTTGACTTGTATTGATTTGGTCAAGCAAGAAGCCTGTGGCGAGGTTACTCAGCACGACGACAATGACAAGGAATGCCCTTGAAACAGAAGATCAAGCCCATGACAATGGAACAAAGTACACAATAAGTGTCATGGTTACAGAAATCTTTAAGCAGACTGCTGCTAAAATGTGGAATGGCAGAATGATGGCAGAATCTGGGAGTTACAACACAAAAATGAATCAGAACCACAGAATCTATAAATTTGGAAATCACTCATAAATAAAACAAATGCAAACGTTCTGCAAATAGTTAACGAGCTTGATAGACTATTCAGTTTGTGACAGAGTCAATCTGATCCCGATAAAGGAACACATGAATCAAATTTTCAAGTTGCTGTTGTTGAAACAAATTAACAAACTTCTACATGTAGAGCAACGGTTACGTGCCACCCATATGGGCTTTGAGCCTCAAAATTCACTAAATAAGAGTCTCAAATCATAACTGTTCCAATAGAAATGGGTAGCTTTTTGAATCGTAACAAAAACGTTTCGAGATATCTACTTTCATCGTTGAATTTTCTTGGTCTTAGTTGTGAAAACTGATTTATGGTAACCTTACTTTCCTTTATTATACCTATATAGTGACAAGAAACTTGCTCCTGGGAGTTACAACAGGTTTTGCCCTCTAAGATCTCTAGAAATATATGGGTATGAAAATCGACCGAAAATCCTTAAATATTGGTTTCCCTTAAAATGCTGAGTGCCACGTCCCCGTCATTCCAAGATTGGAGAACCTCGCCGGAATTTAATCGCCCAGAAGATGTAACAGCAATAGTTTTTGTGGCGCATAGAACTTTGGCAAACAAAACTGCAAAACTGTGAACAAACATTTTGCCATTTGCTTTGCGAAAACAAATCTGACCACAAGCGCCAGGGGCGTATGACATTTGAAAATGTGTACCATTGAATGGGGGTGAAAATGACTTGATATATCCAATAATACATCATACTTCATGTTGCTAAAAGCCCTTCGTTGATGTGAAATTTGCTAACCAGAATGAAAAACGCTGCATATTATGGTATCAAGGCCAAGTTTCCAGCTTTGTACCAAAGAAATCGCCAGGGTAATCCTGGACTATCTTGAAATTGTGCTTTGAATACCAAATCAGAACTTGAAAACTCATCGTGCACCGATGAGCAGCGAGTTTACGCAGCATTAGCTATTGTTTAAAACACAATGCCAGCCTAGACTCGGTTGCTTATTATTCCTTTGCTTCAAAACAGATGGATGTAAAGCCGTGTTTCTTCATCCCGTCCTCAACTCGCAGGTCAGTAATAGTACTCTGATTACCGTCAGGTGAAATATGGCCTTAAAGGCGATAAAGATTTCTTATCGTATCTCTATCACGATTTGCGACTGGTGCTCTTATACAGACTTGCAGAAATCTAATTCTTTCTGATATTTCTATATTTGAAAGCAAATAGTCTCTGGAATATTGGTGAAAAACTTCCCAAAGTTCCCAAAGCTCTGCACAATGAATGAAACGAGTAGATATAATCAATGATTATGATTATGATGATAACAACCTATCGCAATACCGGGTGTCCCAAAAATTTTATGCCCTGTTTGTATGACTGTTGTGGAGGAGCTTTAAGTTCAGTCACTTCGGTTTCTACATAGTCAGGCCTCAACTTACAGTTTGAGACCTTGTTGGGGTCAATGTGACACGTGGTTGCTGATTTATAGCAGTAAAGAGGCAAAATAAGTGCTTGCTTCTAAAACAGCACTTCTATTGTTTTCCATCAATGTCAAATAATGTAAGCTTCCAAAGATAGGTTCCAAGTGTCGTATCTCTTATCTCTTAGTCTTCGTAGGTGGAGTAGACGCCTTACTTTGTTCTATAAAATTGTAAATAACCTAACACCCAACTATACAAGGGATCCAATTCCACCTCATCAGCAGTCTCAATACTCTCTCCGAAAGCATGATGTGATCGGGCAAATAAGGACAAGAACTGAAAGATTCAAATCTACGTTTTATCCACATTGTCTGTCCGAATGGAATGCACTTGAAACTGAGACTAGGCTTGCGCCATCTGTTGCCATCTTCAAGAAGAAGATGCTATTGAAAATTCGCCCTTCTGGAAAACCCGTCTATGGGATTCATGACCCAAAAGGTCTGTCCTATCTAACTCAACTAAGAGTCGGCCTCAGCAAGCTAAATTTTCATAAATTTAAACACAATTTTAAAGATACCACGAACCCTATGTGTCCGTCAAATGATGGTATTGAAGATACGGAACACTTCTTGTTGCTCTGCCCTTACTTCGATTTACAAAGACAAAACCTTCTCGCTGGAATCTATGCATTATTACGACCACTTGGATATGTAAATCTTAAAAATGATGCTCTATTGCAAATCTTATTGTATGGCGATGATGATTTTCCCAATTCATTAAATCGACATATTCTTGAGCTTACGCTACAGTTTATCCATGAAACTGGTCGATTTGAATGAAGATCTATCATTTACCCTATTCATTCATAAGCCACCCAGCAGTCATCGGTAAATTGTTGTATGTAGCTTTTTGTAATCGTATATTTAATTTTAGTTTAGTTCTGTGTTTTTATGGAATGGCGTCGGGGTAGACAGGGTATTATGCTCCTCGGGGTATCGTCTGCGTAGTGTAGTTAAGTATATTGTAAGTAGTGTTTTAGGTAATTCGTCCTTGTAACAATTTTTATATTGAGTATAAAAAAAAAAAGTGTCGTATCATAATTTTTGCTAAATCTTTTAAAGAGTTAGCAGTGTTTTCTATTCATAAGAGCTCACGTTTTCTACCTAATAGAAAACATAGTGAAAATTTCAATATGATGCCAGAACCCTTTATTTGAACATTTACTGTATGTCCAATAGAAGCGGTGTTTTCGTGGCAACAACTTCTTTTGCCTTTCATCCGCATAGATCAGAAACTACTGCTCAGAATGACTCAAGTAAGGTTTCAAACTCTAACTTAAAGCCTGATCAATGAAACTGTGTAAAGATCGAGACAACTTATATTACATGTCCTCCACAGCACCCACACAAACGGGGCACAAATTTTTTGGGACACCTGTAAACGTCAACTATAATATATGGTATGTCTCAAATCAAATGTCATGTAAAAAGATCTTCGATAAAGGCAAAATTGCTGATGCAAGGCCCTTTGATGATTTCGATTCACGAGCATTTTCACGTGACATATAACTTAATTCGACTATAACATTATCAAATTTTTCTTCATATTTCTCATCAAACACCAAGGGCGATTCGGACAATATTGTTGTGCTGCTTGAACTAAACATGAAACGATAACGATTCAATAAAAATATACTCAACTAAGCCAAGCAAGTATGTTTGTATTCCGTTACAAAATCGTGTTTTGCTTAGGCCTGAGCTTCAAATTCTGAATCTTCGCTGCCTGGGCATTTCGTTGGGGTAAGCTGGACTGCAATGCTGTTGCAGTCCAATTTGGATTCTGAATTCGAAGCTCGAGACCAACCAAAACACGATGTTGTAACGGAACACAATCATACTTGCCTGGTTTGTGTGAGTATTGAATCATGTTTAGTTCAGACAGCACAACAATAGTGTCCGAACTGCCCATGCTAACACAGCATAGATTCCAAATCTTGAAATCGGCGTAAAGAGGTGGGTATAAAATTCTATGACCTACTTCTTCCAAGTGAATGGCTTAATGGAAACTGCGGGTACCTATCCATAATTCCGCCGTTGGACTTTCAGAAATTGTGAATAGTTTTCGAAATTTCAGCGTACTTATATTTCAAGTTGACGGGCTGATATCATCAATTTCAAAATCATAAACCACAAAAGTGAGAGACGTTTGCTAGGTACCATGTTGTAGACATTCACATACCATGGTTTTCTTGGAAATAATTTTATGTTGCATCAAACAGTTTAAGAACTACGAAGTTTTTAAGCTTTTCTGAAAATTTTTCTTGAATTCCTGAAAGACAGAAAAAGCACTCTTTAGTCTGAAAATACTGAAGCTTTCAGAAAAGTCCTACGGCAGAATTACAGCAAAATGGCTAACCTATCTTTGAAGCCATCCAGTTCAAAGAAAAAGGTCATTGAATTTTACACCCAACTTTTTAAAGATTTGAAACCTATGCAATCCTACACAGTTTCTCGCACAATATTTCAATGTGGCTGGGCTGTGACTGGCACGCATTAACAAATCTTTAAGAACCTTATCAAATCTTTTAGATAATATTGCTACATTGCTACCGAAGAACCAGGCTTTTGTTTAAAGAATTAAGTCGGCGTCACAAATAATCTATAACACATTAGTATCATACCTTTTAAAAAATATTTGTATTCAATATAGATAATCTTTTCTTTACCGAAGCAAATTTACAAAAGATACTTCTACAATTCAATTCTGTCATGGTAGCAGATAGTCTGAGTGAAATTTCCCTGTGTAGTTTTGAAATCTTTTGTAGTCTTCTTTCAACTCCTGTATCGAATGGATAATAATGGGAAGAATTAAGAACGGAAACTTTGCAACACTAGAGACTTGAGATGGTCATGTTTATTCACAGTGACAACTAAGTCATCTAATCCTGAAAGGAAAAGAAACACGCAAAATCTTCGGCCAAAATTCCCGTTGAAAATTCATTTGTCCGAATTCTGACGATGGCCGAATGATTTCATGGCAAAATATTGTTGCGGTAATCTTTGTAGGTTAAACACGCCGCTCTAAGGGGGTAGGAAGCAGTTTTAATTCTCAATAATAATTTTTAATTGGTCGAGTTTTAATTCTCAAAGTTTTCCCCGTCACTCAGTTTCGGAAAACCGTTACCCTTGATGTGCGACATAATATCAAATTTCCAATGTCGGACAAAGGCGAATTTCACAGAAAAAGCTGCTTGGAACAAAAGCAGGCAAAAGCAGTGCGACCATTCCATACACAAATACAGAAATAGTTGACTTCTAACTAATATAATGCAAATGCATATGATGGCGACTGGTTTATAGTTGTGTTTGGAGTCACAAGTCATTCCGTCTCTGCAGGTCATCAACTTTTAGCTGTACCAAAAGAGAGTTTGGATCAAGCGACGTGACAAGTATGCAAAGTTTGAAGAAATTTAGAGCTTTCGAATTAAGCTAAACAAATTTCGCTAGATCCAGAAACGTTTTGAAGAATAACTCCTCGCAAGTATGAATACTCCATTGAGGTTTTCATTTCAAATGCTCTTGGTCGAATTCCTTTGCTGGGTGTGTCATCAAAAACTATGCACTCTTTGAAAAGTGGTAAAGGGAAAGTCATGCGGCCAATTTGTAACGTTTCAATAATCGTCTTACTGAGCCTTCAACTTAATCCCTGGGACTTTTGTCATAATTTTTGTTAATTCATTGGCTCCTGAAATCAGCACCCAGCCAAAAGCCATATTTCCCAATTTGCCGAAAAGCAGCCAAAAATGGGATCGATGAGAAAGTAAAATGACAATTTACAAGCCAAAAATCTTTTTTTGTCTTTGATCATTGAAGAGTGGATTACATTCAGCAAAACAACTATAGTGATTGCCAAAGCCTATACATGGATACTATTTCTGTAACTCTTAATTTGAAATTAAGATCGTGTGTTGCAAACTGTGAATAAAGTCAAAAATCACAGCAGCCTACACAGACCATGAGCTACGGAACATGTCTGTTTCAAATAAGATTTAGCGTGAAAATGCTGGCGAATAACAAAGATTAAATGTTTTACAGTGGTAATTATTCATAGCCGCAAATCTTACATGACATCAAATTTCAGACAGTTTTTAAGCTATTTTTCATAGGCTGCAAGAACCTGAAATTGCATTTATTTCCATTTATCCCACACACACTAGATCATGCATGTTTTTGCAAAAAAATTGCATAAAAACTCACCATAAAAGTCTCCTGCAAATCTTCTTTCCGTTTCTTTTCAATTTCGAACATTTTTGTCATATATTCAAGACTGTCAATGTAAAATTGAAGCATGGATAAACACATTTAGAACTTAAAGTAGCAGAAATGCATGGATTCCTTTCTCTAACCTTCAAATTTAATGAAAAAGTTAAAGTTCGTCTCAAAAGAGATTTGTGACAATACGAGGTTGACATGCAAAACTTTTCAATTTCATTTTCACGTGCCATATAATTTGAGACAAACCTTATTACTGTACAACTATTTCAAAGAGTTTGAATAGACACACACCAGCCTTCACAATCAATCTGCTCTATTGTCATAGTCTGGTTCTGAACATGGTAACTTAATATCAACAAAGGTTTTGGTAATACTAATTTCATTTGCCACAGAGCAAGGGTGAACTTTGTGAAAAATAACAATTAACAGTCTAGAATCACGAGTGGATTTGCATTTCTGAAAGATCGATTTTACACTATTCTACGCAACCAGCCATTTACTTGAGCTCTCTCTGATTATTTTGACTTGATCGAATGCACTCATAGGATTGAAATTTATTCTTGATGTGATGTCAGAAAGCTGAATCTTTTCTTCCATAAATTCACCTTTGTTTCGTCACAGTGCTGTGATGACGCTCTTAACTTTAGCCACAAAAGTGCAGCGAATGACGACGGAGGAGCAAGTAAATTGCACTTTTGAGTCAAACTTAACTAACAAGAGAACAAAACTTTTTCAGTTCAAATGACAATTTTCAAGTGGGTACGGCCAAAAATTTGTCGTTTATTTGGATAAAAATGATTTAGCAAATAATTTGCCGGTCGAAAGTGCTCCCTTCGTCTCAAAAGCCCAATTTCCAGTCAGCGGAATTTTCCGAGCGGGCGGAATTTTAGACAATAAAAAATTGCTCAGCCGTAACAATCTATTCAATTTCAGAGCGACATTTTCTCTCGTAAACAAAAGAATTTCCGCCCGCTCGGAAAATTCCACCGACTGGAAATTAGCCTTAAGCCTGATTTCCACTAGGTAGAATATTCCGCTCTTAGTGACCTTCTCCAGCCATCTGATTGGCTTGCGGAAAAGTGACGTCGCTCAAAAGTAGAAACACATTCAACCTTTGAGCAGAATCATGCCTGCGAACAAAGGTAGATTTTTGTGAGATTGTTGGGAATACGAGTCGTCAATGTTCAAAGCAACGGTCATCCCCCAGAAAGGAAACCTGTGATCATGCGCAGAAGGCATGTTTGGTCTGTGGAAAGAATGTGGGTGGAGAATCCAACCACAATGCAAACAAGGATTAGCAAAGAGACAAAGAGATTCTCGCGCATGGTAATAGGTTTCCCGGCTGCTGATCTGCTTTGAACATTACCAGCAAAACAAAAGACTAAGACAAAAGGGGCAATCCTCGGTATCCTCAACAAGAGAAAAATTTTCTGCCTGGTGGAAAGTAGGCTTTAGACATTTCGAGGATTCATACGTCTCACCCGAGATTGAGGCGCTTACTATTTTTGCTTCAATGACCTTCACTCTTCACACAGAAATGGAGTTTGATACACTTAAGAATATTTCTTTTGCAGGTTTGTCATAAATACTGAAATGAATTGTAAAAGATAGGCAAATAATAGATCATTATGGTATGGCCAATTACAGATGTCGATATTGTACAACGCTGCTTACAAATGCTGAAAAGTTGATTCAGATAAGAAGACCCCCCATTTTCGTTTACATTGCTAACATTTATCAAACGATTGTTCATTTAGTAACTGTACTGCTGGGCTATTACTAAAATAGGGAATCGGGGAATCGGGGAATCAGGGAATCGGGGAATCGGAGAATATGGAAACTACATAAGCTATGAGAAAATTTTGAACGTTATAGTTTAGCCGTAGCAGAGCTCTGAAGTTTGCATTTTTTGTCATTTGGGAACATCAAGCTATTCAATTTATTTCTGCGCCGCACGAGTTGATGTCATGTCCTCGCGCAGCTTAGTTGACGGTGTTAATAGCATCTCTCGTGGGCTATGTTGGACAATGTTCAAGCCATCGGAAACGTCTTTTGTCCTTGGCTATTGAAATCAACGCGTTCCTATTGTACATTCATTGAAGCCTCTTGGGGCATTGGCTTCGTCAGTTTCACGGGGGCTACATCGATTCTAAATCCATCTCTTCAATGTTGCATGTACATTTTGTTGCCCGATTGTGGAATCCCTGTTTAACATATGAGGTAGATTGTTGAATTTTTGAAGCCTGGAGGCCAAAAGCTATCGATTGATATGCTTCTTTCCTCTGTAAAGCTTTTAGTCTCCATATTCCCCATTTTAGTAATTTTCAGAAACTGCACTTTTGACAGAGTATTCTGGCTAGATCCCATGGGGGATTTCCTTGATTTTTTGGGAATAGACTTGTATATGGTAGTTGTTTATTATATCACAAACTGCATACTGATATCTCTTACCGTTTCCATATTCCCCGATTCCCCGATTCCCCGATTCCCCGATTCCCTGATTCCCTAATTCCCCGATTCCCTATTTTAGCAATAGCCGTACTGCTGTCTTTTAGAAACATTATTTTTTGCTAAAATAAAGCAGGTAGAGAGACATTTCGGAAAACTTATAAGATCTTTGTGAGACACCCCATGTAAATTCTACGCCGCAAGGGAGAAAATAAGCGGGAAAGGGACAAGGTAATAAAATTTACAATATACTGACGAACAGTTCAGTTCAGTTCAGTTCAACTTTCATTTCGTTACGAGAACGATAGTGCAAGGAGCATGAAAATACATTGCAACCCTACAACTATTACACTAAACATCACACTACGTAGTTACACTAGTCACTAATTACATAATGACACTTAACGTAAATACTACTTACCATAGATTCTAATACTTATATCAGTACTAATGGGATTGATGCTAACATAAATGCACGAAAATAGTCTAACAGGAACTACGCGCAGCGAAGAGATCCGCTACAGTGAGCACTCCACACAACGAACTGTTAGAGGACACGTCAATACATCCAGATCTTATTAAACAAGGGATCTGTAGAACTGAGAATTTGTCTGCAAGGCTTACGTCCCTGGAAAATTGGTGACAAGGTAATGGATGGCATCATCAATGGACTCAAGCACGTTTTCAGATTTCAGAGACATTTATGTGAACAATAATGAGATTCCTCAGGAGTAACTTTATTCATCGAGTCCTCAAGCTCACCCGTATCTTATCCTTCAATTTTTCCTGCGAGCTTGATCTAAATACAACCCAACTGTATTTCCAAGTTCACTGGTATACACTCTTGAAAGTTGACTTGAAAAATGTAACATGTAATTTGTCAAAACTTCAAACGAATTACCTCTTCTGCACTTCGAGCAATTTTTCTAAGAATTCATCTGTTAATTGTTTCAATGCCTGTTCCTTCAGCTTATCACATTCACTAATTGTTTGTTTTATTGCAAGTGCAATGTCCTTGTTCGCTTGCTCCTAGAACAACAATTGTAATATCGGGTGAGTAGAAAAGGAATTACTCTGGAGAGGAAAGGGATCAAAGGTTTCAGACGAATTTTGCTCGGCCCATGGCCAGAATCTTCCAATGCCTAATTTTCACAGACCAATAAGATGGCGATTGTGCGAAGAATGTAGAAGAAACCTGTGAAGATTTTTCTAATTTTTACCCGCCTTCATTCAACTCAACCAGGACAAAAAACTGCAGAAAACTTCCGAATATTCTTGAAGAGATCTACTCGCCAGATGTTTGGGGACCCAAGTTTGGATGCCAGTTTCAAAACCTCATGGTTTCTAGAAGCGATGAGGCACCAAACCTTAAACAAGAGAAATTTTGGACGAGAGACAATAGTAATAACATAACAATAGCGATTGTTGTATGAACGATCCCAAAACGCCAAATACTTGCGGTTCCGATTGTTCTTGCAATTTTTCTTCCATCGCACTTTCTTTTGTTCAGAAGTCAGTGAACCTGCGATTTCTATGTGAACTGAAAAATTTGCCAAGGTTTGTTTAAAGGCTGATTTTCATATGTCGCATTTCATTGCATTTCATAGCATTTCATCGCATTTCATCGCATTTCATCGCATTTCATCGCGTGTCCATAATTGCAAATGTCAAACTATATGAAAATCGAGAATCGAATTCATCGGAATTCCTCCTATTTCATTGCAGAAAAAAAGGTTTTTCACTCGCTAGGATCAGTTGCGACGCATTGTGACTATTTAAAAATTTATTCATATATAATAACGATATCCCATCAATGATACTTGAACTAAATAGTCTAAGTAATAATTAAAGATAATCATAATAAACTCAAACTATCACCAAACTAAAACAGAAAAAATTATGAAAAAGACAACCGTTCTATATCAAACGTTTCGATGTAAAATCTTCTTCAGTGTATTTACAAATCCAGACAGCCAAGTATTTACATACTCTAAACTTAAAATTTGCATAAAAACGTAGTTCTTAAACCCAGACAAATAAAAGAAAAATTATCATTTTAAAATCCTATTGAAATAAGGGAAGTTATTGTGGAACACAGTTTCTGAAAGGCATTTTGGTTTTTTAACGATGAATTGCGATGAATAAGGATACCTTTTTTGGCTTGCTTTCATCGAACGGAAATCTCGGGGGGGGGGAGGTATCTCGACCTATCATCTGACGGGGACGTGCCATTTTGCCCGAAAAGTTGGTACCCATTATTCCGTAAATTCTGGTGGATTTAAGGGTCATAATTCCGTAAATCGAATGAATATCGGGGCCATAATTCCGGAAATTATGAAAAATCCCCTGAGAAGGACACCCATAGTTCCGTTAAATGTCTAAAAATTGTGAAAAAGATACCCATAAATCCGTAACGGTTTTAAAAAGTACCCCTAAAAAATGGCACGTTCCCGTACCATGAAAAGTACTAAGTTACCCCCCCCCCGAGACGGAAATAATCCTAATTGATTGTAGGGAGTCAAAATTACGATAAAATGCGATGAATTACGATGAAAGGCTACATTTCAAAACAAGCCTTTACGCATTTCAACTCATATGTCAAGGCTATTGAGACATTTCTGTAGTATACTGGGGTGTCCCAAAAAAATTGTGCGCTGTTTGAGTGGCTGCTGCGAAACAGCCATAAATCAAAATTTTCCATGTTTAAGATTTTTGATAGAAGAGACTTCAACTTAAAGGTCGACACAGAGTTTTAGTAAATCTGATCAGTAGTTCTGATTTGTGGAGCAAGAAAGTCAAAAGCAGCAATTCCTTATTCAGAAGAAAATGGGTCTGCGAAACAATGAGCAGAAGCTTGCTTCAACTGGTTCCTGATTTCTAGAACTTAGTTTATGCGGCCTTTGTTGAGATGCGTTTCACACGTTATTTGAATAGTTGCTTAGGATGAATAAAGGTAAAGAAGGTTTTGCCTTGAGAAAGAAAGTTTTGTCTTGAGAAAGAAAGTTTGCCTTGGGAAAGGAAGTTTTGCCTTGAGAAAGAAAGTTTTGCCTTGAGAAAGAAAGTTTTGCCTTGAGAAAGAAAGTTTTGTTGCCTTGAGAAAGAACCTTTTGCCTTGGGGAAGAAATTCTTGTGTTGGAAAGAAAGTTTTGTCTTGAAAAAGAAAGTTTTGCGTTGAGAAGAAAGCTTTGCCTTGGGAAGGAAAGTCTTGTCTTGGGAAAGAAAGTTTTGTCTTGAAAAAAGAAAGGTTTGCCTTGGGAAAGAAAGTTTTGCCTTGAGAGAGAGAGTTTTGCCTTGAGGAAAAGAGTTTTGCCTTGACACTTGACACTTTTCGGCCACCGTACTTTTGTAGGACATACCTTTAACTGCTTTCTTTGTTCAGCTAAAGCTCTTTCCTTTTCCTTCATCGCTTCTTTTTCAAGCTTAACAGTCAAAGCTTCCAAAGCATTTTGTACAAATATGTCTCGTTTCTTTTGTTCACTTTCTATTGTTTCATTGATGGCAGCTCTTTTCTCCACCATGAACCGTTCATGTGCTTCCTTCGCTCGCTTTTTCTCGCCGAGCTCACATTCTCTTTTTACTGCTTTTATCTTGTCCTCGTAGTTCTAAGATAATATGAAATCAAAATAAATTCTGATAGATATCGTTAAATAGCGAAGACCCTTCCTAACGCAAATCAACGACCTTAGTATATTTCTGCACAAGAGCTTCAATTTCCATAGATTCTAAATGGACGCCTCTGCAATAAAGAACTTTTCTTTTGGAGCTTTTCGTATAAAGTTAATGAGTCTAATGATTATTGACCACTATTTTTTCAGTTTTTGATAAACTGAGGTTATCATAACAAGACATTGATATGAATTTACGTTGTTTTTGAAGGGCTTATTTGTTAAGGACCAAGACCTCAAATGATAGGCCTTACTCTAAAACTGTTTTCTCTGGATTTATGCGATTTTTAAAAGAAACCAACGAGAAAAATTTCACCATATTAGTACAGAGCTGAAAAATACAAATTTTTCCTGAATTTACCGAATAGTCGCTGGCACGACTCTATTTATAAGAGGGATACACATCTGATTGGCTAACGTGCAAATATAAACATCCGGTTCGGCTCTATTGAAAGACTATGTGCCCTTGTTTGGCATGGGACGACAAGCTCTACGTCCCTTCTGAAAGACAGAGATCTGAGTTGCTTGATCAGACATCCAAAAGGTCACCCATGGGGATTCTGATTTCATACAACCGTGTTTGTAGACATCCTCTGAAGCAAAGTCTTAAGAGGACCCAGTGTCGGCTCGATTTGTTACATACTTGCATTGTTAAATTAACCTTGACAATGGTTCTGGTTTCAGTTTTCGCATAAAATTGATCTTCACAAGTTCGTGGACTCAGAGAATTTTCGACGGATTTCCTGGAGAGGGAGGGGGGTTACTTCCATAGACAGATTGTCGGGGTGCTATTTCACTAGTGAAATCTCACCGTAAGAGTTATGAATTTCCAAACAACATACCCCGAAATTTATGCACCATTCAAGGCAAATATGCGAAGAAGGGCATCCAGTATATATGGTAGTAGCACCCCCCCCCCCCCCACTTGGGGGATTGGCAAAATTCTGGGGTCTGAAATTGACTCTATATATCTCAGATACAGGGTTATTTTAAAAAGAAGCCCTTTAATTTCATCGTTATTTTCAAATTCAATGAAATGTCGTCAAAAATTTTCTTGGGGCATCCCGTATAAAAGAACGAAAACAGTGCTAATGGAGGAAAACCTTGTAGAAAATTTACGATTCATACTCCATAACTAACGAGCCATAGCTAAAGTAGTCGCATGGGGGTTAGCCAGAAGTATTCCAAAAAGATTTTTGAGTCTTTTCAATCGATGATTTTTCGACAGACAAGGAGAAATATCTACCCACTGATATTAATGGATCTAGTAAGGAATGATGTATCTAGAGCCTGAACTATATCAAGACGCGAAAGCATCAGGATACCTTCATCAAGGTTTCAATTTCTCTTTCCTTTTCAGCATTGAGAATTTCTGTCAGGAGATCAATTTCACTTCGTAACTTTGCATTAGCCCTTCTTTCCGCTTCTGCAACCTTTGAAGAAATAAGAAGAACTCCTTCAAATAAACTTATGTGTGTGCAAAGTAAGTTTGATTAAAGATACGAGATTGACAACAAAGCACATTTGTTCACTTTGCCAACAAGCAACAAAGCAAAGCAGGCAAAACTTGCCTGCAATTGAAGCACCATCATCATGATTATTATTAACATACATTTGTACACGATACCCTTCAGCAAAATAAAATCAAAACATAAATATCAAAGATAGAAACTTAGTACAGTATGATTACCTACGATAATAATATATCATGAAAACATAACATCTGCCTAAATTACTGCTCTTCCTGGGGGGTCGTGTTTTGCCAAGTGATAGTTTTCAGCTTTTCAAAGAACTTTTAATTGTTTCTTACAGCTATTGAGACCGATATCAAAAGGAGTATCAATTATCATTCCAACATCTCACAGTATTGAAAGCTTTATTTCATGAGTTCAGTTTTGGGATTTCAAGATCTTTGCAGTTTCTTGTCTTGTTGCAAATGTTGAGTGCGCAGATCTTAAATGCAGTCAGGGCTGATTTTGTTTAAGCTTTTATATGTCATGCATGAATGAACAAATCGAAATGGATCCTCGACACTCAGCCAGCTTTCTGATCATCTATCTTTGTCGTGCATTTTTCATTATCGTCTTGAGGTCTGTTTTGTTCTATTTCCAGTAAACATCCCATATTATGTCGGCATAATGCAAGTCACTTTCAAGCACTATGGGCTGCGTAAAGCGCGTAATTTGCCCCCATCAGCAGTGGGGGAGCCAAGGAGGGGATACTTTTGCAAAACTTAAGTCCTGAGGTTTGAACAAATGTGCAATGAAATTGGTCTCTCAGGAAAGGTAAGCCAGATCAAGCGTTTTTGTCATGTAATTAAAAGATACAATTAATATTTTTAAAACATAGAATTAGCCTTAAAGGACAAGTCCAGGGTTGGTAGAATGGTTGATTATTCAAGAGACTACACTGTTGTGAATTGTGTGTAGTGTAGTACTTTTTCCATTTCTTTTCTCTTTCAATCTGCGAAACTACATATTTCAATCTTCGAAGAGGCGCGAAATGACGTCATTTTGTATGAAGTCACTTCACGCTGACCTGAACGAGGCTACCAAATGTGTTGATATTATACCACCCATATGGCTAGCCACCTTATCGCGCCTTCGCACACTAGTACAAAATACAAGATGGCGACGATATTTGGCCTAACTGACGAATATTAATCGTCGAATTTATGAAAGTTGAAGGCTTGAAAACTTGGAACACAGCAAAAAATACCAAAATTTCCCCATAGTTCTTGGATGGAAATTTATGGGAAATGGACAATTTTTAGTGGGAAATTTAAGGGAAACGGAAATTTCCATTTCCCCTTTGGGAGATTACGGGAGTGCGTTTCCCCAAAATTTCCCCAACAAAAAATGTGGGGAAATTTCATCATTTTTCGCAGTGGAAGAACTCACGACTGGTGTTCAGCAGTTGGCAAGGTTGCTTTTCAAATAATTAAAGGGCGTTGCCTGCACCTTCCGAGAGCCATATTTGGAGAGTGGTTGACAAAAAAGAGCTTTAAACATCCATAATTTCTTTTTTTCTTGCCCAAACTACTTGAAACATGTTTCATTCGATTGATCTTGATGAGAGCTTTCATTTGATTTGTAATTTTTGTTAACTTGCTGACATCAGCAAAATTTAGCATAATAAGTAGTAACAAGAAAAAATTAATTAAGAGTTTTGTAGCAAATTAGCTTAAATATAGTTTTTTCGTGCATGTTAAGTCGATCTTAATCAGAAATAGAAAGAAAACTATCAAAAAACTGCAGTAATAATATCACGAAGGAATGAAAAGCTACTTAAGTGCTAATTGCTCTATAAAAAGATACTTTAGATTACTCCAAATTATACATTTTGATTGTACCTTTTATTTTCTATCATTTAAGACAATTATCAGTACAATCAGTTAGTTTCGTAATCAATTAAACAGAATTTTTCTTGTGAAGAAGCTATAACTTTGCCAGCTTCCTTTGTTTTTAGCTTGCCTAGCAACAAATCACTTAACTACCATTGTTATATTCAGAAAACTAATTGTCTAAAGAACAATAGTGGAGAGTTTAATTGTTATATCTTTTGTAGTTTCATAGAAAAAGAGGGGCTGAAAAACGCCCCCCTCCGATTCCAAAATATAAAAAAATACCCCATGTGAAAAAGGGTTAAAAACGTCATACAATACAGCAATGATCTGATCACGCTTTACCAAATGCTTTCCTCTAGGGAGGATCAAAAAGCCTTACAGCCCGGTATGAATAATTTATTCCAGGAGATTCCACCTTCCAAAAAGGACAAAACATATATAAGTGTCATTAGTGTTAGGAAGGAAAACCAAATGAATTTGCTCGACATCTTACTTGTTTTTGTCTAGGTTTCTGAAGGGGGTCTTCTGCAGAAAGTCTCGCATAATCCACAGAAAGGAATTAATTAAAATTGGATAATAATAATAATATAAGGAGATAAGGGAGTAGAAGGTCAGGAAGACCTATAAAGCCCTGTTAGCTACTATCTACTACTAGTCTGCATCTATGTGTACGTGAATTTATCTGCGTATTTTAGCTTATCGTAAGCTCGTTCGAATTGTTGCACTGTTGAACAGTTGACGACTTCAGTTGTTAAATTGTTCCAGTCATTAACGATTCTTTGCGTGAAAAATGCTTTACGAATGCCAAGGTTGCACCGTTTCTTGAACAATTTTAATTTGTGTCCTCTTGTCTTATTGTGGTTTAATTCGAAGAGTAAAGATGGATCAGTATCCATAAAACCATTTAACAGCTTAAATGTTAAGATCATATCTCCGCGTTTTCTTCTGTATTCGAGTGACGGCAAGTCTAATGCTCGTAGTCTATTGCCATACGATTCGTCCTTGATTGTTTGCACTAATTTCGTGGCACGACGTTGTACGTTTTCTAGCATTTTAACTTGTTTAATTAGGTTAGGGCTCCATATAGCTCCAGCCGTCTCTAGTAATGGTCGAACTAAGCTCTTGTATAAAGTTAAGAATACCTCTTTGTTAATGAATTTGATTGTACGTTTAATGGATGCAAGGATTCCATTTGCTTTTTTTACACGTTCAGCAACCTGTTTATCAAACTTTAGCTTATCATCAACGACAACACCAAGGTCTGTTACATCAACGGCTATTGAGATGTCTGCTTCGCAATTCTTTTTTTCATCATGAAGATGATATCTTGTTGATGTGTCTGTCTGGTTGCCAAGATAAAGCACGTGACATTTATTTGCGTTTAGTGGAAGTTGCCACTGTTTCGACCATTTTCCAATGTTTGAAACGTCAGATTGGATTTCGATTTTATTTCCATCATTTGATGAATAAAGTTTCAAATCATCAGCAAACATTTTCACTTTGCATTTATTCAAGCATTCAGGCAAATCATTTATGTAGAGTACGAAAAGCAATGGGCCTAATACGCTTCCCTGTGGCACACCACTTAAAACGTTACTCCAAGCTGATTTGTAACCGTTTAGAACAACGCGCTGTTGTCGATTACTTAGAAAGGATGATATCCAATTGAGGACCTTTCCGTCGATTCCATAAGATTTAATTTTAACTAACAATCTTTGATGAGGTACAGAGTCGAATGCTTTCGCAAAATCAAAGTAGATAACGTCGACATATTTTCCTTCGTCTAACATAGAAGTTACATCCTCGAAGAAATGGAGAAATTGCAACACGCACGATCTTTTGCTACGGAATCCGAATTGGTCAGGCGAAAAGAGGCTATGTTCTTCTAAGTGTTTTACGACTGCGTTTTTTATTATTCTTTCCATCACTCTGCATACGATTGAGGTGAGACTAATTGGTCTATAGTTTTCTCTAACGTGTTTGTTGCCTTTTTTGAATATTGGAGAGACATTAGCTATTTTCCAAGTATCAGGAAGAAGTCCGGCGTTAAGACTACCTTTGAAAATTAAATGCAAAGGGTAGGCAATAACATCAGCTGTTTCCTTCAATACTCTTGGATGTATATTGTCTGGTCCAGGTGATTTTGATGTGTCTAAGGATTTAATTACCTCGAGAATCGCTTCTTCCGTAATTTCAACATCTGTAAGCATCGCAGTGTGATTGAGATTGGGTGCGTTCGGAAGGTTTGATAAGTCTTCTTTTGTAAATACTGAGGTAAAGAAATCATTCAAGATGTCGACTTTTTCTTGTTCAGATGTGGTGTAATTAGTTTCATTAATTTTCAGATCGGGTACTTGTGATTTTGTTTTTAATTTGGAATTTGCATACTGCCAATATTTCTTGCTATTGGTTTTTATCGCCGTAGCGATGTTTTTCTCAAATTCCTTTATCTTGCTGCGAACTTTCGATTCTATAGTATTACTATGTTTTCTATATCTCTCATAATCTTTACCGTTTCTGGTCGTAATCCATCGTTTGTAGGCATTATGTTTCTTTTTCAACGATTTTAGGATAGATCTATTCATCCAAAGTGGCTGTTTCTTATTGAGATTTTTTGACGTACTATATACAGGAATGAATTTGTCCATTGCCGAATCTAGTTTAGATTCTAGATACGACATCATGGAGTTTGGAGTCATATCCTTGAATTCCTTGTCCCAATTGACGCTCTTTAATTCATTTTTCAGGGACTTGTAATCACCTCGATCATAAGCGTATCTCTTCGAATCTGATGCTAGATTATGTTGTCTAATAACGTTAACAGTATATTCCATCTCAATGGAAAGGTGATCGCTGGAACCCAGGGGTTCTTTGTAATGTAATTTTTGGACAGGACAGGAATCATTAGTAAATATCAAATCAAGGCAATTTGATCTTTGGCCTTGTCTGTGTCTTGTCGCTTTATCTATGTGCTGGGTAAGTAGGCAGTCATCAATTGCCTCCAGGAACGCATAGGCTGGATGAGTTATGTCAGTATTGGTCAGATGGTTTTCCCAGTCAATCTCCGGGTAGTTAAAGTCACCAAAAATTAAAATTCTCGTATAAGAGACACTAGATGCAACCAGTTTCATTAGAGTAATCAGTGACTCATGGTTATCGAGTGAGGGGCTTCTGTAAACAACACCACATAATAATGGATATCGAAGGAATGAAACAAAACAGCCTTCAATATCATTGCTTTGATATTCAGCGAGTGGTACTTTTTTTCAAATGCTGGGATACTTTTACCCAGTATCAGTAAGAGTTCCCTGGTATTGTCTAATGCTCTGGGGCTAGGGAAAAACTTCGACCAAATGTCCAAGGGTAGCTCCAATTTTTGACCAAATACCAAACACCTGGAGTGCCCCTAGGGATGATCAGGATAGGAACCAAAGGAGACATAAGTCACCAGCAAATGAATAATGCTTAAAGAGGGGGCTTTGGGGTTTCACGGGTTGTGGGTTTGGCCAATTTTTGCCCTCGGGTTTCGGGATTTACCGGGTTTTCGGGTTTTGATATATGTCGTGGGTTGCGGGTTTAATCATCTTTTGTGCACGAGTTTCGGGTATTTCACTCAAAATGCCTATTTTGTTGTACATTCCATGTAGTAAACTGAGATTGAAAACCCAGGTTCCCAGCTTTCGAATTCTTAAGAAAATGCGCAGGGAGTCGGTGGAAACGAAAATTCTGGAAATAATCGAAGATTACTGACGAAAATTGAAGATTTTTGTTCAGAAGTGCAAATTCAGGCTTTGACTTTTTGCTTGCGAGGTTTCAGGTTTTTGCTAATTTTGGTCACGGTTTGCAGGTTCTAGTACCCCAAAGCACCCCTCCTTAGAGGAAAAGGACAGAATTAGAATGCATAGAATATAGAACATGAAATGGCTTACCGCTTCAGCTACTGCCTTTGCTTTGTCTTCTCGCATAACATTGCTAATTTGTTGCAAAAGTTCTGTCCCAATGCCTGTGGAACATTTGTAAATTTCAGTGGTGGCGCCAGCTCTGAAAAATCCGAAAGAAGTGGGGGGGGGGGTTTAACGTAATTTTTCAGTCTAAAGGTATACCCAACTAATCTTATGCCATTTTTCTTTGACAATATTTGCCAACTTTTGGGATTTGGGGGTACTTCAGTGTTTTAAGGAAAGAAAAGGGATCACAATATAATAAACTTTAATAGATATCAGATGTTGACTTGTGTTGTTCTGTTTTTACCATTAGTTAGATCAATAGTTTTTGAATAACAGAACATTGCAAGATGATACAAGATCAAAGGCAACTATTTCTTGAAATCCAAATACGGTCCTGTTGGGCTCTGATGAAGCCTTCCATTCCAAGGATAAAACATTAAGCTGTTTGTTTTGTTTCATGATATTTTTGCCTTCAAATAAGATATCTTATAACCAGTTAATATCCAGTTTGTAGAGTATAGGAGTTTTCAATAAGATCTTGCCTTGTGCAAACCAATGAAGCAGCAGCATGCTCACTTACAAGGTCTTATAAACCCTTCATTTTCAAAGTAGTGACCAAAATATCTCATTCCAGTTAGTGTGTGCATATACTAACAAGTCGTGTGTGCAGATGCTACACTCTGCAGACTGATTTACTATGAACATTTTTGGTGAAACGAGATCTGATGCAATGCCAGGTTCTAAATGTTTTCTTGTGTAGTTAAAAATGTCATGTGTACGTAGTGTAAATGATTATCCATTCTGATTACAAATAATTTTGGGAAAATTAGCACATATTTATCATCACCCATGTTGGCCTGACATCCAGTCTGAAACTAGCTCAAGTATTTATTTGCAAAAAAAGTATTTTCTTTTTCGTTATATTTAGCACTTAGTTGTTATTTTTAGGTCCATGTTAAATGCCAGGGGGTAGTCAGGATCTATTGCTCCTCCTGGCACCGTTTTTGTAGTGTTGTATCATAGTTCGTAGGTAGTGTAGTAGGCAATTTTGTTATTGCAACTTTTATATTGAGTATACAACATAGTGCTAAATATAAATAAAAAAAATTCACATGAAGACTTCAGCTTTTTGGTATACATGTTTCTTAATATGTTTCTTATCTTTTGGCTGCATTTAGTTTTCTGCCACTGCCACATACCGGGTGAGTCAGAAAAAATTTGGAGTGTTTGGTGGACTGTGATGCCTCACTTAGCCATCCGATTGACGTGAACTCAATTTTTTCGTGCAGCTAAGAGCCTAACTTGGATCATAAACCTTTCCTCATTGAAATCAGTCATTTGATGCATTTGTTAAAAAATGTTTTCTTCGTAAGACCCTGTATGGGAGTCTTGCAAACTGATGAAGTCTTTAACCAAGCCCCTTCAGCAGTTTAGCCTTGCCAGAGTAGCAGGTATATGTGGTATTATCGGGGGATACTGAAATCATAGAGACCTGGTTCACATGACTAAGTTGTTTGGGTCATTGCGGTCGTGCAGAGGGACTCAAAAGACAAAGACTCAGAGTTTGATGCACGACTCCAAGGACTCAAAGACCTACAGTAGTGTGCACCAGGCTTTAGGGAAAAATGTTATCTGCAAGCAGTCCCATTGCGATTTACAGAGCGTTGATCTGCTTGAACAAACCTCTTTGCAAGACAAAGAAGTGTGCATTATTAATGTCTTTCAAATACATTCTTCACTAAGGGCAAGTTATGGTAAGACATCCAGGGGAGAAAATAGTATCTCCTGGCTATCTCATTTTCCCTGATAATACTACGTGTACCTGTAAACCTTGCCAAGATGAAATGCGGAAGGGGATTGGCAAAAGATTTCACCATTTTGCAAGACTCCCATACAAAGTCTTGTGGAAGAAAATTGTTTTTAACAAAATGCACCAAATGACCGATTTCAATGGGAAAAGGTTTAAGATCTAAGTTAGATCTTTGGCTTCATGTAAAAATTCTGTTCACGGCCATCGGATGGCTAAATTCGATGCCACAGTTCGCCAAACACCCCACGTTTTTTCTGACTCACCTGGTATTTGTTTGTTTTTTGTCAAAGAGCAGATGTTTTTGCAAGAAAGAGGTTTCTTTTGGGTCCAGATCATTGGATATCAATCAAAATTGAAGGCGCACAGCAGTTTTCTCATGATTTTCTTGGATTTAGCTTTTGAATATTTCTTTAAAACACTTTTCTTACTTAGTACTAGAGTTTCTTAGATTCTTAGCTGTCATAGTACTATTTTCTTATAAACCAGTTTCTTATCAAAGACAAAAACGCACATTTTTATAAGAAACCATAGTACTTAAAGTTTCTTAATTGGTTTCTAATTTTTTGAATGCAGAATTATCAATGTGGTTGCTTAGACTGTGGCAGATATGTTTCTTGTCATTTAAAGCATCGTAGAGGAATAGACAGTGGTCTGTTATGTTGAAAACACAAATGGTTAGATAACATTGCTCAAGAATAAAAGGTTCAACGATCTATTTGCTATAATATCTATGCTTTTAACTTTGAAAAGTTTCTTAGTACTTCTCAGACATTGCACTAGAGTTTCTTAAAATTTTGGCCATCTTAGTACTAGTTTCTTATAAACCAGTTTCTTATAACAAATGTGTAGTGATGTCAATGATGTTTTCTAAAAAGATTCTCCTGTTGCACAGAATTCTGAAAGGGGCTGTGTCATATAACTGTAAATAAGCCTCTTATCTCTATGATCTACAGTGTTGCCCGCACATGTCCATTTTGTATTTGGTACAGATTTTGGTCATGTCAGTAGTGGTGGGCAGAGGAGGGTGAATCCAAAAAAAAGTTATTTCTAAAAATCGACCAATATATCTGACAATGATATCACATGAGTGTTTCATCTGTTATTCTAAAAATGCAAGGGTCCAGCTTTAAAGTGACAAAAGAGCATGAATGCTCTGAAATTGTATTTGCTTTTCAAGGCCAAGGTGGTTAGCCGCTAGGGCAGGCCATTAATACAAATCAGATTTTTGACGCTGATTGATGTCATGTTTCGATTTCTCCTTGCAAAAATTTCACTTCTTTCATGACATGATATGCTGAACTTACATATTATATTCGAATGAGTTGCTCTTTGGGTTTTCAACGTTGTTTTGCCATCGAGAAGACGCTCTATCGTAGCCAGCGCACTGACAGTGTAGGCAGCCATTTTGTTGCTAATAACAAACCTCGATTGCATCTCATATCATAACAAATTTATATCGAAACGAGGTACAACATGGTTGTTTGGTGTTGGTGGCTGGTGGCCTCTCTTCCACCAAAAAAAATCTAGGCGAATATTCGTCCAGACATGGGTTCGATATTCAGACATGGGTTCGATATTCCAGACGAAGATTCAGAAAAAACGAATTTTGTAGCAAAATTAGATACAGTTTTGAATATTGAAGTAAATTCCCGACAATTGCAACGTATTCCCCACATGAAACAGTTATTTCCCCTCTTCTAGCTTCTGCCGTCTTTCCGCAAAAACTCGAGATATATCAGCAAGTATGCAAACATTGCTACGCATTGTTACTTTGTGACTTCCAACTTTGCTGGATATATTCATTAAACGATATAATTTCGCTACTAAACATAAATTCCCGACAATTGCAATATCCTTGATAAGAAACAGTTATTCGCACCCTTCTACCTGTTACTGTTTTCCCGTAAAAACTCAAAGTAAATCAGTACGCATGCGCACGTTGTTGCTTTCCGACTTCCAACTTTGGTGGATATATTCATTAAACGATATAATTTCGCTACTAAACATAAATTCCCGACAATTGCAACGTATTCTTGATAAGAAACAGTTATTTGCATCCTTCTATCTGTTACTGTTTTCCCGTAAAAACTCAAAGTAAATCAGTACGCATGGGCACATTGTTACTTTGCGACTTCCAACTTTGCAACATATACTTATTGAAGCAAACAATTTCGATTCCAGACATAAATTCCCAGCAATTTCATTGTATCCTTGATAGGAAACAGTTATTTGCACCCTTCTACCTGTTACTGTTTTCCCGTGAAAACTCAAAGTAACTCAGTACGCATGGGCACATTGTTACTTTGCGACTTCCAATTTTGCTAGATATATTCATTAAACGATATAATTTCGCTACTAAACATAAATGCCCGACAATTGCAACGTATTCTTGATAAGAAACAGTTATTTGCATCCTTCTATCTGTTACTGTCTTTCCGTAAATACTCAAAATTCGTTAGTAAGCATTATACTCGATTACATGTCGTAGTTTCGCTTTTTGCCTGAACTGATATCGCTACAACTAGGACTTTTTCCCAAACGCTTGCGGAAACGGTAACGTTCCGTACTGATTCTATTTGAAACCTTTCTGCTGCTCAACAAAAAAAGTTCGATTAAGCAGTGTTGGAGTCTCAATCAATAATGTGTACATTCGAACATTCTGCAAAATGTATCAATTTGTCGTTCGATTCGCATTCTTTTTTAGAATGTAGCTGCGGGTCTAACTCATCTGCTACTTAAATATCAGTTTAATAAAATCAGTTTTCTAGAGCTGCTGTACCATCAAATTAGGTATCAGTACTTCGGTAAAGGATCAATCTTGCCAAGGAAAGCAAAAACCGCCTTGCTCTAAGGCACATGCTGATCGGTAGACGACGGGGCGACAGAATCCTGTCGCCGATTGAAACTTTTTGCCGTTTTTACAGCTCTATGTCCATAAGGTCTCAATGGAGCGATAACAGCAACAACAACTCAACTCAATGAGAAGATCGTAACTTGAGGGTCCTTATGGTAGTGAGGCCAAGTAAGCATTTGCACCTTGTTACTGTGTGACCTACAATTTTGCTTGATATAAAATGAATAAGCGAAAACATCTTTTTACACAGAGAAGACGTGTTGCAGATAGTCATAGAGACAAATTGCTAACTCAAGAGTTACATATGCAAGCCAAAAAATAGCCTCTTGTACTGGATGCTTTCGACAGATGCATGTACATTGATTAGGAAAGACGAAAGCGGTATTGGAGAATTTTTTCTGTTTTGCCGCACATGATGATCCTAGCAGGACGTTTCAAACAATTTTCGTGATACCTTGTTGTTAGCCTTCGCGAAGAAAATTTCTTTGTCGATTTGTGTTGTTGTTTGCAAGAATTTGATGTCCTTCACCTTTGTACTAAAAATTTCATCATTTTTAGTAAAGAAGTAAGTAAATTAACTTAATGAGCCGCCCCTCTAATTGATGCATGACGCAATGTACTCTGTACCGTCTGATTTCTTTTCGACTGAAAAGCAATTAAGATGCATTGTCTTTCTTCTCTTTGTCCATGCAAAGAAAATTTGCACAATGGACCTAGTTAATGGGAAAATGTTAAAGTCAAAGTCTTCACTTATGATTGATCCTGATAAATGACAAAAGAGAATTAAACTTTGAAAGACTGCCAGAGAAGAGTCGTAACAACAGCGTCATCAAATTTAATCATGGTCATACAAAATTTGAAAAGACCTGGGCACTACTTATGTTTCTGCTTCTTATCAAGAATACGTTGCAATTGTCGGGCATTTATGTTTAGTAGCAAAATTATATCGTTTAATGAATATATCTAGCAAAGTTGGAAGTCGGAAAGCAACAACGTGCGCATGCGTACTGATTTACTTTGAGTTTTTACGAGAAAACAGTAACAGATAGAAGGATGAAAATAACTGTTTCTTATCAAGTATACGTTGCAATTGTCGGGCATTTATGTTTAGTAGCGAAATTATATCGTTTAATGAATATATCCAGCAAAGTTGGAAGTCACAAAGTAACAATGCGTAGCGATGTTTGCATACTTGCTGATATATCTCGAGTCTTTGCGGAAAGACAGTAACAGATAGAAGGATGCAAATAACTGTTTCTTATCAAGAATACGTTGCAATTGTCGGGAATTTATGTTTAGTAGCGAAATTATATCATAGTTCTATAAACTATGATTATATCGTGTAATGAATATATCCACCAAAGTTGGAAGTCGGAAAGCAACAACGTGCGCATGCGTACTGATTTACTTTGAGTTTTTACGGGAAAACAGTAACAGGTAGAAGGGTGCGAATAACTGTTTCTTATCAAGAATACGTTGCAATTGTCGGGAATTTATGTTTAGTAGCGAAATTATATCGTTTAATGAATTTATCCACCAAAGTTGGAAGTCGGAAAGCAACAACGTGCGCATGCGTACTGATTTACTTTGACTTTTTACGGGAAAACAGTAACAGGTAGAAGGGTGCGAATAACTGTTTCTTATGGAGAATACGTTGCAATTGTCGGGAATTTATGTTTAGTAGCGAAATTATATCGTTTAATGAATATATCCACCAAAGTTGGAAGTCGGAAAGCAACAACGTGCGCATGCGTACTGATTTACTTTGAGTTTTTACGGGAAAACAGTAACAGATAGAAGGATGCAAATAACTGTTTCTTATCAAGAATACGTTGCAATTGTCGGGAATTTATGTTTAGTAGCGAAATTATATCGTGTAATGAATATATCCACCAAAGTTGGAAGTCGGAAAGCAACAACGTGCGCATGCGTACTGATTTACTTTGAGTTTTTACGGGAAAACAGTAACAGGTAGAAGGGTGCGAATAACTGTTTCTTATGGAGAATACGTTGCAATTGTCGGGAATTTATGTTTAGTAGCGAAATTATATCGTTTAATGAATATATCCAGCAAAGTTGGAAGTTACAAAGTAACAATGCGTAGCGATGTTTGCATACTTGCTGATATATCTCGAGTTTTTACGGAAAGACAGTAACAGATAGAAGGATGCAAATAGCTGTTTCTTATCAAGAATACGTTGCAATTGTCGGGAATTTATGTTTAGTAGCGAAATTATATCGTTTAATGAATATATCCACCAAAGTTGGAAGTCGGAAAGCAACAACGTGCGCATGCGTACTGATTTACTTTGAGTTTTTACGGGAAAACAGTAACAGGTAGAAGGGTGCGAATAACTGTTTCTTATGGAGAATACGTTGCAATTGTCGGGAATTTATGTTTAGTAGCGAAATTATATCGTTTAATGAATATATCCACCAAAGTTGGAAGTCGGAAAGCAACAACGTGCGCATGCGTACTGATTTACTTTGAGTTTTTACGGGAAAACAGTAACAGGTAGAAGGGTGCGAATAACTGTTTCTTATCAAGGATACGTTGCAATTGTCGGGAATTTATGTTTAGTAGCGAAATTATATCGTTTAATGAATATATGCAGCAAAGTTGGAAGTCACAAAGTAACAATGCGTAGCAATGTTTGCATACTTGCTGATATATCTCGAGTTTTTGCGGAAAGACGGCAGAAGCTAGAAGAGGGGAAATAACTGTTTCTTGTGGGGAATACGTTGCAATTGTCGGGAATTTACTTCAATATTCAAAACTGTATCTAATTTTGCTACAAAATTCGTTTTTTCTGAATCTTCGTCTGGAATATCGAACCCATGTCTGAATATCGAACCCATGTCTGGACGAATATTCGTCTAGATTTTTTGTGGTCTCTCTTCCTCCCTCCTGGCCTGAAGGCCTAAATCAGGCTAAAGCTATGGTGAACGCTGGACAAATTTTGAGAATTTCAGAGATTATCAGTGAAGGAAGACGTATTGAGGATAAGGCGGTTCGAACTTGGGGAAAGTATGTTTTCTCTGACTTTTGTACTGTACATCGATGGAATGAAGGGCCTGAGGAGAGAGTGGATCTTGTTTTTGACGGCTAACGGTATTCGGCGAAATAACGAAATAGCGAAATAACGAAATAGCGAAATATCGAAATAGCGAAATAACGAAATAGCGAAATAACGAAATAGCGAAATAAGGTAAAAGTGGCCTTACGAAAATATTATGATTGTGAAACAGCCAAATACGACAAATTTAGGCCAAACAGGAAAACTTTGCAGAATATTGCAAGACGTTGCAGTTCTTTCAGATCAGTCATCCTCCGTCATTCCAAGTGCAGTTATTTTGCATAAGAAACCCCTAAGACACAAGGGTACTGCTGCGTGCAAGTTTTGCTATAATCTAATGAAATGTTTGGAAAATTGTATGAGGATTATTATCCTATTGATGCCCTCAATAAAGGGTGACACACTTCCTTGAAGGGGGCACTCGATCCTTTTCACTTTTTCAAAACTTTTTTCTTGATTATGGAAACTTTTTTCGGCTTTGAAAAAGTTTTGCGGTGGCCCATTTCAGCCACCTAGTTCTTTGCCCCTAAAGTTGATAAAAGTTTGCTCACCTCTTTAAAATGTTTTGAAGTGCTTGGACTAGAAAGATTTTTAAAATGGTAGTATAAAGTTCTTTATGTCAGATACATGAATTTTTTTTAAGAAACTGCTTATAAGAAACTCAACTCTCAGATTGCCAAAGATGAAGAAACTCCAGTAATGGGAAAATGCAACTTTAGAAACTATTTGTTTTGACAAAAGAAATTTAATTCATTTTCATTTCTTTTCTGTATCATATTACTTGGAAGGTACTTGAATAATGTCTAAACATTGGAAAAGACTCACAAAACATTGCTTCGAAATGTTCCAGGGCAGCAGGAAGTAAACATGAAGAGTTTTACGTAACATTTAAAAAAACTCGTAGGAAACTCCGAGTGCTCAAAATCCGCATCATGAAGCAAAACGAGCAAGCGAAAGTACCCTTGTGTTCCTAGACAAAATAAACAAGTTCTCTAATGCCAAAGGTAATACTTACCAATACAATATTTTGGTAATCTTAGGGGTTTCTTATGAAAAATACCTGAACTTTGGATTACAGAGGTTGACTAATCTCGAAGAACTGCAACATCTGCAACATCTTGCAAATTTTTCCTGTTTGGCCCGTTTCTACTGTTCAAAATGAACACATTGTTGTCCACTCTCAGCCGTGTTGTCATCGATTTGATGCCCAAAGACCTTTGATAATGATGTGGGCCCATATTTGTCCTATTTGTTTCAGAATCATAATATTTTGGTTAGGCCACTTTTTCGGTATTTCGTTATTTCGCTATTTCGTTATTTCGCTATTTCGTTATTTCGCTATTTCGTTATTTCGCTATTTCGTTATTTCGCCGAATACCGTTAGCCGTTTTTGACCCGTTTACTTTATGGACGACATTGCACTTCTTTCCTCTCCCGTTTATTCCGCGAGAGAGACTTGAAGAAAGTCAAGTTGTCTCCCAGCTAAGAGATTTCTGCTAAGAAACATCATCTTTATCAACCCCAACTGAAATTGAGGCAACCTGTTTTGATGATCTGAAACTCCTCCGCCTTAAATACCCACGAAACGTCATAATTAGTTACATCAACATAAACTCCATCAGAAATAAATTTAGTGGTTTTTCTGAGATGATTGGTGAAAACGTCGATATTTTGGTGATAGCCGAGACCAAAATCGATTCATCCTTCCCAACGAGCCAGTTCTTAATAGACGGCTTTAAAAGTCCCTATAGACTTGATGTTTCTGGGAATAGCGGTGGAATTTTGGTTTATGTGAGAGATTGCCTCCTTTCAAAATATGTAAACCTGGTTGACACCCCTCCCGATATCCAGGTCGTGCCAATTGAGATTAATGTTAGAAAACAAAAATGGTTGATATTACCAATCTATAGGCCTCCACTGCAAAATTCAGAATATTTTGTAGAAGAAATATCAAAATTGATTGATAAATGTTCTAGATATGATAATGTAGTGGTCCTTGGAGACTTCAATCTTGAACCTGATGACATAGCCCTGTCATCATTAATACAAGATCATGATTTATATAACATGATCAAACATCCAACATGTTTCAAGTCTTCCAAGGGCCGTTGCATTGACTTAATATTTACAAATAGAAAGTATTCCTTCATGCATTCCAAGTCATTTGAGACTGGATTTAGCGATCACCATCATATGATCTACACCATCTTAAAAACAACATTTATTAAACTTCCACCGAAAACAGTTACCTATCGAGACTACAAGAACTGGTCTCAGCTGCGTTTTGAAGATGAGTTGAGGCAAAATCTGATCTCAGCTCACCCATCTACATATGAAAACTTTGAATCAATCTTTCTGAAAACACATGCGGCAAATGCCCCTACTAAAACAAAGATAGTCAGAGCTAATGATAAACCGCACATGAATAAAGATTTGCGGAAGGCAATGAGGAAAAGATCAACTTTGAAGAACGTTGCAAACAAAAGTAAGCGAGAGGAAGATATAAGAAAATATAAGGATCAAAGAAACCTTGTCGTGAAATTGAACATTCAGGCTAAAAGACAATTTTTTATGTCGATACAGTCAAAAACAATTGACAACGATAAGAAGTTTTGGAAAACTGTGAAACCTCTGTTTTCCAATAAGAGTCCCATGAGCGAGAAGATCACATTGATTGAGGATGGTAGAATCCTCTCAAATGATGTGGAAGTTGCTGAATGCTTTAATGAATATTTTTGTAATATTACAGATAGTCTGGATATTGACCCCCTTTTTAAGGAGGTGCCAGAACAAATGTCTGTGGAACAAATGGTTTTGAGAGCGATAACTAAGTACAAAGATCACCCCTCTATAAAGGTTATCAATCAAAATGTTGCATTAAATGACAACACCTTTAGTTTCTCTCATGTAAGCCCAAATGAGGTCATGAAGCAGATAGACTTGCTTGACAAGAATAAATCCAATAGTGGGAATATTCCTACTGGTATGTTAAAGGCAACGAGGGAAATAGTTTGCCCCTACCTGACAGACTGTATCAACTCTGCAGTCTATGATTGCAAGTTTCCAAATGAACTGAAGGAAGCTGATCTCAGCCCTCTGTTCAAAAATGATGATTCACATTATAAGGGAAATTTTAGGCCAATAAGTGTTTTACCTGCAGCCTCCAAAGTCTATGAAAGACTTCTAAAAGACCAAATATGCCCATACTTTCAAGACAAACTCTCCGAAATCCTGTGTGGTTTCAGGGAGGGGTATAGCACGCAACATGCTTTAATAAGGTTGATAGAAAAATGGAGGAAATATCTTGATGCATCAGGTATAGTAGGAACAATTCTAATGGATCTATCTAAGGCTTATGACTGTCTGCCCCATGACCTCCTTATCGCAAAACTGGAGGCGTATGGATTTGATTTCAACAGCCTCTGCCTCATGTATAGCTATCTAGATTGCCGCCATCAAAGGGTAAAAATTGGTTCACATAGAAGTACCGCAAAAAGAATAAAAATTGGGGTACCACAGGGATCTGTCTTAGGTCCTTTGCTCTTTAACATATTCATCAATGATCTGTGTCTCATGAGACTAGACTCGGAGATCTGTAATTTTGCAGATGATAACACAATTTACTCATGTGGGATAGACCTACATGAAATTGTTACCAATCTTGAAAGTGATCTCAGTAGATTGCTGGAATGGTTTACAAATAATGGAATGGTAGCAAACCCAAAAAAATTCCAGCTTATGTTCCTTGGCTTGAAAGGCCAGAGAAGACTGCGACTGAATATCAATGAGAACAAATTATCTGCAACAGATCATATTAAATTGCTAGGAATTGAAGTTGACAACAAATTAAAGTTTAACAAGCATGTTAAAACGTTATGTTCAAAAGTCAACAAGAAAATCAGTGCCTTTTCTAGGCTAAATACGTATATTTCTAGAGAACAGGCATTAACAATTTGCAACGCGGTTATCTTATCGAACTTCAATTATTGCCCTTTGATCTGGCTATTCTGCAACAAAGGTGCAAACAAAGAGATTGACCGCACACACAAACGTGCTCTTCGGATCCTCTATAAAGAATACGAATGTCCCTTCGAAACATTGCTCACGCGCAGTGGCAGTTTTTGTATACATGTTAGAAACTTGCAGAAACTCTTGACAGAAATCTACAAGTCTATGAATCATCTTAACCCATCGCTTGTATGGGAATTTCATGAAAAGAAGCATGTAACTTATGATCTAAGAATACAAAATCTTTGTAAACTGCCGCAAATAAAGACACAGGGCTATGGGCAAGAATCACTGTCCTTTAGAGGGAGCTTCCTCTGGAACACCCTTGATGATACTATTAAAAATCAGCCAACACTTGCGGCTTTCAAAAAGAGGATCAAAGACTGGGCTGGTGATAAATGCACCTGCAAAATATGCCGCTAATGATTCTTTCTTTTGTATAAAGTATATCTTTCTTGTAAATAGTTGGTGTGAATTAGTATTTTATTATCTACTATTGTAAATACCAACTTTAAATATGATTTAAATGAAATAAATGAAATGCTGCTGATTAGTCAATCTACGCATGTAAATAAGAATAACAAAGAGATGCCAAGCCTGGTTGACACCAGTGAGATTACGATATTCTCACTGACTTTTCAGCGAGATAATGTCTAATCTCACTGATGTGACGGTAGTAGGTAGGTAGGTATTTATATTTAACGTGGCTAGCCCGCGAAAGTCTGAGAGACTTATTTCCAGCAGGGGCCACGGATGTTTTACCATCAGTCCGCCGCAGCTACCCGCCACAGCTACCAGATTTCCCTCACATGGCTCTGCTCGACCTGGGCTAGTGTTACGGACAGCGACCAAACTGTCCAGCGTGGGATTTGAACCTACGGCCGTTCTGACCTTTGGCTTACCAGTCAGACGCCTTAACCACTCGGCCACACGCTCACTGAACGCCAAAGTTTTTTCGCACTGGCCAATTTTCAGTGAGAAAATCAGTGAGATTAATATCAAAACGTTTTGATATTTATCTCACTGACTTTCTCACTGAACAAAGGCAGTCGCTAATCTTCTTGACGTCAATATGACTCACCCTATTTTGAGCAATACATTTTTGCTTGCATTCAGTTTTAACGATTTAATTTTCCCCGTAACCCCACTTTCACGACCCAGAAACATCACTTTTCCTCCTTTAGTCCTTTATCTGCCAAAGGATTTTTTGTGTAAGCATAGAAGGTAAGTCAAACTTGGCAGAAGCGAAGTCATATTGCATTGGTGAGGAAAAACGTACAAATACGACTTCTCAACCAATGTTCTTCAATTCTGCGCTCTGGCATAAGCTTTACGAGATCTCTGGACCAAGCAAGAGCCGGGGTTGCAGCTTCAAAATCGTCGTCTAAATGATCATAGCCTCGCTTTTATCCTCATGAATCCCCTTTGTTTTCGCAGCGATATTTTCGTACATATTTGTATAGAAGGCTTCGGTTGAATGATGCTGAAGCCTAAATCACTATTGTGCTGAAAAATTCTATTGGAAAGAGTCAAAGGGAACCGAACCTTTTCTGGTGACCTTCCTCTGCACAGAGACCAATCGAATGAATTATTGGCAGCCAATAATTCGTGCTTTCTTTATTTTACGACAGTAAAGGCCCTGTTACACTGCAAGATATCTTATTAGATATTACGTGGCCGAGCCAAAAATAGCACACAAATTAGATATCTAGAGCACAGTTACACTGTTAGATATTTTGTTAGATATTTCTGTTAGATATCTTTTCACGTGATTTTTCTGCGCCTAATTCTTTATCTGTTCAGTGTATGTAAACATGGAAAACGAAGAAAAATTTATCAAGGAGGCTGTAACTTGTACTGTGATTGGTTGTGCGAGTATCTTGTACTGTGATTCTTTGAATCTGGTTATACTAGAAGGAAGAAGCAATGGAGCAACTAACACATTGTTCAAGAAAATGAACTATGACTTTTCTGTTGTTTACTGTTTTAGGCCACTGTCTGCGTTAAAACAGCGACATCAACATGCAAATTGCTGCTCCATGCGAAACGATCCTGTTCACTTCGCCCTCAAGTTCAACCTCCCCTGACTCTTCCTGCAGTGTTTTGCAGAAACAGAACCTGGAAATTTGAGACAAAATGCCGATGCAATGTTGCTGATGGAAATTCTTTTGTTTTCTTTCAATAGTTTCTACGGTTGACAGCCTTTCTACGCCAATAAATCGCGGTGCCTTTCATATTGCATTCCTCCACGTTAGATAAATTCAAATCGATTTGAATTTATTCTGCGCCTGATAAGATCTGTTTTTTCCTCCAAGATATCTTTGGGAATATCTTAGAGCCCATGTTACACTGCTAGATATCTAACCGGCGCGCTATTTTCGGCTCCGCCACGTAATATCTAATAAGATATCTCATAGTGTAACAGGGCCTTAAGACTTAGGTGATTGCACTTCTTTTGTGATGTAGCAAGGGGATCTCACATCTCAATTGGAGACCTCCAAGGTTTGAAAATAACATTCTAATCGTGGGTAGTTGGACATCACAGTTATGTTTCAGCATATGTGCTGCTGCGGGGAAATGATATTTCTTTCTGTGGAGGAAATATCAGAGTAACTTAGATGGAAAATCGAATAAAAATCAAATGGGAAGGAAACCAATCTATTTATTATGCTAGCTCCGTAGTAGTAGTAAATAATATGAAGCACCACAACTGCGGTGTCTAACCACCCATGCTCAAATACAGGTATCTTCCTGGTAGTACACAAATAATATCAGGACAAACAAGAAGTGTTGTTCCATGATGATTTGATATGACTTTACTTTGCAGGTTAGTGGAACACGATATTATCACATGCCGAGCAGCTATTAGAGAGGAAGATCGGGAACTTTGCATAGATACGACGTTTCTTGAGCCCTTTGCTGCAAATACCAGATCATATTGGATGTTCATCGGAGAGATATATTTCGAAAGCAATGACTCGTCGCCAATTCTAAAAGCAAGAACTGCAGCTTGCATGAATGATTTGAATTTTGACTTATTCAGCAAAGCGTTAACTGTAAGAAGAAAACACTTGTCTGAAACCCCACGATGATTATCAGAACAGAAATTGTTGCTAAAGAACTGGGAGAAGTTCATAGGTAGCAAGGAGTCATATTGAAAGAATGAATAAGCTTTCCACACAAAATTCTACCATTATTCTCTTTTTTCTTGTTTTCCCACTGCTCTGTTCTTTGTTTTGATCAGGCCTCGGTGAGTTCTCATTTCTTTCCATAGTTACAGGTGAGTTACAGTGGTAGGAAGTGGAAAACAAAATTTTGCGAAACAGATTATTCATTTTTCAAATCATTCTTCGCTCATTCCTTGCTTCTTATGGAAACACGAACAAAACGAAACTGCTAATAAATATAAGAATGGTCGTCGAAAACTTTGTATCATGACTAAAAAATGCCTTCTTGCACTCCTGGGCCCTCCTGCACAAAATTTAAGTTGGATGACCAAGATATGACTGGGTGATATCATAGGTATCAGCCGCTGTTAAACAGTGTATTGGTGCTCAAATAGCTCGATCTATGATTTTCTTTTTTTATATGCATCTAAAATTTACAATACAAGTTACGTCTACATCCTACGATACTTTCTAATTACTTTACAAACTATATAAACACTACAGGGACAGGACCACAAGGAGCAAAGGACAATGTCTACCCTGTGGCCATTAACATAAAGACATACAAATATTAAAAACTAAATGAATAACTACAAAATACAAAACATACGATTTAGCACTATACACATTACTTCTCGAATCCGTTTCACATTGGATATCAGGCCAGCATAGGAGAAAGATGCTGAACAACAGGAACACAGGACGAGAGAACAGCAACGACAGCAATTGCTACCACCACTGATCCTCCCCCAGAGTCCCTATCCCTCAGCACACTGCGCATATGCTGTCCGGCCAGGGTTTCTGGTTGTCACACGATGATTTGAACTACTTTGGATTAGTATCAAGAAGTTTCCATTGGCAATTCGTTGCCTAACATTAAATGTGAAACAGACTCACAAAAAAAAAATGAGGAAAAATCTACATAGCGGTTGTGTGGCGTAAAGGAAAAGTTTGCGGTTATCCAAGCCGACCTGTTGTATGGATGAAGTTTAAAGTATGTTCCAGTATGGTTCTGTTAACGTCATTAGGAATTTCTTCATTACCGTATAATAAGTATTGAACAAGAACGTTGTTTGGAAGGTCTCGATTTGGACAAATGGTCGTAACAATTCCGAAACTCCTGCGAGAAGATCTTGTCGTTGATTGTCAAATGAAGGGCAAAGCAACAAAAACTGCTCCGTATCCTCAATGCCATCATTTGTTGGGCACATTGGGTTCACTGTATCCCTAAAATTGTGCTTGAATTTATGATAATTCAATTTACTGAGACCGACCCTTATTTGTAAAAGATGACTTAAGCCAATTGGATCATGAATACCAAAGACAGACTTTGCAGTGGGGCGAATTTTTGACAGAAGCTTTGTTTTAAAAACACCAACAGAAGGTGCGAGTCTGATTTCTGGATCAAGTCTATTCCATTCAGAAATGCAGTTAGGATAGAAGCTTGACAAGAATTTCTCCGTTCTTCCCCTTGTCTGCCCAATAACATCCTGATTGCGAAGAGAGTAATTAGGCTGTTGCAGTGGTGGGATTGGCTCCTTTGTATACCATGGGGTGAGATCATTTATAATCTTATAGAACAAAGTAAGGCGTCTACTCCATCTAAGAGAATTAAGTGATTCCCAGCCAAGCTCTGCATACAGTTTTTCTCGTGATGTTCCCCTCCATGTTCCTGTTACAGCAAGAGCAGCAGAATATTGAACAGATTCTAATTTTTCCATTAGATTTGGTAAAATTATGTTTTGACTGAAATCATCCTCTTTAGCTGGAATATGGAAGATTATATCCCCGTAGTCCAGGTGGGGCCGTACATAAAGCTTGTATAATTCATTTAGGGTATGTCTGGGTAAATATTTGGAGAGATACTTTAGCAAACCAATGCCCTTTCTCGTTTTAGAGATAGCTGCTTTGATATGAGGTGAGAAAGAAAGTTTCGAGTCCAAGATGATACCTAGGTGTTTATGTTCATTTACCTTTTTTACCGGTATATTGTTAAAAAGGATCACAGGATGGTCTATTTCATTTCTTTTCCTTGAAATAATAATTCAACAGCTTGCTTTTGCGGATCGGGATTGAAAGACATCCTCCAATCATTGGCCCACTGGGTTATCAGTTGTAGGTCATGGTTCATATGATCTGCAGCTTCATTAGCTTCTCGGGCAACCGTAAACAAGGACGTGTCATCGGCAAAAAGTTTGACATCACATTTCAAGTCTGCAGTGAGATCATTTATATACTCAAGAAAGAATAATGGTCCTAAGATAGAGCCCTGGGGCACTCCTGCTAAAATATCTCCCCAATTAGAACAATGTCCGTTCAGAACGGTTCTCTGTCTTCGATCCTTCAGAAAGCTTTTGATAAGAGAAAGAAGTTGTCCCGAAACACCACATCGCTTCAGCTTATGAATGAGACCGTCGTGCCATACCCTATCAAATGCTTTCGAAATGTCAAGATACACCGATCGGACATCAAGGGGAGGACTACAGTCAAATGCTTGGAAAATTGTATGGGTTATGGCGATTAACTGGTTGATTGTTGAGTCACCGGGACGAAAACCGGACTGATTGGGGTTGAGTAAATCAAATGAAACGAGATGCGAGTATAAGGAGTCATACACAAGTTTTTCGAGCATCTTCCCAAAAATTGGTAAGAGAGAGATAGGACGGTAGTTGCTCTTTAAATTCTTTTCATTTTTCTTATGAACTGGGACTACGTTTGCACACTTCCATATATCAGGAAATATACCATGTCTCAAGCAGTTTGTGAAAATTATTTTAAGAGGAGTAACTAGTGAAGCATCACTTAGTTTGATCATTCTTATAGAAATACCATCCCAGCCATGTGCTTTGTTAGGGTTAAGTGATCTTATGATTTTCAATATCTTTTCCTCTGAAATGCAAAAATCCTCAATCAAAGTAGAACTTTCCGGGGTATCTTGTAAAATCTCACTGCCAGTGTCGATGGTTGTGCATTGGAGTATGAAATAATCATTAAATAGCTGTGCCTTTTCAGTAAAATCAGTAATGAATAACCCGTTTTCTAATAGGGATGGTATTATCGGAATTTTCGCTTTATTTAGAACGGTATTGATTAAAGTCCAATAGGATTTTCTAGACGTCCCTGGATTTGCTAGAGTGTGCCCAATCTTTTCGAGGTAATTTTGTTTTGCATCCTCAATCATTCTTGCACCTTCAGCTACCATTTTTGTATTCCTTCGAGCTTGTCTTCTGGCTGACCGTTCCTCACAAAGGTCCTGTAAGCATGATTCTTTTTTCTTAAAAATCTTTTGACAGCTTGTGTTATCCAGGGCAATTTTCGGGGCTGAATAGTTTTAATTTGATTTGGAATGAAATTCGAGTAAATGTTTAACAGCACTTCGTTAAGCAATTTGACTTGCTCATTGGGGCGTTTGATTTTGTCGAGATGCTCGCGCCAATTAAACATTTCAATACTTTTCATGATGGCAACAAAATCAGCTTTATCATAATGCCAAATCCTGCGGGTATAAGGAGGTCGTGCTATGTTCGAGACAGATAATTTTCCATAAACAATTTGATGATGACAATGCTCGTGAAGAGACGGATGTACACCAGATTCTATAACGAGGTTAGGCTGATCAGTTAGGATCAAATCAATGCAGGATTTAGAATCTCCCATTAAGTGCGATGGTTCTGAAATCAACTGATGAAGACCAAGGTCAGATGTTACTGGTTCGAATAGCTTTCCCTCATTATTTTCTATATCATTTTCCCACCATTGAGTCGAGCGGCAATTGAAATGACCGGTGACGATGACACAGAAGGGATTTTCAGCATGCAGTTTTGATAGCAACAATTCAAACTTGTGAAATTATCAAATTCACTCTGATTTTGACTTGGACTTCTATAAATCACAACAAAGAAATACTCTTTCTTATTTAACTGGATCTCACAAACAACGCATTCTGGGAGAGTAATCAGGTCAGGGCGGTTCTTGGATGGAAGAGAATCTTTTACATAGAGTCCAACACCTCCCCTTTTCACATCTTTCGGATGATTTTCATTATGAAATGTATAACCGTCAAGTGCCAGCCTATCTTTATCGACGGTGCTGTCAAGGTGAGTTTCTACAATACCGATTAAATCATAGTTACACACCGAGTTATATGCCTCGATAAGGGAAATTCTTAAGAAGTCATGTGCGGCAATACTATTCAAATTCCAACAGCAAAAATCAAGTGTTTCAGGACCAGGATTAGTTTCAACATCCCCGCATAGCAGGATGGTTGTAAAAGCCAGCCATTGTGTATGAAGTGTGCAGTATGTCATGCACGCAATATGAAAGTAGGTATACTGGAAGAGACATTGCTTGACAAAAAAACGCTCATATCGAAATAGACCAATTGCACCGAGCGGGATTCGTTTGAGAAGTTCAACAGTCATGTAAATTACCCCTTTGGCAAACTGATGCGTGTGGGCAAACAAAGGCAAGAAACGGGACTGTGTTACCACCGTGTGCACTGCAAGAAACTGTGTTATTAGTACAAAGGGTAGAATGAGGATTGAGATTGCAATAAAACAACAAAAAAACCAGTAAAGCTTAAAGACTTGAAAAAAGACAGAGAATGGTGAAAATGTCTTGCTCAAGAGACAGGATATTTGAACGGATACGCGGAAGCACCCTATTGTTGCTCGCCATTGATTGACATCAACCGGCATCGTCACAAAGAAATCCTCTCGCTGTTTTTCCTAATTGGCAATAACCCACAATGCAGCCACCACTAACTAATAACAAAAGACATAACAAATGTAGATACTCACAGGCTACGAACAATACATTTATTTCCATGAATACAAACAAAAAAGGATAATGTCTTAAATACGTGAACGAAAAGGCAAATCCTTGGAGAATAACGACAACAGCGCAATAAGTGCAAACAATGTTGTGTTAGTGAATAAAGTTGCAGGGGAAATCTAAGAAATCGTTGTTTTGAACCAATTTTTTTGGCAGATAGTAAATTAGTGCATAATTGATGATCGATGATGCTTTGAAATTTATGAAAACGCGAGTTGATTTATCAAGAGACAGCATTTCTTGAACGTCCAAACAATTTCTGTCTTTCCTTCCCTTCTCTGAAATTTGGGAGTTAGCTAAAAGTAAAAGTTTGTTTACTTTGTCCTCGGGGAGCAAAGTTTTGAGAAACAAACACCTGCTATAGTAACACATACAATAACTAGCTCTGGGGAGACTCAACACAGTTCAGTGAGGTGCAACAAAAGGGTGCAGGGGTGCAGATCTATGATTATCTGGTGATAAAAATTGTTTTTGACCCTTCGTTGACTGTGAGTAAAACTTTAGCTGTGGTTCAAACTGACCTTAAGGTAACTCTGCTTTCCGCTCCAGTGAGCAGCGAGTTGCCGTTTTGCAAAACCACTCTCCTCAGAAAACGGTTAGTTTCTCCAATACTATTTGGTCGATCGAAAATCGGTGGACATTGTGCCACATAATTTTGGCAATCGAAAGATATGCAAATCGCAATTGTAAATTATTTTTCAAAACTTTTTGTTGATTTGAGAAAAGTGGATTTATCTCCAAAACTGCTCGAAAAATTTTTGGTTTTCTTTCGATATATCCTTAGCTAGATTGTTGATCTACAACTTTGCCAAGTCTGATTGAAAAGCTAGGCTAGATGTGTGGCAACCGAATTTTATATTTCTGTTTGCCTTTCGACACTGAAGGGTAAACCTTGGTCAACAGATTACCACGTTATGAATCACGCTTACAAACACTCAGCCTTAGGCTGCATTCACATTGCACAATCTTTTGCAAGCGCGTAGACGCTCTTGCAGAAATCTATTTTGCAATCTGAACACTGCAAGGGAAGATTGTGCAATGTGAATGCAGCCTTATAATAACTCTCAGAAAATGTTTCCATTGGCAAAAGAAGGAACGTAATCTATTGGGAATGCTATAGTCGCAATAGACATCATTAGAGCGCTTGTGAAAGTATCATTTCTTGAAATCTACCATTTTTTACAGACTTCCGTTTCATGTCCTTGGAGACTTTTATGAGCATTCACAAAATATCAACTTCTTTAAGAGTCCACAATGAACAGAGATCTAAAACCAAACTTTTTACAAAAGGGTTCAACTCTTTCTCATGTCCTAATAAGTTGACCAAGGTTTCTGCCCTTCGCTGTCGAAAAGTAAACATAAATACAGGGTGTCTCAAAAAATTGTTCGACGTTTGATTAAATACTAAAAAACAACGATACGCTGAATGCACCCTTTGTTAAGTCACCCTTTTCATGAGATTTTAGATTAATTTTTGACACAAGAATCTTGCAAATCCGCTAAAAGTTCATGGAGTTACAAGCATTTGAAGTTCAAATTTGTGCGAATGCTGAAACCAGAGGCCTCGAAATGGCATTTTTGGTAAAAGCTCCATAGGCCGTCGTTTCTGTTATTTCTCAATTGTTTCAGGGCGAATCAAGTTGGATTCAAACAGGTTTTCGATAACCTAACTGTCAAGCATATGGATGTTTTGAGGACACAGATTCAGTCTCTCGCCAATTATGTTCTGAACCACTGTTTTTGGACTTATGCAATGTAAGGAAATTTAGAGAATGATCGCAAGAGATAATTTACTTTAGAAGTTCTTTTTGGTTTGCTCTGATATCAATGAGTGGTATGACATTGAATTAGCTTCTCTAACCTCCGTCTTCGAGCTTTTTGCAATACCAGTAATCTGGGGGGTCTCTGGTTTCAGCTATCGCATATTTTTGATCTTCGAGAGCTCGTAACTCAGTGAACTTTCAACCGATTTACACGATTTTAGTCTCTAAAATTATTTCATAACCTTAGGAACAGGGTTATCTTTCCATGGGCTTGTTCACGTTGTCCTTATTTTTCAATATTTTATCAAACGTCGGACAATTTTTTTGAGACACCCTGTATAAAATTCGATTGCGACAAATCTAGCCTAGCTTTTTCAATCAGACTTTGTAAAGCTGTAGATCAACAATCTAGCTAAAGGTATAGCGAAAGAAAACCGAAAACATTTCGAGTAGTTTTGGAGATAAACTCAGTTTTCTGAAATCAAGAAAAAGTTTTGAAAAATAATTTACAAAGCCAGCCTTAACGGAACCATTGCGATTTGCATATCTTTCGATGTAGAACGACACCCTTTTTACCGATTTTCGATCGACCGTATAGTATTGGAGAAATTAACTGTTTTCTGAGTACAGTGGTTTTGCTAAACGGCAACTCGCTGCCTGTCCTAAACAATTTACAAATTTCGTTTCACCTCATTTGATTAACTATGGGAGGGTTGCCCTTTAGAAAAAAGGTTACGATTTACTCCTAATTATACCACGTATCAAAAAATATACGAATGAAGGAAAGTGCTTGGAGTATATTAAAATCGTCGGATCTGTTCCTCATCTGTACCCCCGGTATATTCCAAAACAGGGTGTTTTAAAGCCTTCTCAATGTTTAGAATTTTCTCCGATACTGTTTTGAGAAATATGATACAAGAAACAAGCGAAGAATAAGGAAAATATGCAGTGGTTTCTTAATTTTTCGGTGATCTGAGATTCTGAGTTTCTCAGAGTTTTCTTATAAAGAATATTCAGGTCGGCTCTCTTCTCGCGTGTCAAAATCCCATTCATTAGCTGTTGATAAACGATTTTTTTTACATCTCAAGATCAGTTGTACTAGTTTGTACTAACTTAGGGACTAGATTTATTACGTCGAGTCCTAGTAATCGCTACCACCCACCCAAACCCCACTCATACTATGATAGTATGAGCGGGGGTTGGGTTGGTGGTAGCGATGGACTCAACGTAATAAGTATACTGAAGGGCTACCAAATGGTAGGTGAAGATGTTGTGGCACAGTGGTGTAATCCTCTGACTTTGCAGCCAGAACAGTCAGGCGGAGTGGGTTCGAGACGCGGTAGGGAAGGAATTTGTATTGTAGGAATTTTAAAATGAAACTTGAACTTGAAGGGCCTCACAACGTGTGAGCGTCATGACAAAAGGGGTCGCGGACTCGATTAGCTCATTAGCTCTTTGCTACTTCCGCGATCCCCCCCGCGATCCCAGCGCTTGGCGCTAAAATCTGCAACTTCACCATCATCACTTCAAAGGTAAAAAATATAAAATCAAATTAATACGATTGGTTGAACAAGTGTCCTCACTGTTGGACTGTTAGGACAATTACCAAAAGTTTAGAAAATCCGAATAAAACGAACTGATAACAAACGAACTGATGAATTGATCATTTGATGATGGATTGCACTGGATAGTGCCGCTGCGAAGCACTGTCAGAAATCCGTTGATCCCCTGTGGTGCCCAGTCTTTTTTCATGAAATACTGCGAATTTCAAAAGTAACAACTCAAACCGAAGCACGTCAAGAATTCGAACCGCCATTCAACGTTGAGGATTAAAAACATTTATTGCCATTTGTGATACTTCGAAGCCAAGATTGAATGATCTTCAACATATGCACGAATCTTTCCTTTATGTTTGAAGACGCGTTTGGATCTCTACATTTGCTGACTTAAGAGGCGAGCAAGCGAGGTAAAATCAGCTCACTCAAAATCGAAAGAAAGACCAGACAGTAAGGAGCAGCGAGGTTTGCCTCTCCCTTCGACGCAAAGATGGATGAAACTGCGTTCCCAACGAAAGTTTATGATGGCATCGATCAGTCTATCATATCATCTGTTACTTCATTAAATTCAGATAATGGTAAGGCATTTTGAAGTTACGTGAGTGGTGAAGTTTAGAAGGAAAGGCTACGAGAGTCTTTATAAATATGTTTGCAATGCAGACGTGAAAACATATTATTGTCGCCTGCCACTGCCCTGCTCTGCAAAGACCAAAGCAGAAGGAACATGGTATAAACTGTTTTCTTTTCAAAATCCAGTTGTAGTTAAAAAACTTCTGCAAATAAAATTAATTACCTAAAATCCTCGTAAAAACGCCGAGGAAGTTTCATTTCATTTTTTCAGTTCATAATCGAAGAGGCAGAAGTGCAGAAGCTCAGCTCCAACAAACCCTCTCCTCGTGGGGCTGGGGCTTGGCTTACTTCCTAGACATGACAGTATGCCACCAAAAGCATAATGGACATTTGCTCAGCAATTCAGAAAATTTCTAATGGAAATGTGAAAGTAGAATGACTGATTGAGAATGATTGCTCAAACGTAGTATGACCCGTTGTCTACTTCTTTCTTCAATTATTCCATGAAAATATGTTGGCCAATTGGTTGAAATAAATAGTGAAATACATCTGAATTTAAAATGAGATGACTGCCCAGTTGCCTTCAAGCTTAGTTGGAAAACTTGGAAAATTTTCCCTGCCTCTATAGCTATTTATGCTAAGAAATTTTGTTGACCCCCAAGGTAGGAACTGGATTAGACACAAGCAAGCTCCCTTCTATTGCAATGCACAAGGTTGCATTCACAGCTTGCAGTCAATTTATTCTCACTTGCTACAAAGGGGAGGAGGGTGAGGTGACAATCATGCATGCCACAAAATATTTGAAAAGAGAAATCTCTTGAATAAAAATTTTGGTGCAGGAAAGTTGGATTATCAGCAGTGTTATGGGTTATCTTTGATGACAAACAAATTTGGAGCAGGTCTTTCTTGATTTGGGCTGAAAAATATCGTGCTTTTGAAAGACCAATGAAGCCTCATAATTCTGCCTCATCATAGCACCATATATTTGTAATTATGATGTAAATGATGACAAGAATATGCACTGAGATGGCAATTTGATGGACCATTGCATCAAACTAGGGCTTTTTCATAATAGTTCAGTAGGGAGGTCTAATTAGACACATTTAAACACAAGATCAAAGAGAATTTCTTCAAAAAGATACAAAGAGAGGAAGATGACATATATGTGTACTATTGACACCGTACACCCTCTCTTTGGCCCGTTTCGGTCTTTTCAGTCCATAATGGTACAAATTAGCTGTATTTTAACCATTTCAAAAATTTTCGTTTCTTCTATGTAAACTTTTCTTTTATTGACACCTTTGGAGGGACCATTATGGAAACAAGGTTGCACTGACCTTTTAATGCTATCCCTGCCATTTTATCTAGGGGTGTTTTTAGAGTAAATGTTTTTGAATCTTGTACTGTAGTTAATTAGTATATTATCACACGCCTGTGAATTAGTCTTTTTTTCTTTTAATAAACTTATATTATATTCTTATTCTTATATTATAAAGAATATAATATTCTTTAATTTGGTGAAATTATACATACATACATTAGAGAGTTTCAGGCTGATTCAGATCTTCAATCTCATTTACAGAATCAATGGAGAAACTCAGTTTTTGTTTGACAAGTGGAATATTCCTAAGTGACAAACTTCTCTTGGAGGCTGTTAGGGTATGTATATCATTCTTTCAGTCACCATTAAGAGTTGACCAAGCTACAATTTTGTGGTTTTGCATTAAGGCCAACATCCACTGCTGTAGTTTTAGTCTGCAAACTGGGCGCCTGCTTATTGTGCATGCTCTAGCAACAGAGCATGTGCACAAGGCAAGCGCACTGTGTGCTGACTGAAACTACTGCAAGTGGAGGATGGCCTTAAGACAGTCAGATCATTTTCTTGTCACCATCTCTTTTTTGCATCAATGAACAGAATGTGGCTCTCAAATGTTATATCCTGAAGGCAACAGTTCACACACAAGAGCACTTGATCAAATCAAAATGAAACAAAAGAGTAATTGACTGTGGCTGCATCAAATCTATTCTAGAAGCTGCCAGAAACTTAATGTTTGTCTTTACCAGTCCTTTGTTTTGAAAAAATGCCCTTTCTCCATTCAGCAAAAATCTTTCTCTCAAAGTTTCCTAATTCATCACAGGGTTTGAATGGTGAATTCAAATGCATTATCACAGATGAAGAACTGTTAGAATTTTCAGAAGAGAAAGACAAACATTATTTCGTATGTGACAATTTTGGAAATAAAGTATACAACACTCTTCACAAGAAGAAATGCAGAATTGTTGGTGCACCTTATGTCATATCATCATACAGAATAAATAAAGAGATGCCTCCAATGCACAGACCAGTTTACAACAGGGCAATGGCTGGTGTTTGTCTCTGCTTTACTGGCTTTAGAAATAAAGATGAAATGAGTAGACTTTGCAGACTTGTACACCATATGGGAGGAAGTGTGAAGAAAGAATTTACTGGACAAATAACACATTTGGTTGCTCATTGTGTCTATCAAGGCTTGAAGTACAAGGTTTGTTCTGTTTTTTCACAGAAGTGAATGGATGGTGCTTAGTGGAACAATCTGTTAATGGGACAAAGAAAGCATTTTCACATGAAGAAACAATAATTGTTTCTTGAATGATATAAATTCATTTTTGCTGAAATTGTCAAATATAGTATATACTTGGGCTAATTTTAGATTTGCAGATGTACATAGTGCTTGAGTTAGCTATTTATCTCTAACCTGTGTTGTTTCTGTTGAGTTGAATTTTTTCTGAATTGATTCATTTCTTGACTGACACAGAAGTCAGAAAACTTTTGGTCTATCTGAAATTTTTTTTGTTAAAATTGATCATTTTTTCCTGTTTTTTATAACTGGATCCTGAGGAATGCCCATATTTATCAGCAAATGTGGGGTCTGCACCCCCATAGCCCTGCTCAAATTTTTGAGGTTGTAACTACCTGTTACTGATATGTTTAGTTTTATAACCTGCCCACCATTTAATGCCATTTATGTTGCAGACTGCTGTGAGTTTTGGAACTCATATCATGAGTGAACAATGGATCCAGAAGGCATGGGACCAGAAAAATGACATGTAAGTCTTGATGCTTTCCTTTTAGTTCCACCTTATGACTAAGTCTTTTTCCTTCTCAAATATACCAGACAATGGAACAAGTTTTCCTCCAGATTCTATTCAGTATACCTTCGTAAACTCATCTCAAAGTTTGCATTTTTCTTGTTCAGTGACAAGCCTTCCCTTAACCTTGTGAGCTACAGTTTAAAGATTTACAATGCCTTTGGTTTAAGAGCGCTCCATTCAGTTGCTAGATTCTGCTGTTAAACTGTATGGCAAAAACTAATAAGAATATCAATAGTTTTTGAAGATCATCTGGGTAAGGTAAGCTTTCTCACTCACGGTATATTCAGGATGGTGGCGCATTTTTTCCAAGTTTGGGCAACGCCAACGCCCATTACAATGGTAAAAACTGTTTTCGAAGTAATTACATGACTTATTTTCTTTTCAACAAACCGACCCACCTGCCTGCAACGGATCAAAACAAAGTAAGCGGATATTTATCGTTCGTGGGATTCCGAAAATGTAATCATGACAGTAGCTTATTGTTAAAGACAATTCTTACAACAGTTGGCTCGTGCAGGGAAGTGCATCCAATGGTTTGAAGCATAATCGGCGCGTGTCAGTAAATCGTGTTTTCTCTCAGAGACCAGATTTCCCTGACAAGCGTTGTATTTTTTGTGGTTTTCTCGTTTTTAGCTGGTAACATTTGAAATTTAATATTTTGCAAACCGTTCTCGTTGTGGTCGTGAATGCAATGGAAATTTTGACTTAGTGGCAAACCATTGCTTCTTTGAAGGTACCTCTCCAATCGTTAGCAAATGGAACTTCACCTGAGCAACTTTGCGTAATATGTTTGCCTAAACGTTCTTTCGAATGATTATGTTTCCTTACGCAAAGACCCAGCCTGAGATCAGGCTCACCTCACTTAAAAAATAGATGTTTTTACTTTGGTGGTGAGCCTGATCTCATGCTAGCAAGACCATAGACGCTAAAGCGGAGAGATGTCACTCCCAAGGGATATCGTAAATCTTTGCAAGAAATCGTTTTGTCTTTAAGAAAACCCCATCGAAAATCCATAAAAATCTTTCAGGGAATTCATGTTGTTCTGCAAAGATCTTGTACATCTTTCTGAATGAGGGAAATGGAGTAAAGCCTGTGTGATTCATTGCAAATATTATATCCTGTTTCAAGTCTGTTTTTGGCCGTTGGTCTGTCCACTCTCCGGAGCCTCTGTCAGTGTGGTCTTTCTGGCAAAAGTAGGCAGGGTTAGCTTAAAAAACGTACATATTTACTAAGACCTTTCGATGTACGTTGTAGCCTACGTGAATTGCCTTGCTATGAGCTGAAAGCTCTCGCAGAAGAAACTGATTGCAAAAGATGTAAGAATCAATCTGTTATCCGTGAAAAGAAAGCTCATCTTTACAAACGTCGTACCGTCAACTTTTGGGAGGAGCATGGCCATTTCAACAACGTTGAATATGATTTATAGGAAGGGGCAGTACACTAAAGTGTTTTCTCCCATTACACCATTGTTTCTGGAATTCATGCCACACCGTCCAGTGCTATTCTAACAAAGCCACACCGTTTATGTTTTGCTACAGTGGTTCTCAGGGCCGTCGAGAGCCAGCTCGTGCCCTGGAGTAATCTATGGGGGCGGGCGCCAGAGGATGGGGCTTGGGGGCGCAGCCCCCAAGAAGACTTTTTTGCGACCACGCCCTACAATCTCTCGGAAAATGAGGGAAACGCTTCTTATAAGATGAACTGTTCTAAGAGGTTGCCCAATATACAAAACATTGCATTATGAAACAAGGAGGTCGTTTTATTTTATGTTATTAAAGCCTAGCTCAGGTTGTTGCAGTCAATGGAGGTGCTAGAGGGAACGAAGGACTCAAAAGTCAAAAAGACTGAATGTGAATGGTAACTCAACGACTTCAACGACCGACTCGCTGGGATAGAGCCAGTTGCTATGAAATAGAATATGAATATGAAATATCAGTAAAACTGTTTGGTTTGTAAGATGTATACTGTCATCACAGTCGACGGTGGTTGTTGTGTTAAAGCAGATGAATTATCATAAATGTGCACTGCGGAGATTTATAGTAATGATGAATTTTCATGGCACAAAATATTTACGGACCCCCTTGGTGCCCGGGACCCGGACATTTTACCCCCTCTCCCCCTTCTCGACAGTTCTGGTGGTTTTTAAGGTAGGATTTTACTGTATTGCCCCAATCTAATCTTGCACCAATTCGTCTTCGACGACTTGACCTGAATTTCCTTGATCATAGAAAATGTCTGGCCAAGTGCATTCTTCCTTGGTTTTATGTCAGTTGTGATGTGAATAAGATATTTGAACATGCTTGGTTAACCTCGTGTTGTGGAGAGACATTCATCTTTTCATCCTGGCATTTTCCTTGAACATGTTTTGAAACGAGCGGGGTATCAGCCATTCTTAGGAAATAAAAGAGACTCGCTTGGCCCACACAACTAATGTTGGAGGATCTTCGGGGTATTGTGACGTAGTATTGAGCTCTTTGTCAGTCCAGGATAGAGATTACCTCCGAAATCTATTACTCATACTCTCCTTCGTAGAGACAACATGGGTCATTAGAGCTCTCAGATTTGCGGGGGCCAACACACCCACAATGGGAAACAACTGATTGATATGCACTTTTATGGAGTTGTTTGCTGTAATCGATTGTTTCAAATTTTCAATGCTGCAGTTTTTCTGAGAATCCTGATGTTGGACATGCATATTTGATTCATTACCTCATATGTTTATGGATGTCTTCATGGAAGTGTTGATTGATAGCGTTTCTTCAAAAATGGTTTTATTTTGTTTCAGAGACTTCAAAGCCACGGATGAATGTTTCGTAAGTATTTACTAAATCTTTCTAGCTTGGAATAATGAAATTGCAGTTTCATTGACCATCTTTATTGTTGCTAGTATGATTACCGCGGCACCGCAGCACCGGTTTGTGCACCTGCAGTTTTCCTGTGCACCAGATAATCTGGTGCACAACGCTTTCGTTCCATGTTGGTACTTCACGGTGTCAGGCAGTCTAGCATGCAGCAAATTTTTTGCTGCGACATGAGGTTGTTTCTGCAGCTGTTCACTCACTTCAAATTCTTGTTAGCGAAGTTAGATTTTCTCCATCCAAAGAACATCTGAAGAAAAATCAGATACTTCGTTGTGAAGGTTTGTCAGTTTTGAATTCTTCTCAAGTCGTCACGAAATTTGTGCTTAAATATACTTGATGGTAAGCACTTTGTTGTTTTCAACACGATGCTGAGTCGCTGTACAGCTTCTACCTAATGATGCAAGCACTTTGCATGCTGTTTTTTGGGTCTTACTTTCAAGCGTCGCAAACAATTTCAAACCTCGTTCCAAATATATTTAGCCATTCGAGTTACAGCTAACTATTTTGATTTTGCAAAATAGTGACAGTTTACACTAGACGATGTTAAGATTTACATTTTTCAATTTCATCAGAATTTTGCTGCAATTCACACATAAAAGTTACGTGATAGCTCGCCCCATACCTCCAATAGTATACCAGTTAGCCTTGAGCGAGATGCATTTGTTAGCAAAATATTGAAGCTTTTTATGTATAAATAAGGTCGTGCAAATTTGATCTCCAAAGAGCTCTTTTCCCCGAGTGTGTTTGTGTGGTGCGGACAGATTTGAAGTTTCATTAGTAGTCAAAGAGATAACTTAATTGTGAAGTAAAACAAAAACCGCAGGAAAGCTTGCAAACACAGATAGTTCGGGAACTGGAATAAAGTGACCGTGGGTATTACAGTTAGTTTGAATGAAGACGTCGGTCTTCTCAGGATAGAGGGAAAGACTGATTGCTTCTATTTCCTTAGTATGCATCAAAATTAGTTTAATTACGACGAATTTATCTTCTCCTGTGAGGTTTTAGTGATGTATTACGTAGTAAAGCGCAGCTCGTTTCTTTTCTTAAAGAAATGTTCAGGGAGCCATAGAAAGCTCAGTATTTATGAAAGGCTTCATAAATTAGAACGAGTGAATGTAAATGAAGGAAAGATGAAATATCGTTGCCTCTTAAGCGTTAATTTGATTGTCACCATAACATTTGTAAGCAATAAGTCAATTTCTTTAATCCCACACAAGTGCAAAGAAAGACAATAATCATTTGCAGTCATCAGGAACAGAAGAAGCTTTTGCACCAATTGCTAAAAAGACAGCTTTCTTTATTTGAAATGAAAGGGGTTTGCAAGGGTATTTCCTAAAACAACTCCGCCGTTCTTGATTAGGTTTCTGCTGCTGCAGTCAGCCTCAAGCAGATCTTCCACTCATGGTTGTTTGCACTTTCCTTACCTTTCTTCTTATCATTAAAGGGTCTCTATGTCTGACTGCTCATTGTCTCACTTTCTAAACTTTATTGTTGACGTCGACTGTCCTCTGGAGTCGCAAACGATTTGAGGATGAGATTATGGTGGGCTATTTCATTGGCCAGTTTAGAAAAATGTAAATATGCAATTCTCCAATGTATGCATTCATTGATATTGTTGCACTGACTCGTTTCTTCCTGAATGAGTTATGCTATTCCAACTATTCTACTAAAGTACGACCGATTCGGTTCTATTTGCTTAATAGTAAATGTTAAGGTCTCTTTCGAAAGAGGCAGAGAAGCGTAATATTCTTAAGAAACATCAAGCCTCAAAAAAGACAACTCTTGGCCTACGCAGCCGTCTAGGTTGAAAAATGTATAGCTGAAAAGCTCTTCTTTAGCTGTATCCAAAGCTGTGCTCCGTTTATTTGTTAACCCAATGGGTTTTCGTCTACATACGAAGAAACGGCAAAGGGCTGGCAGATTTTGGAAAATTTGTTTTCTCAATAAAGGGGAAAGCACTAAGTCGCTACAATCACAGTAAGACTTTATCGAGCATTAAAGATCGTCTCTAGAGAGTTTAGTCTAATTTAACTTTGTCTTCCTAAATGTTGTTGATTTCTTTCAAAAAATGTATTTTTTAGATTCTAAACAATTAAATTTGGTACTCTTACAGTTTTTGAAAGAACCTTTGCAGTAGCACAGTGTTTTTCGTTTGCGAATCTAGCCGCTTGAGGGATTACAATCGATACATTTCATGTTCTTTTTCAAGAATTAATTGTTGTCTAAGATACGTGACCGAACAACTCAAAATTCAAATAGAATATTTTTTCAAAGAAAGCATCAATGATCACGAGAAAGTGACTACCGTAAACTCCCTTGAGATAATCTTCCATGCTCGATACAGTTTGCTATGATAAAATCCGTGTTATTCGTTGCAGTAGAGACTTGCTGCTTCCCCCGATTTTGGGGAAACCAACTTTTCTAAAATCTGATAACCCTTGGCCATTTCTTCTCATATGGACAAAAATGTAATTAGCTATGTCACAAATAAATGGAGCACAGATTTGGATACAGCTAAGATAGAGCTTTTCAGCTATATATTTTTCAACCTCGACGGTTGCGGGAGCGAAGAGTTGCCTTTTTTTGAGGCTTGATTTCAACCCCCTTCTGTAAGTTTAAATTTCGAAAATGCTGCTTAAGGATTTTACGCTTCTCTTCCAATTAAACAAGTCTGGTCTTAATTGATCACAAGGTTTGTTGCTAGGCAGTATGAGCTTCAGTACTGAAAACGGAGAAAGTGCTAATAAGTTTGCATTTGAATGCCTAAAAATTCATAAGATAGAGTAGATAAAAAGAAAATGTGATTTTCTATCGATTGAATGTAAGTTTTAAAAATCCAACATTATACATTATAAATATTTCGTCATCAAAATGAATGACATCATGTAAATTGTTTTTTGCTGATGTAAGCAAATATAGAAAAGTTATTTATCAACTGAAAGCTCTTTTAAAGACCAATCGATTGGTACCAATTTTGATACATTTTTATTGAAAACCAGACAATTGTTACAGTTTTTGTTATTTTCTTTGAAACCACTCTCCAAATAAGGTATTGTTATTGTCACGTGACCAAATTTATGAGAATGAAACATTTAAAATTCGATAGGCTATTAACTTTCAGGAAAAGTCACCTTAGTTTCACCACTCTAGCTTCTTCCATCTGAGAGCTATAGTTGGTAATTCAAGTGGGGGGGCCATGATAGCCCCCCCCCCGGGTAAAATAGGGTGAATTTTGTGCTTGATGTCTGAGTGCAACTCATAATTCGTTGGAAAAAGCAAGTGGCGATAAGCGGCGATAAGCGGCGATAATCATTTGGTTTTTATCTATTTTATTGACATTCCAGGTTATTAATATTAAGGTCAGTTTACACGATCATGTTCACTCAAAATTTGCTTTACGTTTTTTATGTGATTACAGAATGTGATCGTGTGCATGGGCTTCACAAGTTGCTCGAAGTTATGTTAGGCAGTTCATATTAATCACCGCTAATTGTAATTGCAGATTTTTCATTTGACCAGCCCTCAAATGAAAAACCTGTGATGCAAGTAACTTGTAAAGCCCGTTTACATGGTCACATTCTATGATCACACAAAATCTGAAGCAAATCTTACGTGAATGTGATCGTGCAAACCGTCCCCTGACAAATCCAAATTATGACCAGATGTCATAATATAGATTTGTCACTTACTAACCAAGAATGTCAATAAAATGACTGAATACATGGACTGAATGGTGCTCCCTGGACTGAACCATGCGCTTTCCACCTGAGTGTTCAAGTCCTGATTAATTCATTTCAACTCATGCTATGAATAACAAGGACTTTGTGTTCCAAACAATCATTCAATGAATAGCTGTTTAAGTTGTCTTGTCCCTCTGTTCTTCCATTTGGCCTTCGTTGCTTTTTGTTCATTGACGAATTCTTCGACCTGTTTGTTTGTTAAATCCAGCGAGGAATACAGCAAATACTTTTCTTGTCTGCTTAAACTCTGATAGAGAAGCAATTTGTGGTGGACCTCTTTTGTCTTATCAGATCTGGCAGAACTATTACCCCTTTTGCATTTTTTGTGTGAGATCGCTTACATACCGGTTTATGTTTGATACCAATTTCTAACTTTTTGTTAGCCAAAATGCCAATGTTGATACCAACGAATAAGATTTGGCACTTTTGTAACTGTGCCGAAATTTCAGCTCTTACATCATGAAGATGGATGAATCTTTGTAGTTAAAAAGGAGTAATATTTTGTCGCAATTAGATCAAACAATAATTATGTTTTAGACGGTATCAAGATATTTGAATATACTTTTAAAACAGTGAGTTATATGCCTTTCTCTCTGTTTTTGCTAGATTGAGAAGTGGAAGATGAGACCATTCCAAGGGCTGAAACTGAGTTTTGTTGGCTTCCCCGAAGAAGAGAAGAAACACATGGAAGAAACTGCTGTAGAAAATGGTGTGTATTTGCTTCTCGTACTAGCTGGTAATATTTTCCCCTGGTTGAGTAAAGAAACGAAAGAAATTCGAGAAAAAGTTGCCAGCTCATGCCATAGGTATATTGCTCTTCTGAAAGTTTTCCAGCATCTAAGTTTTAGTCCACGAGCATAATTTTGGCTTCCTATTGATAAACAGTAGACAAGACACCTGAACTTTAGGATACTCAGGCAATGTTCAGGCAACGACCTCAGGCAAAATCGAGAAGAATTTTGAGTTAAGTGAATCAATACTTGGCTATTTTTCGCGCTCCTTTTAGGAATGACTTCCTGTTCCTTTCTTCAGACTGTGCTCGCTTCAATGTTTCCATCTATCTACCGATCTTTTGCGTGCAGATATGTTACAAAGAGCTCAAAAACCTATTGTTTCAACGATATTACCGTATGATGTAACAGCGACTGTTATGTTACAGGAGTGTCAAGATCATTAAGAAAGAAGACTCCGTTAAGGTGTAATTTTGATAGATAATAACATTTATCTGCCAAATTGTGGCTGAGTTATGTAGAATAATGTTTTAATTTCTACGTAGGTGGCACATTCTTGCCTGTTGGAGACGATGGATGCACACATTTGGTTGTTGAACACTCTGCAACTGAACTGCCAACTGAAGGGTCATACAAAAGTGTGCACATTGTCAAACAAGAGGTTTGCATATTTTCTTGCTTTAAGTTATCTGGGCGGTGATTGTATTTCCTAGTCAAACTGGAATGAGAGCAGTTTCATTTTTGGTAAAAACATGATGTGATGCAAAAAGATTGATATTTTTTACCCAGACTATCTCGATTAACTGACATCGTTCTGAATTTGCAACCACCATGTTTTGAATTTGCAGCCGCGATTGAAAAGATATGTGATCAACCTGTACAATCTACATCGTCGCTCAATTAAGAGTTACTTGAGGGATCTTTAAAAGTTGTTAAAGGGAAATAGACATATCTGTATCGACAAACTGCAAATGCCCTGCAGAGATGCCCACATGCCCATCGTTTCCTTCGCCAAACAATGAAACTGCAGGCGTCAAAGTAGTTGAATACAATAGCTTATATTTTTAACTTGGCCAGGGCCAGCTTTTAACCGTCTCTATTCCCGTTAAACAACTGGATCTTTGTTGGCTTTCAGGAGTCTGCTACCATAGCCAGTTATTTGATGTGGCGCATTGGTGTAATCCTCTGACTTTGTATTCAGGACAGTCAGGCGGAGTTGGTTCGATACCCGAGAGGGCCCCAACACTTCAGGCGTCATGGCAAGGGGTTGCGGACTCGATTAGCCCTTGGTTACTTCTTAAAAACCGCAACTTCACCTTCACCATTTTTAGAGCTTCATTGCAATTAATTAACCTTTCTTGTTGAGGCTACTGCTTCTAACTGCTATTGTTGCGTGATGTTTCAAGTTTTGATACTCTTTCCGTTATATATATGAATAGAAACATGGTGGAAACTTGCTTCTGACAGTAAACTACTCATTGCAAAATGCATTCATTGAGTTCGCACAGTTTCAGTTGATGAAAACGGAATACGCCTCGGAAAACATGATATGAAAAGCTTATGATTGCTAGTAATAAGTCCCCAAATCTTGTCCTTTTTGGTCAATCCATCATATCTCTATCCAAATACTTATCTTTACTCTGAAAACTAGGTAATGAATTTCTCCATTCCTATTGATTCTTCATAGTGGTTTTGGGCAAGTATACAAATTGATGCCTGTGCAGATGAGAGCCTTTATCGCTTCAATAACGTAAGTTTTTCATTTTTTAACGCAAAATGTTTATCACGCAGAATTGAAGAATAAGACAAGAAAACTTTAGCTGTTCTACAAAGAAACTGAATCGAACGATATATGATATATACATTTTGTAGAAGTTTTGAATGTGCACGAAAGCGATAGGGGGTCTAGCGCTCTCTATCGAACCTTTCACATAGAAATGTGTAAGGATATTGCTCGATCCAGACTCGTCTGTAGGATTGCTAAAAGGGGGTATTCTCTGAGAAATGCTAGGGAATAAGGCTCCTCGTATGGACACTAAAAACCAAAATAACGAACAACACACCTTTTTGAACTAAGCGACATCGTGTTGAAATTTTCAAAATTCCTTTTTGCGTCATATGAAATTTCAGACCCCATATTCACATTCAGCACCCTAATTTTAGTCTAATCACGAATTTTCATGATCTTAGTGCTAACGAATTTAATTCTATGAGGATAACAAATTTTAAAATTTATAAGGGATTTGACCGTGAATAATGACTGAGGGTGTAAAGTTACACCGTGAACGATTTTGACGGTCAAATCCCTCATACATTCTCAAGTCATTATCGCCATAAAATCGAAATCATATATTCTAGGAATATGAAAATTTGGAGTTAAACTAAACTTGGGGTGCTGAATCAAAATCCATGGTCAGAAATTTAGTATCGAGAAATTTTCAAAAATTTGCAAAACGAGGCCGTTAGTTGAAATATTTGCTCATTCTAAACAGTTATAGAAGATGAACCATATTTCTTAAGGTCATCATGAAAATTTTACTCATTTCTTAAAGCGAGAACAAATGAAAAGTCTTATTTGCAATGTAGGAAGATTTTCGAAAACCAGCCTTTAGTTTTGAAGGATTTAGAGATAATTCTTTGATATAAGGCTGGAATAGTTGAATTAGGGAGACATTTTGCCACTCTGTCACGTGCAGTTAGTAGCGATTACATCCATTAATTAATTCTTACAAATTTGCAGGATAGCACTGCTTCTCCGTATGTCAATTCTGCTAGTCGCAAGAGTCAAAAGAGGAAGTTACGAAATGTGGATCTTAGTGATTTGTTGTCTCCTGATTCCCCTCTATATGCACGAAAGAGAAGGAGCAAAGACAGGCTGTCCGCTATTTCATCGACCACTATGGATTCTTCAGTCGGCTCCATGGTCGGTAAGTAGCTAGTTGGAATAGTTTGGTGGTAGAAAACCTGCTGTGCAAAGAAAGGGGAGATGTTCTTCCATTTGAGCTGGGGAAATCGCTAGAAAGACTTCTTTAATAGGCTTTCAGCTATTTTAAACAAGAATCTGAATTGATCGATATTTTTATTATTTTGGACAATTTTCGAATGTGCACTATTGTGATGGAAACTCCAACATAACGCAATCGAACCTCTCGTATGAAAATGTATAAAAATAAGGGTCGATCAAAGCTCTTTTGCAGAAATACCAAGAGGAAATTTGCGAAAATTTGCTCATGCAGTTCATGCGTCACCGAGGCTGTTCACAAAGACGATTACAGCCTCTGAATTTGTTCCTTTTCAATGCTGGCATTTTCTCTTTTTCTTTGTGACGACGGCCGAGTAAACATTGAATTAAGAATATCTGCCCCAGAATGTTGCTTTTTTAATGAAGCTAACTCATTCATTGTTCCCATTTTTGAACTGAAGCATCAATTGTTCGGAAAAGATATTAGCAGACTTGGTCATTCAATAGTAGCATTGCGAAGGTATAAAGAACTTCTAAAGATTGATATTATGAATTGTTTTCTTCGTGTCAAATCCTTATGCACAATTCTTCAAAAACTTCAAGCTGTCCTTACTGGCACTAACTTCCCAGCTTTATCTATTTTTGTATCTGAGCGTGCTTTAGCAACAAGGAGAATATCTCCGTATGAAGGTCATCTACAGATCAATCAAGTCGATGGGAACTGGAGAAAAAATTCAAAAGACTTTCGATGGACTCTTACAACATTAAGAAGTGAATCATAGTTAGATTTTAAATTGTTATCTCTAAAACATGCTTTGTAACAGCAGCCTATCTGCATATTGTATTTTATGCAGCATAATGCTTATAGTTCACCACGCGATAAATCACTTTCTCAATTGCATCCGCTCTAATACAAATTTTGCAGAAATATCCAGAGAAGGAGACATAGCGGAAGAAGAACCGGAGAAACCAAGTCCAGTTGTATTGACAAAGCGACACCAAATTGCGGCTGAATTGCAGCAAACGGAAAGAAACTATGTAGATACACTTACGACTCTCATCAAGGTAAGACATCTTTGTTTGCCGTTGTAACTTGCAGCATTAAACTGGGAGCAATTTCAGTTGCAGGATCATAGGAACATTGGCGCTTTTGTGGTGCATGCCCATCCAAACATAGGAACAAGGCTTAGGAATCATCATTAAAGACCACAGGGAAACCGGATTAACTGTTGATTTTGTAATGTTTGTTATTTGTTAATTCATTCTATTTTGCATTTATTTTTCGTGACCTCTACTATGCTGCGCAGCGATTTTCCACTGCCGAGGGAGTTAACTCAAAGGGAGAAACTGCAAGGGGTGTGCGACGCGAGGGAGGAAAATTCGAAGGAACGTGAAGGAAAAAATGATAAAGGTTACAGAAAGCAACAGTTAATCTGGTTTCTGTGTGAAGAAACCTCAAGCGAAAGTCTTATTGATGTAGAAATATTTCATTGAACGTTGATAGACCTACTCATAATCATTTTCTTTGCTTACTTTCACAACAGTTTCACTTCGGTTTAAAGCGAGTTGACTCGATCTGTTTCTGAAATGTAAATATATTCGATCTTAATGATTATCCCAATTTGGATCCCTTGAAATCTATCCTCGTTCACATAGCGCTATATGCCCTCCTTAGATAGCTGTCCTTGTAAACAAGCAGTAAGATTTATAATCTTTTGGTTTTTTCCTTTTGGACCCAGGTCTAGCTAATTGCCTTAGACTCTGAATCTTGTATTGCAATTATTTAGGTGTTCAAAGAACCAATAGAGCAATCATTTGATCAGAGAGGTGGGCCCTTACTAGTTGCTGAAGAAATCAAAACGGTATTCGGGTCATTACCCGATATTCTAGAAGTTCATCAAAGCATTCTAGTAAGTATTACATCGAATTTGTTATTCTTTTTGATTGCAGTTAGCTCTTCCCAGGTTAAAGGGGAGTTGCCTCCAGTGACTTTGATATGTTTAGAGATCAGCATTAAAGAGGCAGGGTCATGTAACAGTAAACAAACTTGTTCAATCTATAATCTATATTGTTGCCCTCGCTTGGCCATTGTGTTCTGCTCTGCTCAGATTTTGGTGCATGAGGTGAATCCAAAATAAAGTTACTTCGAAAAATCTACCAATATCTCTACAAACCTACAATATATGAGTGTTATGTTTGTTTCTCTACAAAGTTCAAGAGTGTATCTTCAAAATGACACATTTATTTTGCGAGAAGTGGTGGAAAATCTCTGCGAGAAAAGAAATGGAAAAATCTCTGTGAGATGGACTATCAAACATCTTTGCAAAACCGTCGTCTCGAAAAAGTTTGCTTACATTACGTTACCCAACCCCTTTAACATAGATAAACATAGAGCATTACTTCTTGGACTGTACTTCAGGAAAAGATGCTGGTTTCTTGGAGCATAGGTTCCCAATCTTTAAACAATTTGTTAAATTCTATGACCCATTTCTTCATCTGCTTTGCTATGATTCTACTGTCAGACGTGTGACAAATCTTCAGTACTTTTAGAATAGATGTTTATTTAAGAATTCAAGAAAAGTTTGGAAAAAGTTAGAATAATCGTAATTTCTACAGTTCTTGAAAAGCGTAAGATATTTTTTTAGATAAACTTGTTTATGAACGTCAACAATATGGTATCAAGCGCAGTTCTTCACTCTTCTGGTGTAAGACTTGGAACTTTCATGAATTCATATTATCAAAGAAACTGTATATAATATATTAATGCGTTCAAATTTTTAAAGTTTCTTTAGATCCATTCGATTCAATGAAATATGTCTTAGAATTTTATATTTTGTATCAGCGTTAAGATTTGACACCTATGCTGGTCTTGTATTTAGTGTTTCTTGGATCAGACAGTGAACTGAGAATACAAGCGCGTGGTACGAAGATGCTGTACCAGCCCAAGGCTTTTTAGGGAAATTCTGAACCCTGGTTGACTTGATGACTTATTGGTGTAATGAGGTTGAAATATTATATTGCAGAAAGACATCGACACTATTATGGAGAAGTGGACTGAAGAACATCTTATTGGCAAAATCATAGTCGACAATGTACGTTAAGTTATTTAGTAAAAGTAGTGTTGTGTCTGGGGTATGAAAACCTACCTGACCCTTTGACCGGGCGGTGGCAGGAAATTTACCATATGGCTTTGGAAGATAAGGAGTACAGAGCGTAGCCAAATTCCTGGACCATATTTACATTTCCTTCATGCAGGAAACAAGTTTAAGTTTTGTCCGGCCGCATGAAGTAAACTTCTTTTATGCATTGATTGTGTCAGTACTTAGTGGCCTAATATTGTATTGCAGGATAGATTTTGAAATCAGAAAAGTTATAGATATTTATGTCAGAATGAAAATTTTGTAAAAAGCTTATTAACGTTCATCAAATGCCAATAACTGAGATGTACAGGTGTCATGGCTTGTGTAGTAGACAGCAGGGATGGAAAAAATATTTCATTTTCTGGGACCAAAGAAGTCTCGAAAAAATTTCTTTGAGAATCGCTTCAAAAAGTGCCCACTCTTGACAGTTAATGATATGTAAGAAATACGACAGAACCGAGGACTGATTTGCAGCAGTCTTATTACAATCGTGAATGATATTTGTTGGGAAAATGTGTATTGATATTTAGCTGACCACTTCAAGACATGTGAGCAACATCTTTTTTATGAAATTCCTGGGTCTGGTAACGACCCAAATCTATTTAAACACGGCTATCAATTAAGACAGCCTTTATGATCTTGACAAAAATTGACTTTCCATTTGTTTCACTTTTCTAAATTTATCCCTTTTCCTTTCTCCTTTTATTCTTTCTGGAGATCTGAAAAATTTCTGGAACCTCCTTCAAACATAAACAGATGATAAAATGTAAAAGCACAACCGTATATTCAAATATGTGTCGATGTTAAAATCTTCTTCGGTTATGCATCAAATATATTATCCATTAGTGGACATGATCAAATGAATTTTGAAATTTATCTGACTGAGATCGGCCACTCCGTTCTGAAATCATGAGGGATTTTCTCAATAGAGCCTCTTCAAGAAACTTTTACAAACAGGCTTAACAGACGACAAAATTTTCTGCCATATAGCATCAAGATAAATTTTGAAAATAATATGAATTTGTCTACCAATAAATGACATAAATGCTGAGGTATTGTTTTTTAATCATATACTATACTAATAGATAATGTTTATCTTTTTCTTTCATTACAGGCTGAAAGAATGGCAAAAGCATATCCTCAATTTGTCAACTATTTTGATATGGCAAAAGAAACGATAGTAAGATGTGACGAAGAGCGGCCGAGATTTCATGCTTTTCTCAAGGTTGGAGCATCAAATTTATTATCTTTTCGTATTAAAGGAATCGAGTCCATACAAATACTTGAGCGTTAACGCTGTCCTGAATTTTTGCTGACAAAACGCTGACGGACCACAATAGTGCCAAAGTCATTATCAGTGGGGAGCAAAGACTTATTAATCGTTGCAATATCCTAAGGAATTTATTTGGTTTAATTTTAATAGCGATTAAATAACAATTGCTGTTCTATGATATTTATATTGGTCACGAGAGCGCTGTATATACGGACTCAATACCTTTAATGATATTTGCCTTCTTACAAGAGATATTTTCCACAGCTTTGATTTCTTCATTTGCTGCTGTTAAACTGTTAAAGCTATTCTTGAATTATATAGTGGAACAAGCTTATGACGGAAACTTTTGGGACCAATTTTGTTGTCTGTAATATAGAAAGATCTTTATTGTTTAGAGGTATCGGTTAATGGGGGTTCTATTGTATATCCGAAAAAGCACGCCATCTACCGGGTGTGCCAGAAGAAACATGGGCTGCTTGCCAATTTTTTTTATCCAGTTGACTCTATAAATTTGTCTCTTTAGAATTCATTGCATAGCAGCAAAGCTGACTTAGATATGGAAATATTGGTTTAATCGAAATCAGTCTTCCCATTCCATAGTTGCGATAGATTCCAGCAAACGTGTGTTTTGCAAGATTCCCAAAGAAAGGCCTTCTATGAGATTCATATTCACGAAAGTGTGAATTTTTAAGCCAGGACAAACATTGTGTTTCTCTGCCAACAAACTGAAACAAGGCATACATTGTGCTAGACCATAAAGTTATTGTTAGTCATTTTTTATGTCTTGGCGACCATTAATTTAACTGCCATTGTTAGGAAGCAGAATATTCCTGTACCAGCCATTTCTCTCGCCAACATGGTGATACCACCAATCCCCAAACAAATGAGGAGAGAAATGGCCGATTATAAGGGAATTAATTTCTGTGATTAATTAAATCTTCCGTCTGCAAAACAACCTTCAACGTGCTTTATTTTGCTTCTTCTCGCTTAAATATGGCTTGTTAAACGCATTGCTTTTTTAATTGACCCAATGGAAGTAGTATGTTTGAATCTGATTTGATAATCACAGATTAGGTTTGGAACAGATCAGGAATGAATTGATATCGGAAAGTAGTCTTTGACGCAGCAATAAATCTATTTTGTTGTGAATTTTAGATGAGACAGAAAGTTTGTGGTTATTTTCCAGATTTGTTTGACAAAACCAGAATGTGGACGTCAAAGTTTAACAGAGCTCCTGATACGTCCTGTGCAAAGACTCCCCAGCATGAGCCTCCTCATTAACGGTTAGCTTTAGATCATCTTAGATTTTATTGCTCAGTGTTTATTGTAACCAAAATGTCACAAAACAAAATAGTAGAGCACTATTCATTTTGTTTTAAAAGCAAACGAACATAGGACGATTGTAGAAGGACAGAATTCTTTTAAGATCTTCAAATAATTCTTTGCATAGAAAACGCCAAAAAACATAGTCTTTTCAATACTTTCTTCTCGTAGGAGCGCCAGTGTTTTCGTAAAGACTTCACTTAAAGATTGTCCCAAAGTTTTTTCTTTGATTACGATTACATTCCATTTCAAGAAATGAAAGAGAATTTGGTTTATTATGTCTCTTATCAAGAAAGGACTTCCCAGACGCATTATATTTGGTTGTTCCTTCTCAAAGCCATCCAAATACAATCCCTCATCAACACCTTAAGATCAAATTTGTACAACTGGAGATTCCTTAAGATTGCTGTTCTACCAATGAACTTTGTTATTCTCCCGTGTATCAAACATCAATTGTAGAAGACTTTTTGATAGAGCCACTCTTCCTACTATATTCTTTGTTATCAAAATCACTCAAAATTCACGAAAACAAAATGCAGAAAGCAAATGAACCTTTTTGGTGCTCGTGACTTTCAAAATAGTTTTTTACTAAAAATTAAATCCGAATTTCTAATGTTCAGAGAATTTCCTAGTGCCTAACAACTACGGAGAGGCTTCCTGGGAGCGATTCTTCTATGCTAGAATTTCTTCACCTCTGTCATTTCGGATCTAACATAGCAGAGAAATATGCTTTCCTCACGCCTTTAGCTGGTGTTTTTATTTTACTGTCAAGCAAAATTCATTATGTATGCCTGAGTTGAATCTGCTACATTTCTGAATTGCTGTTTTGCAGACCTTTTGAAGAAGACAGAAACTACAAACCCTGATCACAAGCATCTTTCGAAAGCAGCTGAATCGATTAAAGATGTACTAAGGTGAGCTCTTTTTCTGCTTTGTGCTAATCGACATGAATGAGTTTACCACAAAAACTTGGACATTTGCTTGCTGATTCATTAGTAATGCATTTTACCTTGCAAATTCGTTCTTTGACGATTCTTCCTGTGCAAGATAAAGGCTAACTAAGATATAAAAACTCATTTGGTTGAAATTGGTTTTCCCGTTTCATGGCTGCCAATAGGTTTAGTATATAAAGGCCTTCAGCATTGTTTCTGTATGACTTGAAACAAAACAAATACTGCATTTTGACGGGAAAGGAACGGCTATTTGGTATTCATTTCATTTCCTCTTGGAAATATTCATCTGATTTTCATTGTTTTGAGGCAGAAAATTCACTAAAATGGTTTTGCTATGAAGGTGCTCTTTGACATAAAATTACCAATAAATGTAGAATTAATTGATGGAAAAGCAAACTGAATTTTCATTGCACGTGTAATTTATCTTCTGGACCATGAAATTCAACAAAAGCAGTGTTGATTACTTTTTCGCCTAGTTGATAAACGCTTAACGCATTAACCTTGATATGCAATGCTTTCATTTCAGACTTTGATATATCGTCCCCTTGCCCTTTTCTACGACCAGGTAAATGTCAATCATGGCAGACACTGATAACCTAGTTTCCAATGCATGCAATTTACACTTTGTAAATCAGGTTTTGAGTGCTGTGAAGGGTTTTGAGTTACCAAAAAGTATATGGGATGTGCACTCCTTATTCTTTGCAGACACATTAACGAAGACAGACGTAAAACTGAAGATCAATTTCAAATGTTTGAAATCATTCGAGAAGTCGAAGGCTGTCCGGTATTACAATTTTTATTTTCATTGTTTATGCTAATGTAAAAGCATTTTCCTGTAGTTTAATTTACTTTTGTTTCAATAAATGAGGTTTATCAAATATACAGCAAGCTTCTTTAGATAGTCTTGGCAGAAATTCCCATTAGTTATCGAACGGTTCCTGTTTTGAGATGATGCCTTGGGCGGGCATGTCATTGTTTTTTATCTATCCTAATGTGGTAAAATTTGGCCAGGAATCTTTTCAAAAGCAAGGGGCCTTAGCTATTCTACAAAAGAGACTGGGTGGAGCAATGTTTCCCTCAATTTTATTGTAAGGATCGATTGAGTGGCGTTAAGGCTTCTGTCACTGATGTGCACATGCGAAAGTTGTAGAAAGTGTATCGAAATTTCTTCCGATTCTCACCATTTCATAGAACAGCTACAAGCTCATTGGTTTTTAGAAAGGACTGCCCAATTATGAACGCAGCAGTTTAGAAGATATTGGAACGTAATTCCGCAAAAAATTTGGAGCCTACGCTCATGGGCTTTTAACAAATATTTGGAGAGAGGGTGAAGCTGTTCTTGTTGCGATTGAAAAGTGTTGTTTATTTTCATTGCTTTCAGATCAAGAGTATTTGTTCTATTCCACATTGGGGGGGGGGGGGCTGCAGGCCTTAGTGTCTATTGCTGTCAATGTTGCCGTTTTTTTCTAGGTTCTTTTGTTAATGAACATGTCCTTTTTCCTTCCAAGGCTTATGTTCTGTCATCACAAAGACGACTAGTGGCAAAAGCAAATATGTCTGAGGTTTCGGATTTGCTGAGTGGCAAAGGAGATCCTTTGACGATGTTTCTCTTCACTGACAGCATAGAAGTAAGTATCTAAACTTTCTAACATGTACCTCTGTCACTTTGTCCATACCCACTGTCATCACTTTCCCCCTTGCAACTTGTCAGTCCCTAACTTTGTGACAGAACTGATATCGGGGGAAGGGGGGTGTCTATTGTCGTCATCTTACTTTCTAGCAAACATATCTTTCTGTTTGCGCAAACCAAAAACATCATAAGCCAGATCATAAGTAGCTCTCTAAAGTCGAAAGCTATTGAAAAGTATTTTTTCACCATTTAGTTGAAAGGTTTGGCTTTTTTGAGATGCTGCGTGATCATTTTAACCCTATCCAGATCGGGCTTTTTGAGCTACTAGAAGACTAGGGGGGGGGGGCTGATTCGGTTCCCCGCTCTAAAATTACCATTTCTTTGTTCATTGTGATGAAAATCACTCTACAGGTAGCAGTGCTTATGATGTATCAGGTTACATAAAAGAATTCTAAAAATACTTATGACGTCCCAATCATGACGTCACAAAATGGCACAACTTCAAAAAATGACTAAGTTCTTGCGTCACACTACTTGTCGGCAGAGCCACTATGATTTCCAAGCATTCCTGTTTATTTCATTGTGACGTTATAGCAAAATGGCCCAGAAAACAACATCGATATTCGGAATCTATATACATGGTTAGTGGATCTAAACTCACTCCAAGCGAGTAAATCAGGCAGAGCGCTAGGGTTCCATTTCGTTACCTCAAGAAAAGCTTTTAGCAAATATGTGGTCTTAAACTTTTGGCCACGACTGTAGAGTGTCAAGAAATAGGCACTTATTTTTCTTCACGAACATTTATTTGGGAAGTATTCACAAGCAGACTGATGATGTTGCAGGATCAATGCATACTGTTTCCCTAGTCTTTTGAAGAGATGGTAGAAACATCTATTTCATTTTGTATGTAAGAACAGACTGTAACAAATCTATACTGGAGCAATTGAAGAGAAAGGAAGCTTGCCTTTGTACAGATGATTGTAATTAATAACGAATGTAAGCCACAAAGGGACATCTCTACGTTGATCATATCCTCATTTAAGGATTCTTAAAATGATATCGTTTCTTGTAGGTCACAAAGAGGAAAGGAATAAAAAGTACCAAATCAACTACAAATATTCCAATGAAGAGTCCTGGTCCGTCAAAAACACCACAGAGGAATTACAAACATGTTGAATTCATGCCTCATTCGCACATCAGATCTCTCGTAGACATCAGGGACAGTGGAGGTAATATTTATTTGCTGTTGGTCGTACAGTGATGGCATAAAGTGGAAGTTTTGTTACCTAGTGGACACTGAAGCCCAGGCCTAACTAGCAAGCATTGCTTGCCAAGCATTTCTTCCCTTTAACGATGTCTTAACTACTGATTGTCGCTAACATGGATATGTCTTGACTACTGGACTGTCAATTTTCTACTTAGATTCGTCATTACTAATATTGCTTGGATACGTCGTCTTTTCTATCATGTCATCCTGAATGTTAATAAACTGAAACTTTTCGTCGTGAAACTTGCTATAAACTTCGTAGAAGATTTGGAATTCTTTCAAGAACAGATAATGGATACCGAGCTTAGAAGGTGTTTTGTGTAATCCTCTGACTCTGCTGCTAGAACAGTCAGACAGGGTGTGGGTTTCGATACCGGGTAGGACCACACCAGTTGAGTGTCATGACAAGGGGTCGCGGACTCGATTAGCACTTATGTACTTCTGGGTTATTCCATGTCAATGAGGGACAGCTTGTTAACCATGTACTCTTAGATTTTGCTGATTTTTCGTTTGTGACTTTAAGCACCTTGATAGTAGCAACATATTCAACAAGATGTTTAAGTCACAAACGAAAAATCTGCAAAATCTGAGAGTACATCGTTAAATCTTTTTTATCCCTGTTTGCAGTAGAATTACCCTTCTGCTATCCTAGCACTTGGTGCTAAAAGCCGCGACTTAACTTCACCTATCAGCAAAATTTCACCGAATAACCAGATAATTTATATTGTAGTTTGGAATTTGTAATGCTAAGAATAGGACTGTGCGCTGACTATTTTGCAATGCAACTGACGTCGTCTCTATTTTATGCTTCAGAAGCTAAAAATTTGTTTGGACTTATTTACATCTCACCAATTGATGCAAAAGAAAGAATGCTGATCTTCAGATTGGTTGGAGATGTTGAGAAGAGGGATTGGTTAGATGAACTTATTAAAGCCTTGACGGAATCAAACTGCATTGCCGACACCGTAAGTTGACTGTTCAGTTGTTATGCCTTGTTGAATAGAAGTGGTAACTTGTTGTTTTTAGTTACATGTATGTGAAAAACTATCTCTGATTTTTAGTTGAAGTTTTGAAAGGAAAAATTATCAAATCCAAGATTGGCATATAGACCGTTGTTTCTGAAGCGAAAAATCAATCCCATTCCAATTTTTTTCCAGATTCAGGCTGCTTCGGGATTTATAAAAGACTTGTTTATAAGATTAAACATAATTTTGAGTTTAAGTGAAGTATTTACAATACATTGGCTTAAAGGTACTCGTTTGCATTTTGTACATTTATACATAGGCTTAGAAAAAATTTTGCAATTAGGTTATCTTGTTTTTAGTTCCAAGGTTCATGGAAAAACAGTTATTTTGAATTGAATTGTAACCCTGGGTAAAGAAGTTTCAACGCATACTGTTAGACGTGCTCTGCTTGCTTTTGCAGGAAAATTTGCTCACCTTTGCAGATCCAGAAGAATTGAAACTCATTAAGAATGACAATTCAGTGGATGGTGCTGGCAAACGCGGTGGAACGCTGAGTCGGGCGTACAAGTAAGTATCTCACTTCTTAAAACAGTATGATGCTTGTGGCAGATTTATCCACACTCTTCGTCTTTCAAACTGACTTGTTCCACCATAAGGAAACGTAACTCATTGATAAAAATCAAAATCAGCTACAGGCATCAAATTTACAAGAAATATCATGCAAAGACTATGTAAAAGTCAACAAAACGTTTCACATTATTTACCACCCCATCAACCATTGTTGTTTGAATGTCTTAAGGTAGGGAGAAATAGTTTCTACGTCAAGGTTGTTCCAGAGTTTTGTGATACCGTATGACACTGCTCTTTCTTAAAAGGAAGGGCAAAGGTGAATAGATTGGTCAAAAGAATAGAAAAATTGCAACAGACTGATAATTGTCTGTGGCTATGCTTTTTGATGACGCATGGGCAGCTATCATAGAGATATCTTTTATGTTTTTTGCTCCTTACAGAGGCAAACTCTGACGTGACACAAACCTTTAGTTGGCGCTTTGAGAAATGTTTCTGTAGACTGAAAAATCTGATTCCCATGCCCAGTTAGAGAAGCTGTCTCTTTCATATACGAATGCTAATCGTCTTTTGTAGCTGGTTCGAGCTTTTAAGGAAAATATAATTACATGAAACCACAACAGTCATTTTAATTTTGCAACAATCTGATGCCGCTGTAAATCATATGCCCCGTCTGTGCGGTGGTCAACGTTAAAATTGAAGATTAACATTTCTCTAGTGCCTCAGCTGCTTTGTTTTGAGTAATATTTGGTATCAAGCTCATAGTTAGCTCATTGTCTACGGCAAAATTTTATTTTCTACATTTATTTTTAATACAGAAAGGCAAAGAATACTACAAAAAGAGTTGGAAGAGCGATTTCTCTTACAAAAACACCAAAGAGGACTCATGCAATTAGAAGAGCTTTCTCAAGGTATGAAAACTTCAATGAATTAATTGATTATAGAATTAAACCAAGAGTTCTTGATAAACGCAGGGTTTGCATCTTGCGGTGATTTACCATAGAATTTGTAACAGAATGTGATACGTTTCTTTTAAGGAATCATGAGAATCTGTTTCTCAGGGCTGAAAAAAATGCTTTAATATCTGGCACCAAAACAATTCTTGATCAAATTTTCTGCGGGAATCACTTAAATAAAAAGGTATCCTTTTTGACAAGTCACAACATGTGATGTATTGGACCAAACTTAAAGACTGATAATCAATCTTTAATAACACTTGTCGGGCAAATTTTGTTTGGGTTTCAAGTGACCACTTCCATGCTTATGAACAATATCTGTTTATGAAATTCTTCGCTCTGGCAACAACCTAAATTTCTTTGCTAATGGCTATGATTAAAGAGGACCATTAGGATTTTGACGTAAAATCTGCATCCCCTTTCTCGCTTTTCTGTCTTTATCCCTTTTCGTTTGTCTTTTCATTCTTCTAGAGACATTTCTGGGACCATTGGTGCCAGGGTCCGCTATTTTTTCCACCCCTGCTGTTTCTCGGAACCTTTTTTAGAAGGCTTCATTTCTCAAAACTTTCACTGTTGAAGGCTCCGCTGTTAACTGATTGATTTGCGTGGCTTGATGATTTCCTGTGGAGCTATATTGAGTTTACTACTTTTGTCAAAAAGCTTTGCAGAAGTTAGTAGTTTCTGCAAATATTCTTGCAGGCTGTTTTTCAATTGGTCGTGGGAGCTATCAAAAGCCGTAAAACTGCCAGAATTTTCCCAAAAACCGCCTCTAAATGACATCTTTCTGCGCTTTGCATATATAACCTTGGCTCATAGTCGCTGAAGACTGTCTTGTTATCGTTTTCGTGTCACAGAAAACTGAACGCTAATTTCAATATCCTGAATAGTGAAAATGAAAATTAGTAGAATTCTTCCCCAAATCTAGATTGAGTTGGACAATTGTTCGTAGAGTTTCTTCAATTTTATAATAAGTTGACTTCTGATAATCTGCGTACTGCTGAGAGACGAAGAAACTGTTAAATCGCCATTTCCATTGCCAAAAACAGCAAAACAGTCCCAGACAGACGAAAGACCATGAATGGTCAGCCCCTACGACCCCCACCTGTTGAATGCTAAGAATATTTGAGCGTTGTACCTACTTTACATATTGAAACACCAATGTCAATCCATGTAATGAATATGAATACTTCTTTGCTGAGATCTGCTTTATTTCATTTTGCCTGTTTACTGACTACTAGTAATAATAACCTATTACTTTTTCAGTGCAACTCCTAATCCTAGTGGCAGTTCCAAGAATGTGAGTCCAACACCTAGTGAAATGAGTATGATCAGTATGGTGGATTTTGACATGTCGATTTGTGACGAATCATTCAGAAGGGTTAGTATCTTGATTGTTTAGCCTACTTAAATGAACGGTCAAAACAATTTGCGAATTTTTTTGGAAGATCATTAACATTTGATTACGACAATAAATATTTAGCTCAAAATCCTTTTTTCTGCACAAGAACTGTAGGTTTCTAGCTATGCAGGGATTTGCAGCCACGACCCTGAGTTGAAAACAGATTCTATAAGGGTTTATTATTTTATCACGAAGGAGCTTTCTTGTTTTTTCACGAGCAAAGATAAAAGTCATTGCCCTGCATTACTAACCTGCTAACCTGCGTTGGACGTTCTTCGTGGCGGGCTTCTGCGGATTAACAACTTTTATAACTCCTGACTCTCAGCTGTGTGCTCTACTTATTTAAATCCATTTTGATTTTATAGATGTAAGCGAAAACTGGATGAAAGCAGACATCATGTGGAGCAGAGCCAAGGATGCCCAAGATTAAAGAACAAGATGCCTGGTGTGAAAGATTTGCTGTTCGCTACAATGAAGATCAAGGAGTCCATAGTCAAACGGAGGAGTGTATTGCAGTGTCAGAAAGCGAAATACAACGTAGATAGATCACCATTGTGAGTGCCAATCGATTTCTTGGTTAATGCGCGTATCCTTTGTTTCAAACTTAAATTTTAATGTTGAATATCGATGAGTTAGTGAACTGAACGATTCAATTATTATTTAGTTTGGATTAAGTGCTCTTGAACTTAGAAAGTATTTTTTCGTATTTTTCAACATCAGCCATTGGTGGAAATAGTGATTTGGAAAGAAGCAGATATGACACTGGTGAAAGTCGAAGGAAAGGGATCGATCGATAGGTGCACTGTTACCTACGAGACAACGTTTCATTCATTCGTTACGGTCGAACGTTCTATCGATTGATAAGGAAGTTTTCCAGGTCATTTTCCGGGTCGTACGTAATATGTTTTGATGATACTCCATAAACAAGGAGGAAGATCCAGTTATAGCCTTTGCCATTTATTAGTCCACAGTCTCTAAACAGCTTCACAATTAGCAGAACTTTCTCCTTGTTTATCCCTGTTCTGTTCATAGACCTCTTTCAAAAGGAAAGTTCAGCAATGAAAGTTCAATCAGAGTTGAAGCCGAGGTCGCTGAAGTTTGAAAACCTTGCAAGAGTATCTTGTTCGTTGTAAGAGCACTTTAGTATCCTATCCTGCTATTTAGTATTGTCACTTTTCAGATTACTTACCGTTGAAAATTTATAGCACCAAGAACACCTCAAAGATTTGAATGATTTAAAAGCCGAAAGATTGAAGTACTTTTATGATTTTTCTCGCTGTCTTACCAGCACTAGAAGTATGACAAATTTAACTTTGTAAAAATTTCATGGTTGCAAAAAGACTGAAAAAGGGCTTAGAATGTTGATCGAATTGTAAGGGATCTCCTTCCACAGAACAAAACGGAATGGGCGTTTCTCCTGTCTCAAGAGTTATGTGACATCAATTTTCAAACAAATGACAAAGATTTTCATTTCCATAGTAAGAAATGTGCAGTGGATATCTCTCACAAATGAACAATTGGGTTTTCTTTGTTGATCTGTGCGATAAGTCTTTTATGATTTGATCAATATTTTAGGCCATTTTCCCGTGATTTTGCAACCATTGAAGTTTTGTAAAGTTGAATTTACCGATATTTCTTACGGTGGCCCATAAGTGCCACTGCCGTGTTCCGTGTTCCGTGTTCCGACTTTAATGACGAGTTTACTGACGAGTTCCTTGTTTAGTGACGCCTTCCTTGTTCCGTGTTCCGTGTTCGTTTCAGGGGGTAGCATTCCTCTTTTCCTCTGCCAGTCCAGTGGTAATACACCGTGCATTCCAATAAAATTTGCTATACTTTTACCCCCTGGAAAATATCAACTTCTGCCGTGTTCCTTCTGCCGTGTTCATAATTTTGTGACGAGTTCCTTGTTCCGACTTTTTTGACGTGTTCCGTGTTCCGTGTTTATTGGCAAGTTTTAAAATTTGATAAGCAAATTGTGGACTGACGAACGACAAACAGCAAGCAAATTCTGACGAGTTCCTCACAGGGGGTAAATAAGGGGATGATGGAGTTGTGTTGGAGAAATGGGAAACGAAAGTACAGCATACTATTTGTGGCAAATTCGATTGGAAAATATAACATACATCTTACATCATTGACATCCCCCCTGCTGATGACACTGATGACAGACCCCCTTTATTCCAAGCTCCCTCACTTTCCCTCTAGAGTCTATGAAATCAAATAATCCCACTTTTCACAGTATGTTTTGGCCATGGACTAGGCCTAAATGGACCCCGCCCACATTGCCAATTAGTTTTACCCATGTATTCTAAAAATATGTGGCAAAATTTTGAAAATGGGGAACTTGTTATACCTACTTCAAACCTCAACCAACAAGAAACAAAATAGCAGACTCACCCTTCACGACGCTTCAGGCACATCTTTGCCAGCAGACTCCTCGCTTGATCCTTGGTTAGAGCACTTGCAACTTTCGTTTCCCATTTCTCCAACACAACTCCATCATCCCCTTATTTACCCCCTGTGAGGAACTCGTCAGAATTTGCTTGCTGTTTGTCGTTCGTCAGTCCACAATTTGCTTATCAAATTTTAAAACTTGCCAATAAACACGGAACACGGAACACGTCATTAAAGTCGGAACACGGAACACGGAACATGGCAGTGGCACCTATGGGCCACCGTAATCTTACGGCTTTTAGCTAAAATTTGAATCATTCAAATCTTTGAAGTGCTAGTTATGCTACGAATTTTCAAAAGTGGGAAGTTTTTCTGTCTCACCCTGTATGATCAGAGAATTGCATTTAGATTTTGTGACATTGTTTTTCTTCTCTCTCACTTAAGTTGTTCCTCATTATATCAATTGTATATCATAGTTCATACAGACTTGGTTGAGAATAATGATACCAATCAATCCAATAAATCAGTTGTTATCAGTAGCGTTTCATATTCTACTTGTTGGAGTACACCGCCCAACTCTGCTTTATATCGTCAAATTACCAAGTGCTTCTTAAGACGTGCATGCACCTAATTTTTATAAGAAACTAAAAATTTGGGCCAGTGCTGAAAGTTACTTAAAATTGAGTTTCTTACGAGTTTCTTAAAGGTTCCATAACAATATGCATGCTCACGTATTGCACCCTCCTGAACTTTTCAATATAATGTTTTTGACAATTTTCCGATGGTTAGACATCACTCCAGTACATTTCGAGTAATGTGATACAGGAAACAAGTGAAATAAAGTAACATATGTTAAGGATTTCCTTTGTTAGAATAAATATTTTCTTGACTTATATGTTCCCAGTACTGGCGTTTCTTAATTTTATGGCGATATAAGAGTTGATTTTCTTATAAGCTGTTTCTTATAAAAAAGTACCTGCATTTTGGAAACAAAAATGTTAACTTTTCTTGTAGAGTTAAGTAAAGTTTGTAGAGTTAACTCGAGGATATGTTCATCAGTTTCTTCAGGGAGGTCCGTATCGGATGTTTTTAAAACGAAAACCGAAAGCGAAAACACAAAGCGAAAACACAAAACGAAAACACAAAACGAAAACACAAAACGAAAACACAAAACGAAAACACAAAACGAAAATGAATCGAGAGCTTGCTTCTTGAACCACTGTTCTGGAAATGTGGACATTGAATTTATTCAGAGCCTGAGTAAATGTTCTTCACCAATCATTTGAAAAGTTAGGAGTAATTAATAGCAAGCCTAGGGTCTAGGCGTAGCTACCCCAAACGATCAACGATAACGATCGAAACCACCAAAACTGAAACAAACTCAGAGCTAAATATGGTTCTGAAATAGAGCAATGATGCAGGAAAAACAGACATCTAATTAAACGTTTCTTACAAGGACTTTTACAAATATTACAACAAGGTGAAGTCAATTTCTTTTAAAGCAAGGATTTCAATTTCTTGTACCATCCCGAACGGAAGAACCTTCCTTAAGTGTTCCTGTCGCTGTGTTTTCCAGTTTCCTATCTATGAAAAAATAGACCTTTATAGCGATTCTGAAAGGAATCAGAATCGAATGATAGTTTGCTAGACTACATTACCTAAGTCCCTCTAACTTACGCTTGTTGCTGCTGTTATTTTTATCGCTTCAGTTATTATCGCTTTGTATGAGTGAAATTAAAACATCTGATTATAAATGTTGAACGAATACAAGGAATCACGTCGTCAGTCTAATAGCTTGCTATGTTCCTTGCGAAGAGCCCAGCAAGCTACGGATTCCATAGCTTGCTACAAGAGGAACTCCAAACAACCCATATGGATCAAGGCTAAGAATCAACGTAAAAAGCAAGTCTGATTCCGAGTTTGTTTTTCTCAACTTGATAGGATTTTTGTTTCATTCTCCGTTGATGTTCCATTTTGCTATACCGAAATAAGTAAGAACGTAAAATAGGCTGATTTGAAAACGTAGCTTTTACTATGCGGGTTCTTACTTCTTGGTACCCAGAAGCTATAGCATAAAATATGTAGATATGAATATGAACAGAACATGTATAAATATGAATAGAATATGTGTAACAGAACCAAACGCATTTTGTTAACTATTTTGCTAACAGAGAACACAACTGTTTTGGTAAAACGTTTCGATGTTAAAATCTTCCTATTGCTAACATTTATCGAAAACTTGTTGTTCACGAAATTAACTTTGTCCAATGACTGGTCCACTGTTATTTTTCTTAAATTAAAATTTTTGTGCAAAAGGGGATTTTGTGTTTTCGCTTTGTGTTTTCGCTTTGTGTTTTCGTTTTGTGTTTTCGTTTTGTGTTTTCGCTTTGTGTTTTCGCTTTGTGTTTTCGTTTTGTGTTTTCGCTTTCGGTTTTCGCTTTCGGTTTTCGTTTTAAAAACACCCGGTCCGTATCACCACACATTACAAGTTGCGTTGAAACCTCATTTGAAGGATTAATGTGTCCAAATGGTCGTAATAACGCAGGATCCCTAGCGAGAAAAAGTTGATTATGTTATGTTTAAAATTTCATTTGTATCTTGGTAATGTCCTTTTGGTGTATACTGCACACGTGTCAATGGCTTGCAATCTTGGACTGCACAGGGGTAATTATTCTTCAAAAGAATCTAACATTTTTCGTTAGAAGTTCCTCTGCATCGTTCTTCCTAGCTTCCTTAAGCCTGGTTTCCATATGATCGCAAGGAGTCGCAAGGAATCGCAGCGAGTTGCAATAAAAGTGATCAAGTTTGCTTTCTACTCTCTGCGATAATATGGAAACCGGCTATAATTTTGTTTGCGACTCCTTGCAACTCCTTGCGATTGCTGTCGCAGGCAGTCGCAGAGATAGAAAATTTTCTATCTCTGCGACTCACTGCGACTCGTTGCGATCCATTGCGATTAATGGAAACCACTGTTCACAACTTTTGCAAGTCCTTGCGATAACAACTCTATTGTTTCAAGGGATAATCTCATTTCCATGATCACAATTTTGGTTTGAAATTTGATGAAAGTGAAGTTAGTTGGGATTCTTTGCGATTCTTTGCGATCATATGGAAACCACTTTTTCAAGTCACAATAATTGCAACTCCTTGCGACTCTCTGCCACTCATTGCGACTCTCTGCGACTCCTTGCGATTATATGGAAACCAGGCTTTACTTAGTTGATGTCTCTATCAGGGGATGGGCCAAAAGACTAGCCATTTTTGATAGACCATGATAAATGGTAACTGGAGCAATTATTCTAAAGACTCGGCATGTACAGACACCCAACAGACAACGAGAAACCTTTCTTTGTGGTGATTTGAGGATTTTGAAATCGACTTGTTGGTCCAATATCGCCCTGTATAAAGTTTTTAGTGTCCTGTCAAAAGTGGGAAAATCATACGCATGTTATTGTTCCTATTCCTCTAGCTATGCTCTAGCTGAACGAGTCAAGTGCTCACTCGCTCGCTCGCTACTGCTCTTTGCTGCTTGAGACGTTAGTATTGTTCCTGAAGATTCTACACAACAAAAGAAAAAAAAGAAAAAGAACAAAAACAAGGGAAAGTCTGACAAGAACATCGCCCCAGAATCGGAAAACAACACCAAAACAACGATGGAACAAACAGGAAAATGTGAAGAAACAAACAAATGAAAATCCTCATTGTTGGGGATTCACAACTTAGAGAGCTAAACATTGAACAAATGTCCAACGATCACCATGTTGTTGAGAAGAAATTCCAACCCGGAAAGAAAATAAAGGAAGCTGTACGGAAAACTGGCAAACTGACAGTAATGTGATAATAGTGCATGCAGCAACAAATAATGTCTCCAAGCAGACCACACAAGATTTAAGCAAATATGTGTTGGACACCCTAAATGAAATCCAACAAAATAATCCTCAATCGAAAATTGCCTACTCTTCTGTCTTTCGAAGAAAGGACTCGCATGAACTGAATGCCAAGGTTACACAGTTGAATACTCTATTAGCGGAAGAACTACCCTTGCATGGATTTGATATCATCGATAACAGTAATATATTGTTGGGGAATCGCCCTGGGAATCACCGTTGCGAGGCGGTCAGTGATTTCCCCAAGAAATAGCAACGTTTCCTGGTATCGTATGATGGTAATATTAACCAATCAGCAAGGACTCATGTTGTGTAAGGATTGAGTAATATTGTAGAGGCAGTTAGAATCGTGATGATGGATTGTAAGATGGAGCTTGTGAAAAAGATGGAATAAAATTTAGAAAAGTTGTTCGTTTTTTTTGGGATCGTGCGAACCAGCGAGACGTGATACGTTCAATTGGCGTATTTCACGACACTAATGGTCCACCAAACGGATAGAAAGTATGGAAAATTTGACGAAATTGAGAAAGACAAGAGGGGCGTATCGCGGTCTGGTGACCCGAGCGCTGCCGAATGCAAGAGAAGAAATCGAACATTTTCAGCCGAACGACAGGAAGCCTCTGGAAAAGAGAAGAAAAACTTTAGTTGGACTGTTGGAAAGAATACATCAGTTAGATGCTGAAATACTCGAAGTCACGAGTGCAACTTTAGAAGATCAAGATTGTATGAGAGAAGCAGAGGAAGCGTCGAAATTTATGGAAGAACTCGACGATGTTTTGTACGACATTGGCTTGAAATTGGAACAAAGATTATCTCCTGCACATTCTGTAGAAAGCGTTGCATCTTCATCGGCTTCAGCGAAAGCAGTCAGAGCCAAATTGCCCAAACTCGAGCTGCAAAAGTTCGATGGAAAACCCCAAAATTGGTTCGAGTTCTGGGACTCGTTCTGTGGAGCAGTGGACGACAACGAAGACCTACCAGATGCAATGAAATTCCAGTACCTCAAAAAGTCGCTGTTAGAACCAGCAAAACAAGTCATTGCAGGATTTAGGGTGACTGGAGAAAGTTACAGGGAAGCCATAGAGTTGCTAAAGGAACGTTACGCCAAACCAGCCTTAATCAGAAGATCGCACATCAACGAAATAGTCAACGCCGTTGGAGTTTCTGACGAGAAACAAGTAGCAAAATTAAGAAGTTTCAAAGACAAGATCGAAACTCATGTCCGCGGCCTAGATTCGATGAACGTACCACAGGAAACTTATGCCAGCATTGTTGTCGAAGCCCTTCAAGAGAAAATTCCGCAAGCCATCAGATTGAATATGGTTAGAGGCAGCGAAATTCATCATTTAGAGTGGAACGTGACAGATTTCTTGCGAGCTTTGGAAAAGGAGCTTGAAGTGAGAGAACTTTTGGAGCCAATGTTCAAAAGCAACACGGGAGCAAATGAGAAGAAACAGTACTTTCGAAGGCCTATGGAGAGAAACAAAGAGGGTACAGCGACCGCACTGCATGCAAGCACTGGAAAGGGAGAGAAGAACTGTGCATATTGTTTGGGAGATCACGAAGAAGAACAGTGTACGAAGGTAGTGGACATCGAAGCACGTAAGAATATTATTAAGAAATTTGGGCGATGCTTTGTATGTATTAAGAAAGGTCACAGGGCCTTTGATTGTAAATCTCGTGCGACTTGCAAAATTTGTAAGAAGCGACATCATGTATCTCTGTGTAGCGAAGGGGTTGATAATAAAGGGAAGGATAGGTCAGAACCCTCAGCACCCCCAGATGTAGAATGTACCACTACCGCTTCTTGCATTCAAGGTGATGAAAGCCCAGGCAGGGAAACAGCTGCTTTGCAAACCGCACAAGCCTTTGTAAACGGGGACAAAAATATTCGCGTGCGCGTACTCTTTGACAGTGGAAGTCAAAGATCTTTCGTAACTCCCTGGGTGGTGGGAAAGGCAGGTTTGCGTCCCGTGAGAAGGGAAATGTTGGGAATTAAGGCTTTTGGAGGCAATGAGGCTGAGTATGTTGAAAGAGATTTGGTTGAGTTTGATGTTATGAATGTGAAAGGCGGGGAAAGAACGAAAATATCTGCTTTTGTCGTTGATAAGATTTCTGATATTCCAAATGTTCATTTAGAAATCGTGAAGAAAGATTTTAATCATCTCTCTAAGATTTGGTTTTCAGATGTAAACAAAGAGCAGGAAAGACTCGAATTGGATGTTTTGATTGGAGCAGATTTTTTATGGCGATTTCAAGAGCAGGAGACAATACGAGGGGGGATCAATGAACCGGTCGCGGTGCGCACTAAACTTGGTTGGGTGTTGTCCGGGCCTATCAAAGGTAAGAAATTTGATTCTTTTGACGATTCATTGTCTTTTGTTGTTTGCGCGGAAGCTAACTCGTTTAGTCTTACAGAAGAGAAACCAAAGCCACAGCTGGATAAACAAATCGCCAAATTATGGGATTTAGACAGTATTGGAATTAGGCCAAGTGATGATGTGTACACAGACGTAGTTGACAACATCACATTTACTGGAGAGAGATACTCAGTAGCTTTGCCGTGGAAAGTAGGCCACAGACAATTGCCATCAAATTACGCAAACTGTGTTTCGAGGTTGAAAAGTCAGATTGGGAAACTGCAGAAAGAGCCAAAACTGCTTGAAGAATGTGACAGCATCATACGAGAACAAGAAGAAGCTGGAATTATCGAGAAGGTGAATGAATTGCCGAGTGCGGAGAAGGTTTATTACATGCCAAATCAAATCGTTGTCAGGGAACATGCGGAGACAACCAAAGTACGAATGGTTTTCGATGCATCTTCGAAATCAGGTAAGCGTGGCACTTCATTAAATGATTGCCTGCACGTAGGCCCTCCTATGAACCCTATGCTTTTTGATATTTTGACTCGTTTCAGGGAAAATAATGTTGCTGTTGTTGGTGATATTGAGAAAGCTTTTTTGAATGTGGAAATTGATGAAGCCGACAGAGATTGCCTGAGATTTTTTTGGGTCGAAAACATTCATGATAAGGAGATTTCACCTGTTATTTACCATTATAATCGAGCTGTCTTTGGGGTCAGTTCCAGTCCTTTTTTATTAAATGCAGTTATTCATACCCATGTAGAGAAATTCAGGGAATCAGACCCAGATTTCGCCACAAGGCTTTCTCAGAATTTCTTCGTAGATGATTTGTGCACAGGAGCAAAGGACTTGGAGGCTGCGAAGGAGCTCTTTGAGAAGTCAAGAGAGAGAATGCTGCAAGCTGGATTCAAACTGAGAAAATGGAAAAGTAATGATGCAGAATTGAGACATTACATGGATGGTACAGACAAAAATCATGAAGGAGATGAAACTAATGCCAAATCAGAGGTATCATATGCGAAGGAAACTTTGAACGCTGGACAGGAGCCTGAGAAAGGTAAGACCAAAGTTTTAGGCCTTATATGGGATGTCAACACAGATAATTTAGAAATTGATTTGACCAAGATGAGTAATGAGGATTCCAATAAGGTTACAAAACGATCTCTACTGAGTTCTCTTGCTAAAGTGTTTGACCCGTTAGGTCTTATTAGCCCAGTAACTTTGATGGGAAAGATACTCTTCCAGGAACTATGTATTGACAAAACTGACTGGGATGAAGAGTTGCCTGCCAAGAAGAGAGATAGATGGGAAACACTGTTGAGAGATGCACAGGCTGTTAAATCAGTAGTTGTACCAAGAACCCTTCATGTGCCAGAAGGAGACAAGGTCAAATATTCATTGCACGGATTTGGGGATGCCAGTATCAAAGCGTATTCTGCGGTAGTGTATCTTGTAACTGAAACAGAAACAGGTAAGTACTCTCGTCTTATTTGTTCCAAGACACGTATTGCACCCTTGAAAGGTTTGACTATACCGCGTTTAGAACTCATGTCAGCACGAATCTTGGCAACTTTGATGGATACAGTGAAGAACGCATTGGCAGAACAGATTGAGATCAGTGAGGTAAGATATTGGTTGGACAGTAAAACTGCTTTACATTGGATATACAATGCAGGTGAATGGAAGCAGTTCGTGCAGCAACGCGTTAATGAAATCTTGAGACTGTCAAACAAAGAGTCATGGAACCATTGTCCAGGTAAGGAAAACCCGGCAGATTTGGGCAGTAGAGGAGAATTAGCCAGTACACTTGTGGGGAAACCCATTTGGTGGGAGGGACCAATGTGGCTAAGTCAAGGAGAGGAATTTTGGCCCAAATGTACATTTCTCGGTGAGTCTGATGAAGTTTTGAATGAGAAGAAGGAATCAAGTATTGTTTTGTCTACAGTTGAAAGTTCTCAAGGGAATCTTGAACAAGTTATTGACATTTCTCGTTTCAATTCTTTTACAAGGTTGGTACGAGTGACAGCCATGGTACAAAGATTTATCAAAAACTGTAGGAAGAAAGGAAATGCAAACAAGGTACATGGAGCGATAACATCAGAAGAAATGCAGACTGCAGAGTATCTGTGGATCAGAAATGTGCAATTACAGTTCAATGGTGAGAAGGGTAAGAAAGTGCTTAAAAGCCTTGGTTCGTATAAGGAAAATGGATTGATCAGATGCAAAGGTAGGTTGGAAAATGCAGATCTTGAATTTGATACAAGAAACCCTATTGTTATGCCTAGAGATCACAAATTAACTGAATTAATCATTCAGGATTGTCACAACAGAGTGAAGCATTTGAAGGTAAGATCAACTTTAGCTGAGGTGAGGACAAAATACTGGATTCCTCGCGGACGTCAATTGGTAAAGAAGATAACTGCATCGATGCAAGATATGTATTCGCCATGAAGGTAAATCTTACAATGCACCAGCTACTGCTGCTTTGCCAGAGTTTAGAGCACAAGCTAGTCTACCTTTTGCCAAAGTAGGTTTGGACTTTGCAGGACCTTTGTTTGTCAAGGATGGTAAGAGAAATATGAGTAAAGTATACATAGCACTTTTTACTTGTGCAGTTACCCGTGCAGTTCACTTGGAGCTTGTCCAAGACATGTCGGTTGACGTATTTTTGAGATCTTTCCGCAGGTTTGTTGCAAGAAGAGGATCTCCTACGATGGTAGTGTCGGATAATGCGAAAACTTTTAAGTTAGCGGCAAAATTGATAGGACAGTTGAAAATTGATGATAATTTTTTGTCTTACCTGCAGGGTGAAATGATTTTTTGGAGTTTTAACTTGGAACGTAGCTCGTGGTGGGGCGGATTTTTTGAGCGGATGGTGGGAACGGTGAAACGATGCTTGAAGAAGGTTATTGGAAAGGCAAGACTTGATTTTGATGAGTTGCAAACTATTTTGATTGAGGTGGAAAGTATCGTTAATTCCCGTCCGATCACTTACGTTTATGATGAACTTGAATCAGAACCGTTAACGCCTTCACATTTGTTGTATGGACACAGACTTGCAATGTTGCCAGACAAGAGAGATCCAGAACTTGGTGATCAAAATGTCAATTTCTCAAAACGGTATCGTTATTTGGTAACTAAAATCTCTCATTTTTGGAATAGGTGGCATCAAGAATATTTGGTTGATTTGAGAGAACAGCACAAAATTGTGGAAGGTAGAGCACCATCAATTATGATTGGAGACATGGTATTGTTGAAAGAAGACAATGTGAAACGTCAGTAGTGGAAAATGAGGAAGAATTAGGAAATTGTGAGGAAGAGAAAGGAGAAAGAGAAAAGGGTGACAGAGACAGGAGTGTGCGGCCCCGCAGAGCTGCGGCACAAGACGCACCCTGGCGAACTCGTCTTCTGCTTGACTCTGGCGAGTCAAGGAGGGGGGACATGTTGGGGAATCGCCCTGGGAATCACCGTTGCGAGGCGGTCAGTGATTTCCCCAAGAAATAGCAACGTTTCCTGGTATCGTATGATGGTGATATTAACCAATCAGCAAGGACTCATGTTGTGTAAGGATTGAGTAATATTGTAGAGGCAGTTAGAATCGTGATGATGGATTGTAAGATGGAGCTTGTGAAAAAGATGGAATAAAATTTAGAAAAGTTGTTCGTTTTTTTTGGGATCGTGCGAACCAGCGAGACGTGATACGTTCAATTGGCGTATTTCACGACATATATTATTCAGTAACTTGAAGCAAGATGGACTGCATTTAAATTCAGGGGGAGTACGAAAATTTGCAGGTAACTTAATTAAGTTCAGTAAATATTGTAACGGGGTCTTAGCTCTAATAGTCATACTCACAAAAGCAAGGTGCTTGGTTCTAGGAAGAGAAATGGTCTTAAAATAGCTTTCCTAAATATAGTATCCCTTAGGAAATATAAGGATGAACTGGGCATCATTTTACACGACAATGACATTGACATTATAGGCCTAAGCGAGACGCGTTTAGATAAAAATGTCCAAGACTGCGAGCTTGCAATTGAGGGCTACAAAATTGTTCGCAATGATCGGAATGCAAATGGGGGAGGAGTTGCAATTTATGTCAAACATTCCCTACCCAAACCCATAATTGAGATGAAAAGTGACAAGCTAGAACTTCTCTCATTAAGGATTAAGCCAAGAAATGCAAAATCTTTTATTTTCGTCTGTTCGTATCGACCACCAACGTCTGTGGTGGATGATGCTGCTTTCGAAAATCTGAGAGAAATTCTAGCGAAACTGGATAAGGAAGAAAAGGAAATAATTTTAGTTGGGGACACAAACTGTGACATAATGGATCACAAAAACGCTAACACCAAAAAACTTAAGCATGTCTATTCTGAATATCAATTGGAACAGTTAATAAAGAGCTATACAAGAGTTGCCGTAACAACAACTGAGCAAGGTGATAAGAGAGTAAGTAAATCACTCATAGACCATTTCTCTACCTCGAACTCAAAATTCATTCTAAAGGCAGATGTCTTAGAAACGGGGATGGTTGACCATTATATGGTGTATGGGGTTAGGAAAGTTAATGCCTGGCGATTGAAAAAAGAACATGCAAAGCCAAAGTTAGTTGAATCAAGAAATATGAAACAATATAATAAGGCCCTCTTTCTGAACGACCTACAACAAATAGACTGGAAAACCATCCTTGACCCTCTCTCCAGTGATCCATCTGGAATGGCGAACACATTTCAGGAAATTTTTGAGTCAATCTTGAACGTTCACGCTCCAATAAAAAGGAGAAGAGTTCGGTCCGAGTTTGCACCCTGGCTTACCCCGATTATTAGGAAATCAATGGCAACCCGGGATAGGCTGAAGAAAATGGCAACTCAGAATCCTGAAATGTGGTCTCTCTATACCAAGCAACGTAATAGAGTAACAAAAGAAATCAGAAATTCTATTCAGGATCACTATAAAAATTTAATCAATGAAAGTAATGGGGACCCGAAAAAAATGTGGAAGACAATAAATCGGGTCTTGGATAAAGATGTTAAATCCACAAACCTCTCCGCCATTGAAAGTGAAGGCAATACTTTGACAAAAGAACATAATATGCTTGAGGCTCTTAACCGTCACTTTGTTTCAGTTGGACCTAATCTTGCAAAACAGATTAGTTCCAAATCTGATGATGACTGCCTGAAGCATATCATCCCAGAAAACAGAGAAATGCTTTTTCAAACGGTAGATGAGGAATATATCTTGAATGCAATAAATCGGCTAGAGAAAGGAAAAGCATCCGGTCCCGATAAAGTAACGATAACGTTGGTAAAAGACGCGGCCAGTTCCATCGCTTATCCTCTCATGCTGATTTATAACGCATCACTTATGAATGGCATCTTTCCAGATATTTGGAAACTAGCGAGGGTCACCCCTATTTACAAATCGGGCCCTAAAAGTGATACAAACAATTACCGGCCCATATCTGTAATTTCTGTGTTCTCGAGGATGTTAGAGCGGCTTACCCACGACCAGCTGTTTGAATTTCTCAAAACAAACAAACGACTAACGAGTAACCAAGCAGCTTTTCGCAAGCATTACTCCACAATAACCTCACTGATTGGCAGCACTGACTTTGGTATGAGAGCATAGATCACAGCAAAGTCAGCCTTACTGTATTTCTTGACCTAAAGAAAGCTTTCGACACAGTCGACCATAGCGTATTAATGAAAAAATTGCGCGCATATGGGATGAGAGGCAAGTCTGGGGATTGGTTTGAATCCTACCTAACAAACAGAAAACAATTTTGCTCCCTAAATGGCTTGCATTCAAAAGCTAAAAAGGTTACCTGTGGCATGCCACAAGGGTCATGCCAGGCCCTCTTCTTTTCATCATTTATCTGAATGACCTTGAAGAGTGCTTGCAATTCTCACGACCTAGCATCTATGCTGATGACACTAGTTTGACAATTGCTTCTAGTAATTCAATAAAATTGGTCGACGATGCACACCGGGCGCTTCTCAATATCTCAGAGTGGATGAGAGTGAATAAACTAAGTCCTAATCCCAAAAAAACTGAATTCATGGTAATAGGACACCCACTCAAGACTAGGAGTCTTGACCTTCCAGAAGTTCTAACGCTGGATGGTTCTGATATAAAAAAGGTTGGTCAAGCGAAATCCCTTGGCATCATTATTGACGAAAGCCTTACCTGGGATGAGCAATACAGGCGTGTAAAGGGCAAAATGAGTGCTGGTTTTTCAGCTCTAAAACGACTGAAAAATATTTTACCACAATCTCAGCTTTGCAGTGTGTATTATGCTCTTTTCGAGAGTCATCTGCGTTATGGCGACGTTATTTGGGGTAGCTTGTGTAAAACAAAATTAGCTGCTCTTCAACGTCTTCAATCCCGAGCATGGTCAATAATAGAGAATGCAAAAATTAAAGATCTTTGGTCTAGTTCCTGGCTAAATGTAGAAAATATTATCCTTTATGATTGGAACGTGATGACCTGCAAGATCGTAAACAGATTATGTCCTGAAAACCTTTTTGATAAATACTTGCCCAGATCATGTTTTTCTTCATACAATACAAGAAATTCTCAGGATCTTCAAATCCCTAGATGCAGGACAGAGTTTTCAAAAAGAGTTTTCACTATGCATCGCTGAAAGTCTGGAATGATACACCTTCCACGATTCGTGAGCTACCGACTTTAAATCGTTTTAAACAAAGACTAAAAACGCATTTAAAGGGCTAGACTCATTTTTAAAACACGACTCCCTGGAACAACAGCAGATTAGGAATGTAGGATTTTAGGCTTTTTAGGAATTTGATTTCTAGATTTAAATTTGTAAGTAGGTTTTTTATATTAATTGCTGAAGGGTTTTTTTCGTGTATAAATAATTTTAAATGAAAATGAAATGAAAAATTTGCTGGCAAATTTCATGATGTGACGTCACGTTTGCACAGGGATACAAGGGATCTATGTATACTGTCACATGATCCATAATGGTTGCAAAATAGAGCTGTGACAGAACTTGCAGAACGTTTCACCGAAGAAATATACCCATAAAAGACGAATTCAAGATGGTGAGAAACGATTTGATTCTATCCTTTACTCAGAAGTTGAAAATAGTAGCGAAAATGGTGTTTTACGTGAAAAGAACGCAAGAAAGATTCAGGAAAAATACGTGTGGGCTTTACTTTTGGGGCCTACTGCTGCTGGCTTGGGGAAACACAAAATTACACTACGTTGGTCTTTGATTACTCGCCCCCCGCTCCCCTGCTTGAATTTTGATTCAAGAAGGGGAGCGGGGGGGGGCGAGTAATCAAAGACCAACGTAGTGTAATTTTGTGTTTCCCCATTCTTCATTCAACTGTCCCGGCATTGCATTATTAGGGGGAGAGAGATCAGAAGGTCCTCTTAAACGCATCTACGATCTAGAAATCAAAAGGCCCTCTCAATATTTTAGCTTGTTCTGGCCAGAATTGCCTGAAAATAGTTGTTAACTAATAATAACTCATGGCTTGAGAACCCACTGAGATTTTCTGCCATGCAGGAAAACACGGATGTTACACCAATAACTGTGTTGCAGAGAAACATCAAGGGCATAAGAACAATAAGGTCTATTGTCCATTTACAATGGCTGGTGTAAAATGCAGGTCAACGCAGGTCAACAAAACACAAGATATGGCTCAAATCCTTACTGGTTCTCAGAACACACGGAAATCATCCAACCTCACGAAAATCAGCCAATGGCATCCCCGCTTCAAACCCCCTGAGACAAAATCAGTTGTTTGTGATGAAATTTCTTGTACCCTCACAAAAACTAAAATGGATGCTCAAATATTGCAGTTATTTAAGATATTTTTTGATAAATCAGTTGCAGAGATATCCGTCCGGAGTTGTTTACATGATTAGGCAAATATCTTATTTGGAGCCAGAGCTACGACCGTTTACGGGCCAAGAAAAAGTGACCTTCGAAAATTCAAATGAATTGCTAGAAAGAAGATATATCGACGAAAATTTCACAGATTATGTACTGTATATTAGCCTGGGCAATAACCAAGGTGTATTTGTTTTCCTAATGTTTCCATATATTTGACAAATTTCAGTTATTTCCAACAAGCAATGCAAATGGGCCTACGCTCATCGTGGGTAGAAACCCATTCTTGGGCCTGGAATCAACCAAATATATAAGCCTGAGCAAGATAATTCACTCACCGTTAACTCCAGCACCCATTTGAGCTCATTTATCCATTAAATTTGGGTTAACTTCAACAAAAAGCGAACAGATTTGTGCAAATTTGAAGAAGCTTCCACGTTCCATTTTATGTCGACAAATGCAACAACTCTCCACTGTTGACGAACACACGAGGCAGTCTGGTATTGCGACTCAAGCGTGGTATTATGTCATTGCCCTCCTGAATATTCAAAATGTATTTGTACCTTGTTTGAAGCATGAAATACCATTGTTTTTGAAAAAGTGCTTTGTACTGTAAAAAGATTTTTGACGTTTTAAAGCATTCCCAGGGGAGTCATGACAAAATACTACTTTTCAACCATGACACAAGACTGTCTTGTATGTTTGTCAACAGTGGAGAGTTGTTGCATTTGTCGACACAACATGGAACGTGGAAGCTTCTTCAAATTTGCACAAATCTGTTCGCTTTTTGTCGAAGTTAACCCAAATTTAATGGATAAATGAGCTCAAATGGGTGCTAGAGTTAACGGTGAGTGAATTATTATCTTGTGATATAGGAAATAAATGAGAATAAAGATAAAACAAGTGGAGAATCTAAGTATTTGGCGATCTGAGAGTCTAAGTTTCTTTTAAGCGATTTGTTATAAAGAATACGTGCATAGAGTAGTTCTTTGCCCAAAACTAGTCGTTGGTTTTCACATAATTTATAAAGGAAACTGCTCTTCAGTCGGAGTTTTAGGAAAATAAAAACATTACAAAACCCTGTGATGATACTGTTCTTCCAGCTTTCAAAGCTTTCGAAAAAGCAGTGGATTTCACAATACGCAACATTGATGGGCATTTTGTTATTGAGCAAATTTGAGATTGTGACCTTTGCACTGACTCACTGGCAACATCAATAGGCTGCAAGCCTAAGCCCGTACACCCATGGTCGCTAGTTTCGACTGGCACAATTTCACCTGCGTTTTGTTGACCTGCGTTGACCTGCATGACTTGTGTTCTACGCCAGCCGCATTTACAAGGTCTATTATGAGAATCTTTTTTGAGCCCTGACTTTGTTTTGAAGATCCTTTATACGTATTGTTGTATCTGCCCCTCTTTGTAGATGCATTTCAAAATACATCATAATCTTTATGGAGTGCCCTTGGTGCAAGTTGATGTGTCCTATTGATCTGCAGCTTTGGAAGAGAACATACATATCCCATCCATATTAAAATACAAAAATTTGAAATTTACCAAAATTGTTGTCTTACGCAGTTAAGAGTTTTGCTTGTGTGTCACCAAGATCGCCCCTAAGTCTGGAGCAAGCATCCACTTTTTTGTTTACTGTACCATAGGGTTCAAGAATATTTTCATCGAAATTCAATCTAGAATCAATAGTTACTTTATTTCTTTAGAATCCATAGGCCTCCAATTTAGCCATCAGCCAGGCGGCAACTGGGAATTTTGCATGGCATGGGCCAAACCAGAAAAAGGGCACACTCCAGATCATTTCACGAACTGCAGTCATCTTGTTCTTCATATAGCCTTCGTAATACGGGGACCAACCTTAGGTTACCAAAGAAAAGGTCATCAAATGGCCAGAGATGCTTCTCATAAAGAGGTGCTAAATTATGGAATGGCCTGTCAGCCGAATCTAAGCAGGCAACCTTCTTGCATAGTATAGTTTTAAGAAAACTATCTAGAACTGTCTTATTTTATGTATTTTTTTATTCAAGGTTTACATTTTTAACAACATTGTAAATAGGTTTTGGATATTGTAAATACGGCTTTATAGTTTAATTTACTTAATATCTTTTTACTTTGTATCATATAATTAAAGTTTATATCGAAGGGCCCCTTGAAAATCAGCTTGTTAAAGGTCAACCCTCCTTAAATGAATTAAATATGAAAAAGATGAAATATATTAAAAATACCAGATTGAGTCCACCACCTCTTCGCATGACGCTCTAGTGGTGCGGCGCTACCGGGTATCAAGCCCTGTCCACCTACTGTTCTGGCTGCAAATCAGAAGGTTACACCATTGCACCACAACACCTTTGTTCTATCAGGCAGGGGTACTCTAGTAAATCTAGGATTAGGGGTGCCCAGGTTACCTTTTTGTGTCTAAGTTTGGACATGGCTGATCTCCTTGGGTCAATAATTTGTAGAGTTATTTTACCATTTATTTTAACTGTTACTACTTTGAGATAAAACGAAACATGTTTGCAAGACTTTCTTTGTTGAGAATGGCTGTAACTGCTGGCAATCTCACTTGCACAAGAAAATTAGATCTTTAGACTATCAATGATTTGTTTCAGGCTCATGTTCTTATGGGAATTGATAAGATACCAGACCAACAAGGATATTTAGTTATCAGCTCTGATGGTGCAGTCTTAGCGGTAAGCAACACTCAAAGTGCTTATTTATTAACATGAACACAATATGAACTCTGATAACAGGACATACAGATGACTATTCATCCCATGGTAAATGGCTCGCAGGACACTTCCCAACCCGCTCAGTGAGCAAAGCAAGGATATCCTGCATGCTATGTCCCAAGGGAATGCACCCTAACAAGGGATGAATATTCACTGTTATCCTGGTGTTTGAGTTGGTATTGTGTTTATCCCTACCATGGGAGCATAGGGCTCAGATTTTTGCAAAACTTTTTAAATGAAATGTGTAAGATGTTCTTGCTTGATTCTTTCAATGGAATAGATCGACGGGAACATTTGGTCATTCGTCATAATTGCAGAAGGAGCAATTTGGATGTCATCATTATGTTGAGGGTTACGGTTTTTCAAAACTTCTGCCAGTTTGGAAGCTGTGACATCATAAAGCTGCTAAATCGTAAACGATAAACGATCAGTTTGTCATTGCTCAATCAGTTCACAATTTATGGCGCTTTTGATGTTTGCCAAACCTACCTTTACTTCCTCTCCTATATCCATTAATTAAGCTTAAAAATGCTGCAATTTCAAAAACAGCCATGATGCGAAAAATGCCCTTAATGGAATGATAGCAAACGCCCTACAGTTCTATTCATCTTGAAGATCTATTCATTTGAAGAATTAGGCAATGACATCTTGCACATTTAATTCTAAAATTTTGCAGGGATTCAAGCCCTATGCTTAAGAACAGAAGGTTTTGATTATTCTGACAAAGAGAATAGACCTTTTCAAATAGGTCTGGGGCTGCGCGCTACTTTTCTGGAAGATGGCGGATACGAGGGAATCCTCTCCGTGATGCTGAAGTGGAGTTGCAGTGGGAGAAGTTGTTGACAACGGATGGAATTCAACTTCACAGTTATATGGTTCATACAAGGCCAGAAAGACTTAAAAAATGACCAAAAATACAATTCTAGCATATTTACCGCAACGTTTGGCACCTTTTACAAGGAGGAGATGTTATATCTTCGAGTCATTTCAGCGAAGTTTGGCCTTTGTGATAATAGACGATGATGAAGGCCTCAGATTCGGTCAGATAATTTTTTTCTGTTTGCGAATTAACTGTAGGAATAGGAGCTGCCTTTTGTGTAGAGAAATGTTAAAAATAAACAATGATTTACTCTTTCCAATAACGCTGAGGTTATGCTTTTCCAAATCAAGTCAGCTAAGGTTGTGAAAAGTTCATGCGATCTTTCAATTGGTTCATGCATTGCACCAAACAAAGTTTCGATTGAGTTGTTTCAAAGCAAAGCATTTCTATTTGTACTTGTAAAATAAGGGAACTTACCTGCTCCATTAACTTGCACGTTTCTCCAAGGTTCTCATTTACTTATTTGTAAAACTTTAGCTTCGACTGAGATGAGAAAGTCGAACACAATCTTGAATCTGTTGCCTGTTATCTGTTACACAATATGTCACCAAATTACATTTGCCTCCAAGGAAAACAATACAATTTAGCAAATCTTTGACTTGGAATCTCTTCTGAATTATGCAATTAAGAGACGACAACACTTCTTCAATGTTTTCATTCTATAAACCACGAGCGTTATGTTGCAAACCAGCTTCTTATTCTTTGATCCAAGAAGCAAGAAAGAAATGACGAATACAAATTTGATCACGAATATTTTCCCGCCAAATTCTCTGCTCTGTTACGAGGCTCCAAGGGTCCAAGAGAGGAGGGTGGCCTTTGCTCATACATATTTGTACCAAAAGTCCCTTCGTATTTCTCTAGTTAAAATGGCAATAAATAAGCACCATTTATTCATAAACAAAAATCTAAAATTAGCAAGTGGTGATTATACAATACAAATTCTATAAACTCGAAGCAAGAAAAGTTTCTTTATAAAATCCACGTTGATACGGTAACCAACTTTTAGCTTGAAATAGTATGATTTTGTGGGCCTTTCTAATCCTCTGAGTGCACAATAACGTGAGTTTATTTGGGTTTTTATTGCATTATCACGCCTACTGTAACTGCATGTCAACTGTTGCAGTGAGAAGGGGATTCCCCTTGGCAGCTAATCCGCCATCTTCCAGGAAAGTAGCGCACCGTCCCAGACCTCTTTGAAAAGGTCTATTTTAAGGCCTCACAAGAGCTTGCAGGAAGCGCAGTAAATGCCATAAATTTTGTGAATAGATTTATGAGAAAAAGAGTTTCAGACCTTTTTACACGCAGTAATAGACCTTTTAGCTATTCTACAAAAGAGCCTGGATAGAGCGATATTTTTATACAAATTTATACACGAGAATCGAAAGAGTGGCGTTACAGCTTCGATCGCAATTGTGCACATTCGAAAATTCGACTAATTGTAATAAAATATCGTTCGATCCACATTCGTTTTCAGAATAGCTAAAAGGTCTATTGTGGAAATTTGCAGCAATTTCGGACAACTAGAAAAGTATATATTTTCAGTTCATTTTGCTTATTTCATACCAATGCATTTACTTATTGTGCTCCATTTTTGGGGTGCTTGGTCAAAAATTTCCATAAGTTGCTGTAGAGAATGATGAGAATGGTTGTTAAGAAATATGATATTTCAAACTAATGCCCTCACCACATTCCTTTTAAATAGAGAGCCTTTTCGTGAGCAAGATATTTTCAATTTTGATTTTTCTAAACTACCAAAAATTTTTTGACTCTTGGTATATTGGAATACAAAATAACTTTAGACAGTAGCCGGGGGGAGGGGGAGTTATAGGTAGGATTTATTATCTCCTTGAAGTTTAAATGCTCCTCACTGCGCAGCAATCCTGATTTCTCGGACCCCTTTAATTGAACTGACTTTGGAAGTGTTTATTATTCATTTTGTAGTCAGCTGGAGATTTAGAGAACGATGAAAAATTAGCTGCTCAGATCCATAACATTGTTCACATAGCAAGCAAAATTCCTTTGTCAAATGAAAATCAATTTTATAAAAGATTAAGCTGTGAGTATACACTTTTTTCGAGTGAGTCATATTTTTTTTACCTGCCTGATACATGAAATACCATAGCTTACACATACCATATCCTGATACATTACCTGCCTGATACATACATACATCACGAGACTTTTCAAATTCATATGACCATAGAAAGAAACCAGAATTTGGGCTTGACATAAATTTCATTGGTGCACATTGCCTGCCCAGTTACATCTGCAGCCCATATTCAAACCTCTGTATTATGATATTTCCTGGCATAGACCTTTAAGGTATTGGACACTTAAAATGGTCTGTATTGTTGATTACTGTTCTTCATATGCTTTTTGCAGAAATCTGATATATCTTTGAATCTGCACAAAATTGTTGAAAAGCCTTAAGCTGGTCAATGGTGACTTGCTAATAAAGCTGTACATCAGACGCTTTGTAGCTAAAAGTATGTATGTTTGCTTTGGTTGCTTGTGCAGAATACCACTTGTTCTTTTTTTGTTGTAAGAAAACTTTCATTGGTGTCACAATACCAAAGTATAGCCATAAACAAAAGCTGACTTTTCATGCTTGCTGATTAGGTACGTAAATTGCACAATAATATTTCGTAATGTTTAACGAAGTCTAATATATTTTCTTTCTAGTAACATACAAGGATTTCAGCTTAATCATGACTATCAGTAACCAGAGAATATATGCTGTGAAGCGACCAACAAACAAGGACTGAATGAAATTGACAGTAACTCTATTGCATCTTCCACTACAAGGGGCTGGGTCATGCAACTGTAAACGACCGTCTCTCGAAACGATTCGCAGTTTTTCGTTATATGACAGATGCTCCTCTGTTTTGTCAAAGTGAAAGGTTATTTTGAAGATGGATTAGATAAAATGTTCAAATAAGATATCAGTGTAGCCTGTTAACCAGAATTTCTCAAATTAATTTTTTGTACTCGCCCGATCCATCAAAATATATGCAGAAGGCAGTGGGAACTTGCCGTAAACGCTCTATTATTTGAGCGATAATAAGTTTGTTTACCGTTACTTGACCCATCATCCCCATTAGTTTCCGTCTTTGCCTTGATTCTACTCATTCTTCGATGATCATAGAACGTCGGAAGAACTTCAATAAGGCACCTTGTCATTGAAAAGTTACAAAAATTGTTGATGTTTCAGTTTTTCCCTCATTCGTCAAACTGTCAAGATTAATTTCACAATTTTCTCAGCATTAAGGTAGGTTAGTGAAATGAAGGAAGGAAGACAGGAAAGGAAGGAATGAATAAATCACAAGATCCACCTTTTCAAGATAAGAGATGCAAGAACGGAAGTCTTTTGATGTTTGAAGTTTCGTGTTTTGTGGCCAAAATCATGTTCTACGTACAAAGTTTAGAGTTTGAACCAATTTTCACATTCATATCTGCCTTCATTTGGAAATTACAGCGATTTAAAGAATTAGAAATCATATGGGTTTTGACCGTGAAATCGAAGTATGGACAAAAATTTGTCCAAACATCTGATTTCACGTTCAAAGTCCTTATAACTTTAGGCTCTTAAAATCGCTGTAATTTCCAAACGAAGACAGATATGAAGGTAAAAATGTGCTTCTTTGCTAAATTTTGTCTTTAGAACAAGTTTTCAGCCTCAAAAATACAACATCCCAAACAACAAAAGACTTCCGTTTTCGCACCTCTTATCTTGAAAAGGTGGATTAACGAATAAGTCAATGCATAAATGAAGATAAATGGAAAAATGGAGTGAATAAATTAAATTCTGAACCGAAGCTGATAGACGAAGTTATGAATGAATTAATCCAATCAATTTTAGATCGTTTTTGCGTACGATTGGACACATCTCAGTCATAAAAGAACCATGAAACCCAAATAATTCTATTGTTTTTATGACTCAATTGCATTGTATTGTTGAGCCCGTAATTTGTTTCAAATCTCATAACTTGATTTTCTTCTGAGAAAGCAGCAAAACAATGTATTCGGGCCTAAGTTGATCTTTCCTAGTAGTATCTCGATTCAAATTCCCAAACTGACTGCTTCCTTTGTGTCATTCATTCAAACGAATATAGATAGGTATGCCATTCAACTCACCCGCCATACTTTCCTGGCTACAAAGGCTGTATACCGGTCGCGCCAAAATTAACTATATCGGGTGAGCCAGAAAAAGTTCCTACTTTAAAAAATTCATAGCACCAAGAGTACTTCACAGACTTTAAGATTCAAATTCCACTTAAAAGCCGAAAGATCGAAAGTATCGTTTCGATTTTTTTCGCTGTCTTGCCAGCACTAGAAGTATCGGTGAATTTAACTTTATAAAAATTTCATGGTCGCAAAAATGAGTGAAAGAGGCCTAAAACATTGATCAAATTATAAGGACTCTCCTTACACAGAACAATATCCCATGGGCGTTTCTCCTCTCTCAATTATGACATAAATTTTCAAACAAATGCTAAAGATTTTCAGTCCAATGGCAATAAATGAGCAGTGGATATCTCTCACAAATGAACGATTTTAAAGTTGAATTTCGTGAGGCAGCGAGCAAAATCACAAAAAATACTTCGATCTTTCGGCTTTTAGCTAGAATTTGAATCATTCAAATGTGTGAAGTATTTATGGTATCAATATTCCAAAATGGGAACTTTTTACTGGCTCACCCGGTACATTTTTTACTGGTCATGGTAAAATCGTGTAGTGGACCGATTTAGAAGATTTATGAGTTGCTCATGAGTTGATTTTGCTAAGATCCTCAGTAAAATGCTTGTAGTTTTTTGCAGTCTTCTGCTTTTGGAGTTATGAAGGAATCTCTTAAAATGTTATATTACGAGGCACTAAAAATAGTCAAAAGCGTTGATTAAATTCTCTAAAGGCTCAACATGAATATAGAAAGAGAGAACGTTTTCAAGGTGATTTGGGAATTTAGAAATTGATCAGAACTCCATGCTTGTTTGATCTCAACATTTCGCATCAGTACTGTTTGTCTTGTAACCCCCTTGACACAGTAACGCAGTATCTGCATAAAAATGTGAACTCAATGAAATTGCAAAAGAAAATACATTTCTTTGTGTCATTAAAAGTATTTCTACATTCCTACTAACAAAGAACCAAGACTCGTGCATTCGATTATAACTGGTCAATTTTTAAACACCCGAATCACCACGAACACTCTCTCTCTCTTTGTCCGTTGGTGTCGAGTCTTTACAAAACTTGACCAACGTTTTTTAACCGTTATTAGTGTTTTCGTAATCGAAAATTTTGAGAAACTTGCTTATAGCTCCATAAATAGACAGCTAAAAATGTGAAAAAGTGCATGCATCTGATTGAGAATTCTAGCTATAGATTAACTCATGGATCTTCAAAATCGGTCCATTATACGATTTTTCGTGGCCTGTAAAAAGTGCATACTTAATTTTGGCACACCCGGTATATCAAAGGCTCTATAAAATCATTTCGTGCTTGGTAACTTACGCCAGTTTTACCAAAGAGTTCCTAAAGATGCCTGTGAGAAACTAAGGATTTTAACGCAAAGTGGATGATTACCTGGTTAACGGGAAGATCATTCTCATTTAAAATTGTTCTTGCATCAATTTCCTAAGAAAAAATGAACTTATTATTTGACGTCATATTAAAGATTAACGAGAGGCTGTGACGATAATCAATAACCGTGACGTAATCAATCAATCATTATCAATAACTCTGATGAATTTTGACTTGTCTTGCATTCAAATCGAACAGATCATGAAGGAAAAGACGTTGAAGCAATGTAGACTATTGAAGCAATGTAGACTGTTGACCAATAACGAGAGGGTGCAATAATGCCGTAGACTTTTAACCAAAGAATATGTAAACAATTGAATATGTGCTGTCAAGCGAAGATTGTCTTGGCAATTGGTGCACTTTTAATTGTTGATTCTCAGCTTCATGCAGCCATTTCTACGCGATATTTATGCCCTCAAAGATGGACCCCACGAGATACGTCATGCTCCAGCAAATTCAATTCAACTGACTACTGCGCAGCGTTGATCATGTGCAGCTTTTACAATAGTCATTTATTAAATACTTCATCCAGTTCAATTGAAAATATTACAGAGAGAGTTTGGATTTATGGATCTGGAGTGTTTCAAAGCCGGCAAAATTTGTCTTGTTCGTCGAACCCATCAGATGGAGTAGTATCTGACTGCCCTATTAGAACTTTGATTGCAACAACTGATTCAGAACCTTGCAATACAACTAATAAATATTACTGCGAATTTCAACGGCGGCCTGAAGCACTTGGATTGCAATCAGGAGTTATCAGCAAGCAGCAGCTGTCAAGCTCATCATTCTATGTATCAGCCAATGAACCAATTGGATATGAATCACAATTTGCACGCCTTGGTAACAGCTTTACTGTTGGTACTGTCACACAGGGTGGTTGGTGCTCAAAAACTGCATCACAGCGAGAATACATACAGGTTGAATTTGGAAAATTCGTCTTGCTAACCAGAATCGCCACACAAGGAGTGAGAGGGCGAAATTGTGATTACTGGACTACGTCATTTAATATGAAATTTAAAACCGGTTTCGGAGCATGGATTTCTTCCAGTCAGATAATTTATGGCAATAAGGATTCAAGTAATACGGTTCTTTCTCATTTAAGCAAACCGGTGATTGCCAAATCATTTCGCATCTATCCAATTTCCTTTGAAAGTAGCTGTCGAAATGCAACTGGAAGATTCTGTTTAAGGTTAGAAGCATATGGAATTAACTTCAGAAGGAATCCATCAAAAAGGGTAAGTTTAATTATCTTGCAAATGCATTGCCCAACTAGAGCGAGGGGCTTAACACATCCAAGAAACGTCGTAAAATTTTTAACTCCATTTTGGTCGGGGTCAATTGCCCCACTCCCCCACCTGGTAGATTTTTTCTCAGAACTGTGCCAAAAGAAAAGCTATAGCATTGAAGCTTTTCTGGGACTGACCCTGTCAAATTTTCAAATTCTGTAATCTCAAATATATTTTGCTAATCCTTTGAACGAGCAAACTTCAGCAGTGACGAAAAGAGTTTCATGTGGATTAGGGACGTTTCGTTATCCAAAAGCATCTGCCCATTGTTACTGTACAAAAAATGTATAGAACTTTGGTGGAACCATACTTCAGATACAGCTGTCCGATATTGGGAGTTGCTGGTATCAGTGCTATCAATAGGCTGCAAAAACTGCTTTTCTTGACCGCAAACTAGAGGCCCCATGCCTGAAAGCGGCATGTTAAGTGGGCCTAAATTAGCTTTCAGTAGCTAGAAATCCTGACAAGCCCACTCAAAATAAATTGAAAATAAAAAAAATAAAGAAATAGATGCTGATGTAAACAATGGCATCAGCTGATTTTAGGTTAATTGCCTGGAGCTATTAGCATACCAAATCTAGGATTAGGTAGAGAGGGGGGGGGGGGAGGTGGGTGGGTTACCTCAACCAAATATGACTTGCCAGATAGCCCAACCTCAATATGTTTAATTGTTCTTGAAGTTGAAGGTGTTATCCGTTGATGTTATTTGGGTTCTTCTCTTCATTTCAGATCAAGCAGAATCTTGTGAATATCGAACAGCAGATTTACGAGAATACTATAACATCGAATCTTTTGAAGACGAGATCACAGTGGCCGAAAGGCAGTTATGCTTTGCCAAGGCCAAAAAATGGTTGTCCGATAGCATCTGAGAATACTTGGAAGTTTGGATATCGTTTGCATGACGCTAAATTTGCCTCAAGCACCAAAAGCCATCTCAGGAACACTCTTTCTCAGTTGTTCTTCGTAGAAGAGTTCTGCTCCAGATCGGTATCTATTGAACGCAGTGAAGTGACCTTTCCGCGAGGGCAGTACTGCGTTTACAAGACAGGTAGTTCGTGTCCCGCTGGACTTAAACTTGGGTATACTAAATTCTTTCAAGATAAAGCAACTGCAGAGAGATCTTGGAGTCATACAAAAGGAATGTCACCGAAGAGTGAGTTGTAACATTTTATTTAAAGGCGCGCTGTTGTCGTGCTGATTGGGTAGACAAGAATTAGGCCCAAACGAAAACTAGTTTTCTTACCCTGAAAGCCGAAATGTAGCCTGGTTGCATGTCTTAGTTCGCTCCTTCCCTGAACTGATATGCCGCAACAGCTACGACTCAAGTCCTTGCGCTTCCAGAAAGAGCATGATTCAGGATGGCCTAAATCCCCTGCATTTTTTTCTCAAAGCCACCCGAGCTACCCATCTTGAAACACCGAAAAAACGGTTTCCTGGAGTGCTGCACTGTGAAACAGGTTATCAGTACTTAGGTGGATGTTTCTTTTATTTGTGCAAGGAAAACTCCTACCTACAAATGATATTCTGCTTTTCTAGGGACACGAAAAAGATCTTAATTTTTTTGGTACTATGAGATTGTGGTCGTTGCAACCGTTTAGTAAACGCGCGTTCGTTTACCTTGAGTGGTAATTTTACATTGAAGAAAAATCACGTTAAATGCAAAATGCGACCACGTTATTCGAAATTCTGCAATCTGATTAATCGTAGCCAGGGAGAAATAGACTATTTCTCCCTGATCATAGCCTACGAGTAGACCCGCTATTCAAAAGAAGAAAGGGCTACGAAACATAGAGTAAAATTTGCTATGCCACTCGAGTAATTGTCTTTAATTATCCTAATCCTCTATTCAAATAATGCGTGAAACACGTCTCAACAAGGCTGCATAAATTAAGGTCTAGAAATCTGGAACTCACTGTTGCAAGCGTTTCCTCATCATTTCAAGGAACCTTTCTTCTTTTGAAATGACTGGTCTACGCAAGGCTGGATCAATCGGGGAACAGATCTGTGCCCCACAGGAAATCTTTGCCGTTTTGAGAACTATTGGGAATAAGACCGTCACTAAAAAACAGCAACAACGTCAGTTCGATGAGATGAGATGAGTTGAGCTTGAGTTGAGGGTCCTTAGGTCCTTTTTGAGTGAAGCTTGCCAAAATTTATGGGAATCTAGTTGAATGATATATCATTGGATGCAAAAAATGCAGGAATTCGAACCATATCAGCATGATTGGCAAATACCATAAATGATATTGTCCATTTTCTACGCAAATTTGTTGCCAGAAAGAGTGTACCACCTTCAAAAGCTATTTTGTACCCGTGCGTTTGAGATAACAAAACCTGATTTACAGCAGCACGAAGTGCAGATCCTAAGCTGCAAAATTGAGTTTGGGATTTTTCAGATTCCTTCTCCCTTTGACACTTTATGCTGTCAAATGTTGGCAAATGACTATTATGCCCTCCCACAGTTTTATTTGGCTATAAAAGGCGGACCAGATGAGATACAAAAAAATATGGGACACTCTTTCCAAGCTCCAAGTCTGCGCTGGCCCTGTGCAAATATCCGAGTCATTCGATTGGTTCAAAGGGTAAAAAATAGCTTTTTCATACCAGCACCTCGTAGATTTGTGAGTCTGTATCTGTATCTGTATCTGTATCTGTATCTGTATCTGTATCTGTATCTGTATCTGTATCTGTATCTGTATAATACTTAGCTGTTAACTCACTTATGAGCGTATACGCTAAGGGTATTGTTGTTGATTCCTGATTTCCACTGAACGCCTCTATCCATGCGAAGCTGTCTTAACCTTCAGCATGAGCATAAATACAAATTTTGCTGCAAAATGAAGTTCGACCACTTGCAAGAAGTTAGATTTACGAAATTAGATTTACAGCTTATGATGAAGCTAGCACATGCCGAAGGAGTTGCAAAAATATTGCTAATAGGCATCACTTTGTATTCACATGAATTTAACTAGAGAACAGTCGCTTCACATAAAAAGTCCGTCAGTTGAAATCAGGCTTTAGACTACTTTCAGAAAATTTGTCAATGCAGCTTTAAAGTCCTCGTTTCTCTTGTGTAGAACCAATGAGTCAGGCAATGAGTTCCAATCACTTATGGTTCTTGGCACAAATGAGTTCTTATAGATGTCGGCATTGCAGCGCATTATTTGACACATTTCGAGTTTGAAGTGCGTTGTTTCCGCTGGTTTAATTGCAATATGGAGTCCCTGGGTACAGCAACCAAGTCATATACGATCTTATGAAAGCAGATAAGCCGGGGTCTGGAGAAAACGGGATTTTACTCAGCACTTGCAATGTATACATCGGGATCACGTAAGCCACCTTGTGATCCGGGTCTTGCAATTTAGGCTTAAAAATCAATTGGTGTCTTTAAGGAAACACATTGGTACATCAACGCAAGCTGCTTTTTCACACAAACATAAAAACTTTGATTGAAAAATTATGGAAAGGTTCATTTCATGAGATTTCTTCCATTTTGAAAACTTCTATTAGCTTCAAACAAAGTACCATTATGTGCCTTGAAAGTTTTGTACTAGACTACGAAGAAATCGAAAAATGGATGTTTTCATTCAGAAAGCGTTTACCGTAACCTCAACATTGCTCCGTTTTTGTAATCATTTGCTTGTGTCAACAGGCGTTTTTGCTGCATCCATGCTACCGGTTCACTTTATTTGCTCTTTTCGAAAACAGAGGCAGCCAGTCGATTTAGTTCGTTCATTGATCCACCTGATTACCACAATTGTGCACAAAATATACTTATTTTGGTGCATTCACTTTGTAACTCATTCTTGAGTGTTAGGGGATTGCCATTTTTAATGCTGGGGACTGGGTTGGACAAATTTTATAGATAGCATAGGTTCCAAATCTTTAAATCTACGAAAAAAGGCGGGGGTAAAATTCATTGCCCTTTTGCTTTAAATTGAATGATTTGAAAGAAACTTTAGCCACTTTTCTATGATTCTACCGTTGGACGTTTTATAAATCTTGAATATTTGTCGAAATTACAGCCTATTTCATATTTCAGCTCATTTTATGATGTGACGTCATCAAATTTCTAAATCACAAACCAGAAGAGTGAAAGAGTTCTGCTTGATACCATATTGTAGGCATCCATAAACTATGGTTGAAAATTATTTATCTTTCGTCAAGAGGTTAAGAAATTACGATGGTTTGAATTTTTTTTGAAAATTTTCTTAAATTCTTTAAAAAGAAGAAAACACTGTAATTCTGAAAATATTGAAGATTTCAGAAAAGTCCAACGGCAGGTTTACTGTAAAATAGTTAAAGTTCCTTTGAAGCCATTCAGTTCAAAGAAATAGGTCATAGAATTTTACACCCAGCTTTTTAAAGATTTGAGCCTATGCTTTTGTAGACCAAAAGGAACTTTTTCTTACCCCATTTGCTAGGTTTAGTAATATTTGGTACCTCAATTCAAGATATTGAGAATTTTGTATGCCACTGTTGAGTTATTGATCTTGGATTTACTTTAAAAGCTAAGAGGACAAGTTAAAAGCTAAGAGGACAAGTCCGGCGTTGGTATAATCAACCCTACAAAGAAACTTGTAGCTGCTGACGCGAATTCTTACTTTTGTTTCACATTTTGAGCTTAGCAGCGTCCGTCAGAACCTTGAACGTTCTGTCAATTTAGGCCAAGAGGCCTAGTATGGTCGTTGTGTCGCCATTTTATCCATTTTCTTGCAATGAACACACGATAAAGAGGCTAGAAAACAATAGTACAGCGTTGTTTTTGTTTCAGATATATGACGTCATTTCACTCAAATCACTTATTTGAATAGGGAATTTCAAAAAGATATTGTGGAAATTGTGGAAGAAAGTATGATACGCTATTCACAGTGGTATTAACTTGTATTTTATCATCCATTATACTAACTCCGGACTTGTCCTTTAAACAGTAAGATGAGAAATCTTGACATTGGGACATAGTTGGAATAACTGAAAGAGGCATCTAAACGAGTAACCATCACAAACTATTTCAAGTAACTTCCTCCCTGCTTAATAGACATAGCAGCCATAGCAGTAACAAATGTAACTTTTCTAAAAACTTTGTAATTTTGAGCTCAGCGTGAAATATACTCCAATAATTTCACACCCCATCGTATATTTTCAATTTTGCCAAGTTGTTTGATACCCCGATAAAGAGAGGCTAAAAATTTTTTTATATCTCCGAAGATTCTTCCACCCCTTTACCCAGCTTTACAATGACGAGTCGCTTTCAGCATTTTGTAAACCTTCGTTTTTGTGTGCTCACATTGATCTAGTGAATTTTCAAAAACCTCCACTTCCTTTCAAAGCTTGTGACTGATATACAGCTACCTAACGAATCGGAATCAAACAGTAAAAATTGGGACTCATGAAAGTCATCAGAGCAACTTCAAGATAGGCGCCCCCAAGGCTCCATTCTTGGGTCCTTGCTATTCAACATCTTCCTAAATGATTTGTTCCATAAGGAATTAGATTCAGAGTTATGTAATTTTGCTGAGACATCACCGTGTGGCACTCGTATAAGCGAAATTTCGGCAAATTGAGAAAACTACCTAAGTACACTCCTAAATTGGTTTTATGCTATTGGTACGGTGGCAAACCCTGATAAGTTCCCATTAATGCTCGTGGGACTAATTGAAAAGTATGAGTTGCGTTTGACTATTGACGGTGAAAACATCGTCTTCCACTGAACATGTTAAACTTCTGAGGATGGAAATTGACAACTAGCTTCGATTCATTAAGCATGAAAAAACACTCTGCGACAAAACAAACAGAAAAGTCAGTGCTTTTAGGAGGTTAAATATCTTATCTCTCAAGGGAACAAGCATTGAAAACTGTACAATGCAGTAACTATTGCCCATTGGTGTGGATGTTTTGTGGCAAAGATGCCGTACTCATAAGCGATAAGATCAAAATCTGGACGGATGAACAATGTAATTGTAGAATTTGTAAGTAACCAGGCCATTGTGTTATGCAACTTGTAATATTATTTCTTCGACGTCCTTGTAAATCATATTGTAAAAAGTTGGTATTGATTAGTTTCTTATAACTGTGTCACACCAACTTTAAAGGATGATTATGATTATGGGTATGATTATGATTATTATTATGATTTGATTTGATTTTGATTAACAACGTATTTTTCTCCGTTTTGTGCAAAACCTGAGCAATGTGAAAAGGGATCGGTGATTTCAATGAGATTTCGATGCATGAAAATGATGATGATCTGATTCCCGTTGTTCTAAAACAATGCACGATTTAAGAATCTACACGTTGAAAGTGATTTGATCCTGATATCTAGTCAACCATTTCTGCGACCTTGTGGATTTTCCTTTTCATTTGACATGGCATGATTTATTTTTGTATTTATTTACCAAATCTCATTTAATTTTAGTTTGCAAATGACATTATGGCGTTAAACGAAGTGCTTGATGTCCAATGGGTTAATGCTTTAGTCCCTATACCTCGCGTTTGTCTTACTGCAAGCACAGGGACCAAATATTTGGAAAAAGATTAGGGGAATGATTATTGAATCTCTCTTTTGACTTGATAGCTCGAAGGGGAACATCCGGCCCTTTGATATCTTGTATCTTCATTATTTCTAGGATAAAAGCGTTTTGCTTTCTATTGACAAAATTCATATGTACTTTTGAAAGATAATTGAAATGATCATAGATCCTTAATTGATAGAGAGTGAAGGTAATCATATGTTTCGAATGGATATTATTTGAGACATCTTGATTACTTTCAGAATTGAGCGCGTCTTCTTTGTATAGTTTGAACGATGTGACGTCATCATCTTGCTAAATCAAAACCACGAACAGCTAATGATTTCTGCTTACCATCATAATAACAAATCAAGAGGAAGATTCAATAAACTTTTGCCCAACATTTATGAAGATTTGACACCTATCTGTTGCAGCACGCTCTAAAAGTCCTCCAAGAAAGTCGTCAACGTAAAAGACATAGTCTACCAAATGTAAAATTTCAAGCTCCTATAACATTGTAGTTAATGTTACCCATGTCCGCTGTGTGTTTTGTGGTATGATTTTGTTCCATGTATAGTACTGAAGCAGAATTTAACCAAAAAGGATAATGTTCCCGAGAAAAATACCATAGAAAAGCAATGATTAAGAAAGATTGAATGTTAGCCCCTAGAGAGATTTGAACTCTCGACCCCTGGTTTACAAGACCAGTGCTCTAACCACTGAGCTATAGAGGCTTAGATACTGAATCGAAATGGTGCTGTATCTTTCTTGTCTTTGCATCCAAATTTGAAAAGAAAGGAGCCATGGAAACGAGAACCGTTTCTCCAAGAATTTTACGTCAACGCACGTGTTTCAGGTGGAGTGTTCTATTCATATATTTCTATGGTTGTATTGATCACCTTCTGAGTGCAACTACTCTGTTGACTGCTTTCTGACTTTGCTATCACGCACATCCTTACTCCCAGAAGTTATTTACGCCAATTGTCCTGCGCATGCGTAAGTCATCAAATTCAAGTAATTTTTGATTAGTCTGATTGCATATTCCGTAGTTATCGCTATTGATAGACTGATGGACGCTCAAACCATACTCAAACTAAAACCAGACCAGATTGAGCAAAAATAATAAATGTTGTTGTTGTTATTATTGTTGTTGTTGTTGTTGTTGTTGTTGCTATTGTTGTGATATATGGGACTATGTCGTGAGTCTAATTTTTGATACGTTAGACGAGAAGACTGTCTGGACCGTCAGATACGAGTTGATTGGAATCACAAATCTTTTGGTCATAAGGTGTTGCTGTACTCCGTCATCAAATGCCTACCTCCACCTGTTTCTTCCTTGAGTAACTTCTAGGGCAAGGTAGTCTGTTAGTGGAGATACCTTGCGAACTACCACTTTGAAAGTGTCGATTTCTTTGCATGTTCATACGAGGCTTACAATTTCCTCGACATCTTTATCTTTATCAGTTGGTCACGGTAATATCTCCTGCTTGGCTTAGCAAGCATTATCACGTAGAAAAGTATATCTGTGCGATTGACTTTGGGTTTTGCGTAAAGGAAAGGTTTTTGAGATGATCTTTAAGTCGTTATTAGAATACTGGTATTCTCACTCTTCCCGGATATACCGTCTTGGAACCTCTGGCATCGGAAATACAGGTTGCAGAAAGTCTGGTAATGTTCAACTGATGCAACTCCCGTACTTCCTTTACCCGTCATTTCTAGAGGTTGGACCCAGCATATACGAACAGCATCCTTTCCATAGGAATCAGTTGTTGTTAACTTTAGTCACACTCTTCTTTGTCACGGATCTGGAGATTCTATGCAACTATTGACTATATCTGAACTCAGAGAGAAACTGGATCAATGCGATCATTTCAATGTATGTCTACATGCCAATGCTAATTGAGATTCAGAAGGTTCGGAAATTCAAACTTCCAACGGAATTTGTCTGAATTACCTTGAAAGCGTGTGAAAATGTTTTGGCTAAGTTCTTTGCTCACGAAACATTTAATTGTAGCATTTAATGCCAATCTTCGGTTAAAGTTAAATTAACGTTCCGTTGAACGTTTTCTGGATGAAAAGATCCATTTTCGATTTCTTTATATTCTGGTAGCAGAACTTTCAAGGCTGACAATGATACCTTGTTTGAAGCTAACAGATATTTTGAAGATGGAAAATGATTTTTTAATCAACGTTCTTGTTTGTGGTCTGCAAAGTCCAATCTTAATCACTTAACCTATCAAGCCGAAAATCCCTCAGCCCTTGTATTATGTGTCATTGCATGTTTTGTTTGTTGGGTGTTTATTCAAGACTCTAATTGATTTTTAAGCCTAAATAGCTTGACCCTGATTACACTGTGGCTTATGTGATCTAGAAGTGTACATTGCCAGTGTGATGATTAAAATCCATCTCGTTTTCTCTGGACTCGCAAATCTGTGAGGTACAGGTACGAAAAAGCTATGTTGTACCCTTTGAACCAAATGAATGGCTAGAAAATTGCGCACTCCCAGGACAGACTTGGAGGTTGGAAATGGTACCCCAAATTCGTTGTTATGTCCTCTGGTCTCTCTTCTGTATCCATGTTCAACTTTTGGAAGGCAGAAAAATCATGTGCTAATCTTTGACGGCATGTAGTTTCAAAGGCAGAAGGAATTTTAAAGTTCCTTGACAGCTCTTTGTAGCTTAGGATCTATACTTCCTGCCGATGAAAGTCAGCTTTTGTTGTCTCGAATGCAAGGATACAAAATAGTTTCTGATGTGGTACACTCTGTAAAGCAAGAAATTTGCCTGGAAAATATCTTAAACAATATTCATGAACCAAGAGTTGCAATCAGTTGCCAACAGCTGATGCCATCACCGCAGTTTCAAAAAACATTTTTGGCACAGCAACGTGGAAACAAACCATTTTCAGTAATTTCTTTTCTTGTACAAAGGCCCTTGATAATAATGCGTTTGCTAATTCACAAATTAAGGACGTTGGCTTTGTCTTCGGCTATGTTAATGAAGGTGCAGCCATTTTGTCACGTCACTTCTGTGTCCTGTGTACTTCTTTCAAAACTTTAAAAATTCATTTATTTTCTAAGAGTCATGCTTCAAAATCAACGCAGTAAGGGCCACGCAATTAAGGTTTTAAAAGCAATTTACTCATTTAAACAAAGGTGTAGATAAGCGCAATTGGTTTCAGGTTTGTTTTCAAGCATACAAGCAGGTCAGTAGGTCAAAACCAAGGATTAGCATTTGAACCACATCGGGAGGCTTTTGTGTCAAAATTTCAAGTTATTTTCTTTTAATCGGAAATCCTCCCCTTTCAAAACATTTCCCCTTAGACCAATCGAGGAGGGAGCACCCCCGATGTTAAAAGTCCATATTTCCAGTAATCGGTATGATTCCAAAAGATGCATTATGTGTAAGAGACCCAGAAAGACCACAGTGACCCCAAGCCAACAGAGCCCACTCCAGGAAAAATACGAAATCTACAGCTAACGCCAAGGAAGAGTTTTATGCCCAGAATAGGCCTCAAAGCAAGAGCCCACCACAGCCACTGCAAAGTCAGCATGCTTTAAAGAGTCGCGAGATCTGCAGCCTTTACTGAAAAATGCAACCAGAATTGTGAATTTAAACACAAATGTTTAGCATTTTGTTGAGAACAATTGCATTTTCAATTGCTGGCGAAAACTGTGATATGGTAAAGTGCGAGTTGCGAGTTGCAAATGCGAGTTGCGAGTTGCTTATATTTTGCGAGTTACGAGTTGCACTTATTGTGCGAGTTACGAGTTGCGAGTTGCACTTATTATGCGAGTTTGCGAGTTGCGAGTTGAACGAAAGATGCGAGTTGGAAACTCAAAAGTGCGAGTTGGAAACTCAAAAGTGCGAGTTGAAACCAAACGTTTGAGTTGCCTGTTTTCTTTTGTAAAAAGGCCTTTTTCATCAAATAAAAAGGTATTCTAAAGTCGCATTTCAATTTGCAACTTTTTGTGGGTTTTCTTCTATGAAAAGCATTTTTAGGCGGTCGTAACTTTCTTTATCAGAAGCCACTTACAAAATACTAAGGCCTATTCTTCAAACGTTAAGAAACTTTTACAATTTGCAGCCTTTACTCCCCCTGTCGTTCAAAGACATTACTGTAATACTGTAAAATGGGAACTGGCTTTAAAGTTTCAAGACCACTTTTAAGCAAGCTCCAAGTTTACATCAAAGAAAATCAAAGGAGAATTCGTTGTCGTTCAAGACGACTTGTGCAAGTCCATGTTAATTGTTGAACTAAAAAATTGCACTGAATTATGTATGACTCTTTTGCTTTCCAAATTTTGAGGTATTGTTGCCATCCTGTCCGAAGTAGTTTCAGCGTGATTTGTTGCATTTACTTCAGTCATAGAACTGCTCTCTATCTAGCCTTGGTTATGTGTTGCAGATTGTTTTGGACATAAGCATGTAACCAGCTCATAAAATATCAAAGAAAATAATCTGCTTATATGACTTCATCATATTTGGTTCTTCCCAGTAATTCTCCTAAGGTCGCAACTAAAACCTATATTAGCAGCCTTTTGGGAATTATGCTAAATTCTGAAATTCGATATGATGAAACATTAAGAAAGTCTTCTGTAAATCCCTAATTTTATAAAGGCTGTCCAATAAATCGCAATTTTTTAGCTGCAAAAGATGAAAATTTGAAGTTTTTTTGAGGAACTCGCAACTCGCGTTTTAAATGTACCAACTCGCACTTTTCACTATTAACTCGCAACTCGCAAAACAGGAGCAACTCGCAACTCGCAACTCGTAACTCGCACTTTACCAATCAACCGAAAACTTACCCTTGAGGGACATTGCTTCATAGTAATAGGAATGTTGTTCAAGTATTTTGCACCTCTGTATCTGACAGATCTTTTTTGCAAACATTTTGCAACGTATTTTTACGATTTTAAAATACCATCCATAGTTGCCTGTTTTGTATCATATTGATGAAGAGATGACAACAAGGTAAAATAATCCTGAAAATATGAGGGAGAAGTAAAAGCACATTAAGGAGCTTTAAAAAGAGTAAGACGTGTAACTTAAGAATTTTCACCTTAGAAAAAATTAGGATGGAAGAAGTAGCAAACTTATTGAAGGTAATAGCAGCTCTAAAAGCTTTCTTTTGTAAGATATGGATAGGCTTAGGGTGAATGTCATAGGTTAGACCCCACACAACGATCCCATACTGAACTAAGGAGCCAAATAAAGCATAGGTTCCAAATCTTTAAACCAAGGAAAAAAGGCGGGTGTCAATTCAATGACTTATTTCTTTAAACTGAATGATTTGGAATAAACTTTAACCACTTTTCTATGATTCTACCGTTGGAATTTTCAGAAATCTTGAATCTTTATCGAAATTACAGCCTATTCTTATTTCAGCTCATTTTATGACGTGACGTCATCAAATTTCTAAATCAAAACCAGAAGAATGAAAGAGTTTTGCTTGATACCCTATTGTAGGTATCCATAAACTATGGTTTTCTTGAACATTATTTGATCTTTCGTCAACAGGTTTAGAAATTACGGTAGTTTTAAGTTTTTTTCCCGAAAATTTTCTTGAATTCTTAAAAAAAAGAAAACACTGTAATTCTGAAAATATTGAAGATTTCAGAAAAGTCCAATGGCAGATTTACTGTAAAATAGTTCAAGTTTCTTGAAGCCGTTCAGTTCAAAGAAATAGTCATTAAATTTTATACCAAGATTTCTAAAGAGTTGAAACCTACGCTGCCAAATAAGGAATGGTATAAGGAGACTGAAATACTAAAAGGGAGAAGATGCCATATTTTGAAAAACACACCAGATGTTCTTGCTAACTTTTTAGAGAGTTCATTCAGGTAGTATTTCCAGGTGAGGTTTTCATCCAGCAGAAGACCAAGAAATTTAACATATTTAACCTGCTTGACATTCTCCTTTCCTTTTTTGATATTATAGTTTCATGCAACGACTTCTTCAGAGAATGAGAAATCATTATGTTAGTTTTGTCTACATTTAGAGCAGCTTTATTAGCATCTAGACACTTTTTCGAAAGTTTAAGTTCGTTGCTAATTCTCTTTTGTATTCTATGTAAACAGTTGGATCATAGTAGATGTTAGTATCATTAGCAAAAAGATAAAAAGACGGTTTTTAAGATTATTAAAGATAGGCTATGTTATCCATCTCGCATTAACATTCGAGTTGAATAAGAAATTTGTGATATCTGTCAAACGAGAGAAATAAGCCAACCCTTGATTTCATATTTCACTTTCAGAAAGAAACTCCCGCGATCGCTGCAAGGCTATTGTGACAGTGAAACAAAAGTTTCCAAAAGGAAAACTATTCTGATCACACGATAATGAAAAAATTAAGGCCAGTGGTAACAAGACCTCCTTAATATGGATCTTATTTTGTAGAATGCATATTAGTCTGATTTCAGTTGTGATCGCAAAAACATATTTCATTGGTGACTGCAGTTTTCAATTCCAAATGAACAATAATGAAAGTTGCTAGACGTTAAAAAGCTCTAACAGAAGCTGTTTCAAATTGAAAACCAATTATTATTTTCTCTAAATCTACAATAATTAGGTTAAACTTTGATATATCTTTTAGAATACTTGGTGACCTGATTGCAGAGTTATAAATCAACAAACTTTAAATTTGCTGTCAGGGCAAAACCAGAGCTGCCAGCATTTGTACAAAGTAAACTGCAGAGTGCAAGCGTGGCATTATCTGCACCTTCACAGGATTACAGACAAGCATACAAATTGACCAAGAAACTGTGACAAAGAGATCCCATAATGATTCATGAGTTATCTTGTTTCGAGGGAGCTCTCAGTGTTCATTGCCACTTGAAAGCATAACTCTAATAATAGCCTGGTCATTTTAGAAAAAGCAACTGTGTCTTGACCGCAATCTTCATGAAAGTGCCTGTGCAATTTTCAATCAACTTGTGTGTTCGCCTGCTTCTTAGCAATCTTCAGTAATTGCTGGGACTGTCATGTTTCACATTATGACAATATACAGAGCCACTATTACCTGCAGCAGCTCTGGTTCTGACCAAGGGGAAGTTTGGAGTTTGCTGATTTTTAACAATACAACCACAATCAAGTCACCAAAAATGCTGGAAAATATATCAAAATTTATTCTAATTGATACAGATTTCAATAAAGATAATCGTTTGATAATAAGTATGGAACAGATGCCATTTGAATATTTCAAATCTGTTTGATTCAAGAAACAGGCGAGACAGGCATTAACCTATTGATGTAAACTGAACTGACTGCAAGGACGATTGGTTGCAAGACAGAAATTGATATTTGGGATCTTGTAATGTCAACACAGTACGATAAAGTTCAGTTATAGTTTTAGTTCCATATTTTTGTTCGGTTTGTTTCCAATGCCGAAACACCGTACTCTTCATCATCATCATCATCATCATCATCATCATCATCATCATCATCATCATCATCATCATCGTCAGCATCATCATCATCATCGTCATCGTCAGCATCATCATCATCGTCATCATCGTCACCATCATCATCATCATCATCCTCATCATCAGCATCATCATCAGCATCATCATCAGCATCATCATCATCATCATCATCATCATCATCATCATCATCATCATCATCATCATCATCATTGTCACCATCATCATCATCATCATCATCATCATCCTCATCATCAGCATCATCATCAGCATCATCATCACCATCATCATCATCATCCTCATCATCATCATCATCATCGTCAGCATCATCATCATCATCGTCATCGTCAGCATCATCATCATCGTCATCATCGTCACCATCATCATCATCATCATCCTCATCATCAGCATCATCATCAGCATCATCATCAGCATCATCATCATCATCATCATCATCATCGTCACCATCATCATCATCATCATCATCATCATCATCATCCTCATCCTCATCATCAGCATCATCATCAGCATCATCATCACCATCATCATCATCATCCTCATCATCATCATCATCATCGTCACCATCATCATCATCATCATCATCCTCATCATCAGCATCATCATCAGCATCATCATCAGCATCATCATTGATCTATTTCTAGTAGGCTTAAATTACAAAGTAGTTAAGTTAGAGCTAATTGTAAAAACAGTTTTTACAATGTCTAAAATAAATGTAATAAAAAGCACTAAATACATATGTATTGCAGGTTAAAAGCAGTAAAAGGCCCCACGACAGAGGCCCAGAACGGTGAGCAGCCCCAGGAGACAGCATTTGCGCCGCACGAGGGAGCTCTCTAACGATATGCTCTTTTTTCTAGGCACAACAAATTTCGATACATCAAATGTTGACTGCTGCTACACTGAGTTCAGTAACTGTTGTGCCAATGATAGTGGGATTGATGAGATAGAACTGCCGGCAGAAAAGCCATTTATACTATTACCTACAACGAGCTCGTGTCAGAATGTATCAAACACTACCAGCAAAATGGAATACTTTGATTTGAATGCTGGCAGCATGTACACAGGTATAATATCTCCATCTAGTGGAATACATCCTTATGTTAGGTCGTTTATAAGCAAAGGGAAGATGATCATGCGTTACCATATTTGTTATTATGAGCCAACAGTGAAAGAAGTCGGTCGACTAGAATTGAGAGCTGCTATGCGGATGAATGAAGTCAATGCATATTATCCGCTTGGCATTGAGCTTGGGCTGTTTCGTGATGATAATATCGTTACTTTTGGAGAATATTCTGCTGTGGTGATTAACATTACAATTAATGCAAACTGTACCGTGTTTGCAACAGCTCTCAACTTTTTGTTATCAAATGGATTTTCGGTGTACAAAGGAGCAATTTACCCGTTTGTGCCCTGTGGAAAAAGTGTTAACCTAACGGTAACTTTCGTAACGACCCTTGCTTCAGGTACACGTGTAATTACTACTAGAGAGCTTACGATGGTATCGAAGACCAATATATTAGTGTTCATCAGTAACCACACATCACAGCAGTTGCCTACAATAGCAAGTGAAATAAATTCGCTACAGTGGCAGATGAATTATGTTAACAATACATTTGCGAGAGAAGTTCAAGTCATTAAATGCTTTTATAAAACTGTAGAAGACTTTCACTACAAACTACGAAATTATGGAAATAAAGACGAGAATGATCCGAACAGAATACATGGCATCGTAGCCGTTGATACAGTGGAAATAGACGACGTTCTGAATTCATATGCTATTTTGAATGAAATTCCGTTAATCATCGGGAGGACTACACATCAGGAAACCGTCAGGTCAAATAACGTATCATTGCAGTTTGAATTGTCGGGAAGCAGTCATCTATATAGAGCATTATCAGAGTTAGAAGAGTTGAATATAACTGAAATCGTCATCGTTCGCTCAGCAAATCTTCAAATCCCAGCCGGTTTCGTTCATTACATGCTCAAGTCTGGCATAAACATTCGAAAGGATATAATGATTGCTGGAGATGGGAGCGAAGAGATGACCAGAAAAACGCTCAGTGTGTTGCAAAGTCAAATCGTGGACATTTACTTCATGATAGATGAAGCGATGGCGACTAACTTTTTCATAGGCGCTGTAAAAGCACGTATTTCTCCGATGGATGGATATAACTGGATATCAGGTTCTCCAGATGGTGTGTATGAGAGGGGAATCGGGGCAAAGGAGTGCTACGAATTGAAACCAATAAGCTGCGGTAAAGCTTTCCAGGGCTCGATCATGTTCAGAAGCTTTGATCCAGCGCAATACGCATCATCATACGTCGACGGAGGAGCATTTAGGTTTGTTGACTCAAGCAGCAATCAAGCAGATTTGATGCTGCGAAGAGACATGATACTTGATGGTATTACGGTGCTTGTCAAAGCCATAAAATCACTAGCATTTATGAACATCTCTATAACAACAAATTGGATTCTAAATTTTGCTGCAACAAGTGATTTAGATAGATTGGGTGGGCGTCTTTTCTCACCAAGTATCACTGTTTCTTCTGATTCTCCGATAACTGTAGAGAAGTGCAGAAAAGGATGGACCGGCCTAAACTGCAGCTTTCCTATGTGCGATATTCATAAATGTATTACTGGGCAAGGGGTATGTGTTGGGTATGAGCTTTGCGAATGCTTCAAAGGGTTTTTTGGTAGATCTTGCTCTGGGCTTTGCTCAGAAACATGCCAAAATGATGGTGTTTGTAAGGAAGGCGCATTAGGTGACGGAACTTGCACGCAATGTAACTGGTTATATGATGGTCTTTATTGTGAGAAAGCAACTGTACTACAAGCACTAATTGCAGCATGTTCTGGATCATTGATCGTCGGGATTATCATCACGTGTTATATTTTGAAAACGTGTAGGCCAAGGCAGGCCAGCATAAAAATAGGAGAGCATGATGAATCACGTTGGATCATCGACTGGGACTCCTTATCTGATATGGAGGAAATCGATATGAAACAAAGCGCAGTGGCTTGCCATTTATCAAAAAAGATTCGCTATACCAGCTACTACAAAGGAAAATTTAATGATGAATTTGTTTTTGTTAAAGCTTTGAAGAAGAAGCCAGTGAAATTGTCTGTTGACGCAAGGGTTGAGATACGAAAGGCCGCAGAAGTTGACCATGTAAACATTGAACAAGTGAAAGCTGTTTGCTTGGGCCCACCAGTTGTTGCTATTGTTACAGAGCTAGTAAGTATGGGAAGTTTATATGATGCACTTCACAATGAAAATGTGGATGTTCCATTAGAGATAAAGTATTCATTTATGGAAGATATAAGCAGAGGAATGGCGTATTTACATGATGAATACTCAATGACGCACGGTCGATTAAAGTCTACAAATTGTCTCCTTCATAAAGGGTGGAGAGTGAAAATTACAGATTTTGGCCTCGCCAGCTTGAGAAGAAATGTTGGAGGCGGATTTGGAAACTATGCTGTCCCCACAGTTAACAGTGGATGTGCAAATCTTGATCAACAAATACAAAGTTCAATGCCGACTGACTATAACAGTGAGTTTTCTTTTTTCAGTTCGTTATTTTGATTTCTTGATTGCCCGAAAATGAGTATAGGGGTCGAATCTTGCAAAAGTTTTTAAAGACATTCGTGTTAAACGTTATTGCCTTGTTATTTCAACCGAATGGATCAAGAAACTTCATCCAATTTACCATAACCTCAGAGACAGAGATCATTTTCCTCAGAGATAGAGATCATTTTGATATCATCATTTGTTTTAGAATCATAGCATTTACGGAATTCCTGCAAGCTCTAAAGTTGTGACGCCATCAAATGCCTACATCGCAAACCATAAGGGTTACACATTTTTGCTTGTTACCATCTTGGAGACCATCAAAAGATGAGTCTTTCTTGTAAGTTTGATTGTGATTTTTCCCTAATATTTTAGAATTTATGGAGCTTTTAATGTTTGTTAAATCTGCAGATACCTCATCTCGAAAGTCCTTTCATAACACTTGAAAACGCTGTGATTCTAAGAATAATCATGATATTCAAGATGCTCTCTCTGGGATTACGGAAAATCAACATTAAAGTTCCCTTCGATCAATTCTATTGAAAGCATGGGGCATTACATTCAAGAGATTTTGTTTTAGATTCTTGCAAAGATTCGAGCCCTTTGCTCCGAAAATAGTATATCAGCGTTTGAAAAATAGTGAATCTGAAGGCTCAGTCAGGACAGAATTTGCATATGCTGTATGATTGACCAGATTAAATAACCACTTCAATTAACAGCCTCGTTTTGGAAGTTTGGGAGGCCAAATTCGGATTTAGCACCCACATTTTAGTCTAACCACAAGTTTTCATGTTGCTAGCAGTCGTTGTGTTAACTTTATGGCGACGTAAGTTTGGAAATCTGTAAGGGATTTGACCGTGAAAATGACTCGGGGTGTAAAGTTTCACCCCGAACGATTTTTGACGGTCGAATCCCTGATAAATGTTTGAACTTTACATTGGCATAAAATCAACATCACAAATGCCAGCAGGTTAAAAACAGGTAACTAGACTCATGTTTGGGTGCTAAATCCGAATCTGGGCTCGAAAATTTCATAAGAACGATAGGAAGGAATTTTGACCAATTTCCAAAACGAGGCTGTTTAATCGAAGTGGTGTATTATAAGAAAATAAATTCTCCTGTCAACGGGTTCGAATCAGTAAAATGTTGAGTCGAACTTCAACTTGACGGAAAATTCCTCTCGCAAAGATTTCTATTGTTTACGAGAGCAAGTCTGCTAGAAAGGTGAATGGATGTCTTCCACAGAGATCAAGTTATCTGCCAGGTGTGCCAGAGAAGGCATTCACTGTTTGAAAAATCGTACAACAAAACCTGTAAAATAGATTTGAAAATTACAACTGCAGAAATTGTCTAACTGCAGCTTTACTTAATGTCGAGATGACATTTGACGCAAGAATATTGTATAATTTGAGATGTTTGAGGTATTCTCACCAAGTCTGTTGCAACTAAAAATGTTCAAATTATTCCAGCACCTTACTATTTTATCTGCAAATTGTGTGATGAAATATTGATACAACGCGAGGAACGTTATCGAATTTCTATCCATCGTATTGAATTATGTCCCATTCTCGTATTTGGATTTTGCGATTTGCTCTGAGAGAAATGAATTTTTAATTCAAGCAATAATTACCAGTCATTTAAAGGCAGGACCTTTATTACAGCAAAGGGCTCTTTTGAAAGGTGGGTGTAAAATTGTATCATATTTCTCTATGAACTGAATGACTTGAGAGGAAATTTGGGTAAATTAAATCACTATGAATCTACGATGGCAATTTTTTCATATCTTGATTATTTTCAAAATGGTGGCATTTTCATTATACAGTGGATTTGATACGCATGTCTAGCTACCTCTAATTAGATACCACACGATGTCTTTCATATGTCTAATTACCCATCCAATCACTTTACTTGATTCGGTTGCAGACATTTCTTGTGGTAGCCTGCGTGCATACTATACCCAAGAAAATGGTCTAGTCTGCGCAACGCCGCTCGCTTTTGTGTAGTGCGTGCTTCAGCATTTGTGTGATGACAAAGAAAATGGATTGTTGTAACACCCAATGATATCGCTATCCTGCGAAACAAGGAAGCAATCAGATTTAAGAACGGCTATCATGTGATTAAATCTCAAATATCGCTTTTTTCTCCAAGCAGACTACGTTAACAACACAATGCTCTGGAATTCAAAGTACCTTACGATAGACAATGCATACACAGACCCTAAGTAGAAAATGCTATTCAAAATGCTATTGAAATGAAATGCTGACTCACACAATACGCGATATTGAGCGGCGTTGCCCAGACTATACGTTTTCCCTGGGTATTGTCCGCACGCAGGCTATTTTTGTGGGGGCATGTAATTTGAAACAGACAGAAGTTTTTATCTCTATGTTAAACTAGTCTCGGGGTAGCAATAGCCTTTTACTCCTCGGGGCATTGTTCCGGTAGTACTGTATAATTGTATAGTAATTTTGTAAAGTAGTATAGTTTGTGAATTTTCATATTGTAATTTTTAGTGGATATAAAAAATTCTCTCTTACGTTATTTGACCTCTCTTTAAGGTTTACTTTGGACAGCACCCGAATACCTCGGGCCAGGAATAAGAAACATAGAGCAGATAGGAAATGTTCACTTCGAGGGAGATGTCTATAGTTTTGGTATCCTGGTGGCAGAAATATTGACAAGGATACCACCATATGGGGAAATGAAAGTTATGTCACCTCAAAATATCATCGAAGTAATAGCTCGTTTAAGGGAACCTATGTTTGACCTGGAGGCAATTACACCTGGAGGAAGGTCAAAAGCAAGGCAGGATATGCTATCGAAACAAGGTAAGAGCTTATCATTTTGACTCTTGGAGTCTATGGGATCGCTGATATTTTACTGTTCATCGTCCAAGTTATCTTTTTTGTGTCATAGTGCAAGGGATTGTTGTGGCTAGTTTTGGCAGTAATGCAGCATGTAGAAAGTCCATTCAGGCTTAAGAAATTCTATGACATGCACTCTTTGTTTCTAAAATCTTGTACAGTCTCCTTTAAAGAGTATAAAAATAACATTTTGCAAAACCGTAGTTCAAGTCGTAGTCTTTGGACAACATTATAAATCTTGCCCAAAAGCCAAGGTTTGAGATTCTTCCTTACCGTAAACTCTGTAAAGAAAGTAAAGATGGTGCAAATTTGAGAATCTACGGTGCTTATCATAATTTTCTCCCTTACATTTAACAGTAAAGACATTTCGACCACGAGTGAGCGAGGACAAGCTTCCGAAGGAAGAACCAGGAAGAAGCATGATCAAGGTTTTAATGGAAAGTACGTGGTCAGATGACCCTGCAAACAGACCCCCTTTCTCACATATCACGACCGTACTACGAATCATTTCACCTCTCAAAGGCGATCATATGTCAAAACGAGCATTTTTCCTTGAAAAAGAAACCGAACTGTTAGAAAAATACATCGCTCATGACACTAGGATGATTCAAAGAGAACAAGAGAAGGTCCGTGATTTGTTCAATAGATTGCTTCCACACGAGATATCCACTCAGTTTCGAGCTGATGAGTATATTGAAGCGAGGCACATTGAGAATGTCAACGTTGTCGCATTTCAGATTGCTGATTTCCAAGAGCTTATCGCTCAATGTAACCCAGAGCAGATATTAGGACTATTGGACTATCTGATGAAGATGTTTCACGCAGTAGCAACACATTTTGGATTGAACGTGACAGAATTGGATCTTCTTTCAGATATAAGCGTTGTAGGTTTGTATCCTCTTCTTTCAAGTTGGGGAGACCAGAGTTAAAACGGGCTATTGTAAAAGAAGCAATAGACGATCACGCTAAGGATGGTGGACAGGAATGCTCTTTCTTATCATTCATCATTAGAAATATATTTAAAGTAGGCCGAACAGGAATAGCAAAATTAGTGCTTATTAATGCCTACTGCTTATAGTATATCTTATTTACAATTTGAAATTTACAATTTGATTGAAAGAAACTATTAATATGTCAAATTATATTACAGGACAAAAATAAGTTTAAAAACTCTATCCTGTTAGAAACCCAACTTTCGGGATATATGCTTGGTAAGCCAGGGAAAGTTTCCACTTTTGGGAAAATTCATAGCACCAGTAGTGTTTCACAGACTTGCATGACTCAAATTTCAGTTAAAGGCGAAAAGATTGAAGTATTTTTGGGATTTTCGTCGTTGTCTTACTAGCACTAAAAATACAGGTAAATTCAACGTAACAAAAATTTCATGGTTGCAACATAACTGAAAAATGGCCTAAAATATTGATCAAATCATAATGGACTCCTCACAGAGATCCACAAAAGAAGATGCAATTCTTCACGGGTGAGGGGTATCCACTGCTCATTCATTGCTTTCGAACTGAAAATCTATAATATTTGTTAAAAAATGATGTCTTAAAACTCTGGAGGAAGGTGAAATGCCCAATGGATATTTTTCTGTGCGGGGAGAGCCCTTACAATGCGATAAATGTTTTAGTCCATTTTTCAGTCATTTTCCAACCATGAAATTTTCATTACCGATACTTTTAGTGCTGCTAAGACAGCTTGAAAAATAAAACATTGCTTCAATCTTTCGGCTTATACCTGGAATTTGAATCAGTTAGATCTGTGATCTACTCTTGGTGATATGAATTTTTTAAAGTGGGAACTTTTTTCTGGCTCAGCCGGTACTTTGCAGAGCCTTCAGTTTCATTTTCACCATTTCAACTTATAATTTATTTTTTAAGGCAGGGAGTCTGCTTGATTGTTTTATTTCTTGCGGTAACAGCTACCACAGTTTATTGCCAAGGTGAGTAATTGACTCAACTTCAAAGGACATAATTCGTAAATTTGGTAGTTGGTCGTGATCACCATGCCTTAAGACTGTAGCTAATGTTTCGCTGCGTGAAAGTTTCCTTCATGAATGGTGGATTCAGAAGGCATTTTGTTTCATACATCTTAGTCAAGAACAACGGTAGACTTCTCATTTGGATTGGCACTGATTTACACTGCTCCAAGAAAAAACCAACATAAGTCTCGTAATCTTTGGATAAGATATCTAAACAGGGACGTAGGAAGCATCTCAACTTTGAGGTGGGGGACACGACACTTCGAAGGCATTTTTTCCTTAAGAAAATGGGAACGTTTTCTAAGAATAAAAGAGCAATTCATTCTTTACTACAAAATTTGGGGGGGCACGTGCCCCAAGTGCCCCTGGCTCCTACGTCTATGTGTCCAATGCCCTTTCATAAATATGATTACTTTTATGATTAAAAGTTCTATCATAAACATCCGAAGAAGCCGACGGTAGGTAGCTGAAATGATATTTTACCACGGTTCTTCGTGTCGCATTGAATTTCAATTAATTTGTTGGTTGCTTTGTCCATTTCTGCAAAGCATCTTAGTAAACAGTTCCAAGACGCCATCTTTAGCGCAATTGTCTATGGCTCTGCCACTATCAAAGCTTCGGGGTGGTCCACCGTGTACTCTTGGAATTTTCCTAGCTCACTTTTCGCATTAACTGTTAATAAGTGTGTATTTTGTAGCCTTTTACATCAAACCAAAAAAAATTTTACGACTACCAATTACTTACGACACGACGTACAAACAACTATGAACAATGATTAGATACACAACTAAAAAGCTGAGGAAAACCGATTTTCACTAATCAAGACTACAGACAGTTTCACTTTAGATGCGGGGCTGACAGGAGACGATGTGGAGAAATGTGATCCCGGCAGACAGGATTACGACGACAACTACTGCCTCCGTCACTGCTCCCCTTCTAGAGTCCGTATTGCTCAAGACATCGCGCCCTTGGTCAGGGTATCTATTCTTATTTTGTAGTTTTGGAAGACAAGGAAGATGAAGCATGTGCAGAAAAGGCGTTGTGTTACTGTCTGGCGATCATGAAAAGTATGAAGAATGTGACAATAAGAGAAAACCCGCAACTAAAATTGCGAGTACGTGCTGCAATACACAATGGACCAGTGATGGCAGGCTTTCGTTATGAACTTGACCGAAACCCAAGGTTTAGAATATTTGGTAGTTCCATGACAACCATTGTAGATCTGTTGCAAGTGAGTAGACCGAACTGTTTGCTAGTAACACAATTATTTGCGAAAATGGTCGAGACGAATGACGATATAAAGCTAATTGAAGGTTTTCAACAAGAGCTTGCAACCGGTGAACTGCATAGAACTTTTTGGGTTGTATCTAAGTTAAATCGTATACTATAGCATTAATACGTTGGTTTCATTGATAACTGAATTGTAGTGATGTTGTGTTTATTAGTGAAATTGAATTTGTATTACGTTTTGCTATTAGACAGCAATTGTAGCTTTTCCTTTGTGATCACCCGAGGATGATGTAGATCCCTTATTTTAGTCCAAAGGATCAAATTTATCTTTTTAAGAAGAGGTTCTACCTCTCTAGTTACTTTTTTCAGGTCTAAAAATTACCCAAATGATCTAATTTCGATGCTGGTATCCGATTTTGGACAACTCTCAAAATATATGAGGCAAGCAACCCTGACTATCAGTTCCAAGAAGTTTGTTACCTTACATAGAAGGTTGTTTCAAGCCGTAGCGTTAGAGTATAATTAATTCAACAAAGAAAATAAACCAGGCATTGAAAATAAACCGTTACCATAGTTGCCAATTAAAGGGGCTGGGTTGCGTAAAGTAAACAAAGTTCTTTCGAAACGACAATATTACAGTATTTTGATAGGCTTTTCCCTTTTCTACTACTGTATCAAAGTGGAGGTGTCATTTTGAAGATGGACTCTTGAATTTCGTAGAGAAACAAGCGAAACACTCATCTGGTGTAACACTGCAGGGATATTTGTGGATTTTTAGAAGTACCTTTGTTGTGGATTCACCCCATCCACTAAAATCTGTGCAGAACACAATGGCAACGTGTGGGTAGCCTGCGTGCAGACTCTACAGTAAGTGCGGAGGAGCGAAAAGGAGAAGAAGTCTGCACGCAGGCTACGTGTGGGCAACAATAAAGATTGTAGAGATAACAAGTTTATTCACGGTCACGTGATAAAGCCCCTTTGGGATCAGTCTTAGGGCCGCAGCGGTATCACAATGGCTTTGGAGAGATAAGCAACAGCCATTTTACGACTGTCTGTTGCTAAAGTTTGCTTTACTCATTCCAAGTTATGTCACCTTACGCCTGGAAATTTCAATATTTTACTATACATTTACGTTGATGGCACACGTTTTCATGGTGTGAAATATGTTAAAGAAATCAAACAGATCTTTTGTCAAGAGATTCATCACATGACTTGAAATAGATGTAAGCAAACTTTAGCCGAAATAGTCTATTGCTTTGTTTTTGAAGCTTCAGTCAAGCAACGTGATACAAGCGAAATTTATGATTCAGTTTGCTAATGTCTCATCCATATGAAAAGATTGTTGATTTTAATACTATTATATACAAGGCAGATGTTTTATCAATTTCTAAAAATTCATATCACCCAAAAGTCTCCATTGACAATTCCTGCGACCATTCGTAAAGAAATTGAGCTTCCTCTTCCCAATTTTCTTCATCATCACTTTGATGATTGTCCTCAGTACTAACATTTTGTTGACCAGGCGTTGCACCCTGAAAACCAAAGAAAATTATATTGAAAGGCCATTAGCTTTTCAAAAATAACAGATCCCATATAACAATGAATCCAGACCAGTATTTTTGAATATGACTAGAAAGGTGTGAAATCGGTGTGGATCAACGATCTCTTCATTCTTGCAAACAGCTACAAAATGTGCACGAGAGCTGTGCACATGAGATGTACAAACTACTTGCTGAATGAAAAGAAATCATTCAAATTTTGTTGCGAAAATGTTGCTCGAGGGTTTGCCTTCAATACTTGAGTAGCCTTTCACAAAAATCTCTGAATGCTTCTCCTGCAGCTTTCGCAATGCAAAAATGGATCTGGGGCTACCGATGGAAAAAACAGCGAGTGGTCGAAAAGCAAAATTGTGGGGTGGCCTCTACCCCTAAGCTACGTCAAAGGAAGCGTTGAGGGTTAAACTTATTTCAGTAGTTCACTTAGAGCTGAATTCTTTTTTTAACTGTGGATTTTGAATATGGCAAATCAGTTTTTAAATCGTAAAGAATTATATCTTATACTAATATTTCTTCGTACAATGATTTTAGCTCTTTTTTTGAGAGGACCCCTAGAAAGCCAACGCTAGTGGCAAAGGGCTACGCTCCCCTCTAGGTAAATACGTGAAAAATGAAACAGTTCTTTGAAAATCGTCCCAAGCAACGGCAACATCTGCCAAGTATCTTCGCCTGACATCGTAACAGTAAATCGTCAGGAATGACTCGAAAGAGCAGAATTATTAGTCTCCCCAAATAGTTATAGCTCAAATCTTCCCTTCTCAACGCTTCGTCTCGAATCTAAGGATAATTTCTTAGTCACTACAATCACTGGGTATAACTTAGTTTTACTACGAGCATGGTTTAAGCTAGTTTCTATTTCACTTAATTGACTAAGTTTCGATGAATTTATTACATTTGTATCTCACCGATTTATTGTCCAATCCATACATTTTCCTCATCTTAGCAACGCGATCTTTTGCTTTCTTCGTTCTTCTTCCTGATAGCCTTTCAGAGTGAGCTGGCAGCCTGCACAAACAACAATAACATGCATTACATCAGCATAGGGTCATCACTGTTTATTGGAAGCAAAATGAGCCCTCGATTTACATTACATATGGCTTAAATTAGCTACGTATGGAGATAAATTACATCAAATTTCGTCTTTCTTGATACATACCCCCCCGGGGGGGGGGTCGATTGAATTTCTAAGGTACAGGGCTCTGCGATTCAAATCGTAGAGTACCGCCCATAAATCCAGAGAAATTTCTGAAAAGTATACCCATAGATCCGGGAAATTTCCTGAAAAACGTACCCATAAATCCGGAAATTTTCTGCAAAACATACCCATAAATCCGGAAATTCAAACAAGCTCAATGATAAACGAAATTTTACAAAAACCATATCCATATATCTGGAAAATGTGAACGGACTCTATCATAGAAAAGGTACCCTCAAAATGGCACAACCGCGTACCCATTGACAAGTTACCCCCCCCCCATCCGCACCATTGGAATCTAAACAATTTCACGAGCAAGATCACGTCTGAAATAAGTTTCATTCAAAGGAAGCTTGAATTCATTAGCGTTTATCAAAAACGTTCGGCCAACTTTTCAGAATTGATTGGGAACTGCATGCAACTGCAATTACCTAAACGGGACAACGGCATTCCGAATATTCCAAATTCGTTGGTGCCTATCGATATCTAAACAATCGCTATCTATTTCAAGTGAAACTTTATAATCTGTTATGAAATAGACTTGAACTTGCTGAGAAAAATACTTCGTTGTCAATAACTGATTTATACCTATTGGCAAAATTTTAATTCCTTCACAAACTTCAAGCGTACCTCTTTATAACATCATTAAAACCTGATCGGAGAAAGATGGTGTTCGATCGGAGTCGTGATTGAATAATGAAGGATTCAAGATGAGAGATCGTCCAAAATGATCAATCACAGTGAAAATTCTCATGTAGCAAAAAAGCTGTTCACGAATATCTAATAAAGCCGCTTAAATATCGGGAACTGGAGTGTCGAATGTTGAATAAGAAATCCAGAAAAAAACCAAATTTTTTAACTGATATTTGGCTGATCCTAATCAGTAATCAATCAGTAAATCAACGAATTCGCTTGAACAAGGGCAGACATTGTAATACAATGGCATTATTCGCTTTTGATTCACACCTCAATTCAAAGCGATTATCGAAAGCAGACGAAGGAAATCTCTCAACTAGTAATTAAAAGCAAAAAACACCAGAAAGTTTCCCTGAAATTAGTAGGACAAACTCTCACCTTGTGCAAGTGAGAGGTGGTTTTAAGAGGAGTTGCGTGCTTATAATGAAAGAAGGGTGAATCTAAAGTTCTGAATGGCAGATTTGTTTATTAGATTTAGAAGCCGAGCAGGACGCATGGGTTCAAATGAAAGAATCGAATGAGCGAAATTGCCACACAGAACTTTTGATTTAACCTTCTTCTCGTTATAAGCAAGCAACTCCTCTTAAAAACCACCTTGCACAAGCTTGCAAAAGGCGAGACTTCCCCCTACTGGTTTCAGGTCAGCTCTTGCGACCGTGTTTGCTTTGAATTACTGGCTGAGAGAATGTCCTTTGTATGCACTCGCTAATCGCTTTGAACTGAGGCGTGAACCAAAAGCTACCGATGCCATTGTATCTTAAAATCTGCCATTGTTTATTCGCTTGCTAAATGGCTGATTTCCAAAACTGCAACACCCAAATATTTAAATTTGATTTAAACTCTATTTTCTTCAGAGTTCAGCATAAAAGGAACCGATCAACGGGAAGATCTTTAATTTGAAACCCATTTTAAGGGGCAAGCATTCCTTGAACTGTGATAGTCTCACTTTTCAAAGCAATAATTAAACGGTTATGAATCTTTCTGAAATGGATCTCTAAATTCTCACCTCTTCTCACTTGAAAGTCTCTTCAAAACTTCAAGCTGATTCTCTTGTGTATTAGGCCTCGTTGCAGTAATTTGAGGCATTTCTGATCTGAGACGAGGAGATGCAATGCCACTATTCAAGTACGTCATTACGTCATACATTATATTGTGTCTCGGAAGCACTGTGAAAAGAATTCACACAACTGAATAGTGTATCCCACAACGGACAAATCACCAGCGAATATACCAATCAAGAAATACAAAATATAGTTACTCTGTTTCTCCGCGAACGTATTGCAATTCTTGCATATTTAGGGCTTAAAACAAACGATTACTACTTGGCTTTTGGCTTCTGAATCAAATAAACAAAATCCACCAGACAGATTTTTAGGTTTATCCTTCTTCTTTCGTTTTAAATTCCTGAATTCTCTTAGAACACGTTTTCATGCAAAAGGCAACATTTTGCGCTGCTGGCTCCAGGAAGGCTTCTGGGACTTTTTTTGTTTGAATTTCTATTTCTAGTTGAGTAGATATATCTTGCTGCAATTGCAAAGCGCTATTCCGGTGACAATCACAAGAAACGGATCCTATTTTCGTATCCCCTTGTTTATCTGCTTTCAATTAATACTGACCTTCTAGTGATAACTTTCTCCATAAATTTTCCTTTCCTCCGAGACTTGCAGGAAGTTCATCTGTATTTTTCAGATACTAGGGACAAGAGAAGATCTTGCACTGAGGATATCTCCTCTAGAGAATCTCACACAGACTTAAATACAGCGTGATATCATGTACGATAACGTTACTTAACATGATGTCAT